>OZ010597.1:58255593-58270593 GCA_963932145.1 Acanthosepion lycidas | reverse complement strand
GCGTTTTCATGGCCCTCCACCACTTCCTCTTCTGCCAACCATTTACACAATCTCTTTTAGTCGGTTATTCTCTGCTTTCCTCACACTTTCTTGTCTTCAGCATGTCATGTGATTGTTAAATTTGCCAAGCCGTCTTTTTTTCATTATGTGCCCTAGAAATCCCACTTTCTCTTTCAGATTTTAATTGTACCCCTTTTTTTTGTTTCCATTAGCGAAGTTAAGATGGTTTTAATTTATTGGGAAAATTATTAAAATGATCAAAGCACAAAATTCAGACAAACGATAATAAACTGAATTCGATATTTTGTTCTTTGACTCTCGTTTGCAATGACGGTGGTCAGATGTTGAGAATAACTTCGAATATTTTTTTTTTCGAAGAGATGAACTCCAAGTTATTGTACTCCTGTTTGCAAAACGCGTTCAGATTTTTAAATATATCAAACGTACACTTAGCAGAAATTATGTTACGTTTAAATTCCTTATATTTTATTTAGGTACCTCCCAGAATTCGTTGACAAAACCGCCCAGTGTGATGAAAAATGCTCACAAACGTAATAAAAGCGAAAACTGATTTGAAAAAAAAAATTGCAAAAAACAAATAATTGTCGGACTTTAATGAAATTTTCAGGACATCAAGGAATTAAATTTTTTTTTAAATAATTTATTTTTGAAAATCTCGGTAATTTTACTTTACATCTGTTACCCACCTTTACTTGATTGTTGTCGAGTTCCGAAGCACCCACAAAAGATGGATTGATCCAAAAAAATAAATAGAACAGTCTCTTACTGAGAGAGTGAACGTTGAACAGAACTATACCAAGCGCTTACTTAGCGGCCCGGTCGCAAGGTCAAAGTGTAGTACGCTACCTTTGTGAGCTTCCGAGTCGGCGTTCTGTCGAACTCTCTGCTAATGCAGAGAGGAACTCGGACGAATCTTTGCCGAAGGGCAATGTTTCCTTCGGGGAGGTAGACAGGGCCTGAAGCCGTCTAGGCAGGTTCAAAAGCTATATTTTTGGCCGAGTCTACGGGCTCGGAGAGACCCACCTTAAACCGGCCTTGTGCCACATTGGACCCTGTTGGGTGGATTGATAAATACTAAAGTTGAACAGAACTTTTTGTCGATCACTCTGTCTCCAGGCAGAGCCGAACCCAAACGAGGCTAATCCGATGCACAGAGTTTCGTCTGGGGAGGTACACAAACCCGATCGCGTGTATATAAGGGTTTACGGGGAATTTTTACCCGAGCTTACAGTATCGGAATGACCCACGTTAAAAACCTGCCTTGTGGGTAGGTTTCTGATAAATACCGAAGCTATACAGAACTGAGCGGGTAGTTCGCTGCCAGACTCGGGTCTGACTTGTCGAACTCTCTGCTGATGGTCAGAGACTCGTTTAGGGAAGCAGACAAACCCAATCCCGTGCATACATGATCGAAGAATATTTTTGCCCGACTCTACGTTCTCGGAACGGCTCACGTTAAAAACCGGCCTTGAGCCACAACATCTTGTGTGGAAGAACTTTGGTAAATATCAAGTGGAACAGAACTGAGGTAACGTTCACGATTGACTGTTATTCCAATAGACTTTGTTATCGACTGCTAGTACCGCATTATTCTTCGGGATAAATGACTACTAATTTTTATATGTGTACTCTATTTCACGATACAATATAAATTTTATGAAATTTCAATAAATTAAAATTTCACTCTTCAATTTTATACTAGTTAAAAGGTCACCTTGGAGAATTTAAATTTTTTTTTTTTTTTTTTTTTTTTTTTTCCCCAGCTGGAACAAATTAAGGGAAATCTACTCATAACCTTAAAATAAAAAAAAATGCAATGAAACTATATATTATTTGATTTGAAAAGATTTTAATTGTTTTTATAAATATGAAATATTGACACCTTTTGTCGTGAGGAAAAATCTTTTCGATATATGAGTTTTTATAAGAAATGATTTAATTTTTTTAAATGTTATTTAAAATAACTTATAAAGTTTTAAAATCTTTAAATTTCTATATTAATTTCAAACCTCTTAGATTTTAAGTAAAAACTACATTTCCACTGTCATAAATGGAAAGACTTTGTGCAAATCATCGTCACCAATGTTTTTTAAAAAAGAACTCTTAATGTTTTATGTACGTGTAACGTACCGATCTTTGTAAATATAGTCGACCATACGCGATATTATCAGAAAATAAGATATCTAAAGAAAATTTAAAGTCATCTACAGTTCAATAAAGTATCAGATTACTGAGAATTTTTTTTTTTTTTTAAATTAAGTACGTAAAAAAAAAAAAAAAAAAAAAAAAAAAATTAAATAAAATACGCTTGCCTCATTTTCTTTATTTCATGTTTTACAGAGAAAATCCCCACAAAAAAAAAGGGAAAAAAAAAACTCCCTTCACACTGTACGTCAACACGTTAAATAAATAGTTACAGTCGGATAAAAAAAATAGTTAATTGATAATTTAAATGCAGAGTAATTTGTTCCAAATCAGATTAATTATGCTTTAAATTAGCTAAAATTCCTCTGATAAATTTTCATGAAAATATATTTTATTTTTGGATGATTTTTGAATAAATAGAGTTTTACATTGCAATAAACGCGGGCTGAACATTGCGGAAAAATCAAATTTCTTAGCAAAAAGAAAAATGATTTCGGTCAAGTTAAATAAGTGATGAAATAGAGCAAAGTATTTTGCTTACTGGAAATATTAAATTTAATCTATTAAATTGAAATTAAATCTAAACTAAACACTTCAAAAGCTCCATTTTTAAAAATTTAATTTTAAAAATTAGATATCGCGAATATTTAGAGGTACCTGTTTTTATTTCATAATATTCCCCCGTTACAAGGCACAAGAATCACTATAAGGCGTAGAAATTTACCGGGTAAGTGGTAGTTTGTGGGGATAATTGGGGAAGATAATGGTTAGCTCTAGACTTGAACAGGTTAAGATTGTAGTGATCCAGGAAACATTGCTTCGTGGGAAGAAGCTGCTCGTGTGGAAGAAGCTGCTCACCAATGGAATATGAAAGGAACGAGGGTGGTTCCATAACAAGTGCTTGGCATGTTGGATTTTAGCTATGAAGAATTAACAACGAATGGTTGAACTCTGTGGAACTTCTACGGGGTAAACTGCAATTGACTATACACAGTCATCAGTGCACAATATTTATGCATGATGACACCGCTCAAAGGTCGGTCAGAATGTTTCGAACAGGATCATTGTGACAGCAGTGGACAGCTGGAATAAAAAAAAAAAAAAAACTTTTCTAGTAGTGAATCACTTTGACATGATATTAAAGAATTCTGGACAAAGAAATCGTTGTTGATTATTGTAAGAACTTGATTTTCAGCATCCTCAACAGCATTCAAGCAGCCTCTCACAAGAACATGATTCTCAGCATCCTACATAGCATCCAAGCAATAATTAATCTCTCTCATATTTTATTTGTTACAGTGTTGTTTTTAAATTTAATATAATATAATTACAAATTGGTCTTAAGCTTTTGTTAATTACTGTAGTATAAAAACCAAACTAAGTAATATATATATATATATATATATATTACACGAGAAATGTATAAAACTGAACATGCGAGAGAAGGAAGGATTTTTAATCACACGAATCTTGGAATGGTAGCGTAACAGTTTTCAAATAGATTCTATAAATCCTGATGCGAGTATAAACACTGATATTGCTAGTAAAAATCTAGCGGGATACTGGGGAGAGTCCTGTTAATTTGAGTATGCTTGCTATCATTTGATCAGCCAAAAACTGGCCAGTCGTTCATTTTCATTTTTAACCGAAACTTTTTATTTTTTATCTTTTTAATTTTTTTTTTGTTGTAAATGATGTTTGTTTTTGCTTTAAAAAAAAAAAAAAAAATCTTCCCCCCCTTTTTATTTAATCTCTTTACTTTTCAGGGCTGCATTTCGTTGAAGGCTGTTTTCCGTGTCGGTGACTTTTATGATTGCGTTACGAGTGAATCTGCGTCAAAAGTAATAGCAGAACCAGAGAAGCCAACGTCCGTTCTTCTTCTGATCTGTCTTCGCCACCTCCGATTCGCCTTCTGATACCCGTCACCATTTATGACTCGTACACGACGGTTTTCCTGCAGTTCTAGCTGATGGATAGATGATGATGGGTATGGGAGGATCGTTGTTATTTGAGCTGCCTGGCCGTACATGATGTCGACCTGGACTTGTATACGTCATAAAATTCGTTCGTTGCGACAGGAAATAAAAAGAGGAATGCAGATGGAAATGAATTGTTATTTCAGAGAGTGTTTAAAAGCGTCTGAACAATTTAAAGCCAGTCGATTCTTTTTTTTATGTTCAGCGTCTCTTCAGGAAGTTGGCGATCATTGCTCTCCACAACGTCCCCCCCCCTTTGCAGTTCTTAATAAATTTAGTCATTTGGCTATCTCTCCTAAACCTTGTTCTGCCGTCCATTTAATCAATCTCACTAGGTAGCCCTTGATTTTTTTTTTCACACTTGCTATCAATCCGTCCTGTGAGTATCATCTTTCCGAATCCTCTTTCCTTATTATTTTCCCTAGAAATTTTAACTGTTTATTATAAGTGTCTTTTTGGTCTCAATTATCTATAAAACGTCGTCGTTGTTCCTATATTTACTCCAAGGTATTGTCAGCATCCTTATGCAGATCCACATTTCTATTGCTTCAAGTCTCTTCATCTTTGAGGAGATTGCGCAGCATTCACTGTCATACCGGAGGACGTATCTCGCGTAAGAGTTCCGTACTCTTTTCTTTTTTAAATTATTTGTATCGTTTGGAGAGTTACTAAAATGAATTGACTGAGATATTCAAAAAAGGATGCTACGTGGAATTAGAATGTTTGTCATGGACTAAATAAAGGGTTCGGATCGAAATTGCAATGCATATCAGCTGAAGAAGGCCGGGGGATACAATGGACGAAACGTCGTGATTATGACAATAAAGATGAGGACAACAATACAAACAATGTAAATAGTGTAAATAGTTACAATACCTCATCTCAGAAATAGACAAATGTAGAAGCTGAATATGGCAAAGATGAGGACAACAGTTTGAACAATGTAAATAGTCTATATAGTTAGAATACCTCATCTGAAAAAAAAGACTATTTTCTTTGTTTCAAACGAAGTTTTTTTTTCTTAATACTCTGCTTAGCTTTTGGAGTTCATCTTTGGCTATATCAAAATGTCTTCGGATTTCAGTGTAGTTCTTTCCCTTCTCGGTTAAAACACCTCCTATATATTTAAATTTTTGTACTTGTTTGATTTTTGGTATCTCCTTTGTGTAATTTGCATTTTGGGCTCATCCTTTTCGGTTTAAGTTGTTGAAAATATATATCGTTTGGAAGATAACACATAACTTTATTTATTTTCACCATCAACTTTATGGAGCATTGAGATCGTCAACGTAGTGGTTGTTTAGGCAGGACTTGAATAACAAGGATTCTGTGAACTTTGACTGTTGTCTTCAGTGAGTGGGTGTGAAGTCTATTGGAAAAGAACAATGCTCACGGGCAAGTTTTAGAATTGTAGAGACAGTTAAGATTGAAATGCTCAAAAAATTCAGAGACTTCTATATGTTTTTTTAATAATTGATGATGAATAAATGATTTTAACTTGTTTTAACAATCGATAGTGGAAAAGATTTTAAACTTTCTTAACAGTTGGTGGTGAAAATAATTAAACACCTGTGTTAAATCTGTGTGCTGTTAATTTTAATATTACCTTCCTTCATAATAATATATTTACTGGTAAAATATCCTGGGGGTTCTGTTTTACCGAAACCTATAAAATATGCTTAAAAGCATGTTTGTCTAATTTAACAAGAGCGGCAAATTTAGCCTCTTCATTTTTTTTTTTTTTTTTTTTCTCCTATTACTTTTTTCTTTTCTCCTATCTTTTTCCTTCTTTTCACAATTCTTTTTGTTTGTATATGTCTTTTTGTTTTTAGTTTTTTTTTGTTTTTTATTTTTTTCGTTCTTGTCTGCCATTTTCATTTTTTTCGCTTTTTATTCTTTTTCATTTTCTACTTTCTGTCCCTTCATTTATTTTACCATTTTCATTTATTTCTTTTTACTGTATTTTTTGTTTCTTTTTGTTATCTCTCCCCTCGTATTTTTCTCTTTTCATTTATTTTCCCTTACTTTTTTTTTCATCTTTTTTTTATTTTATATTCTTTTCTCCTCTTCGCTTCTATCTTCATCGCTTTTCACTTTAACTCATCATTTTTTCTTTCTTTCTTTCTTTTTTCGGTCATTCATTTATTAATTTTAAAATGCTTTTATTTTCTCCTACGATAGCTCCAATTTTACCCAAATCTGTCGTCTTCCGACACATTTTTCTTCCTTAGCATTCCTCTTTCCTTTCATGTCCGTTTCTTTCTATTTTTCTTTTTTTTTTACTCTTTTTTTTTTTTTTTTTTTTTACTCATTCATTTTTTATTCTTTTTTTTTATTCTTTTATTCTTTTTTTTATTCTTTTATTCTTTTTTTATTCTTTTAATCTTTTTTTTTATTCTTTTATTCTTTTTTTTATTCTATTTTATTCTTTTTTTATTCTATTTTATTCTTTTTTTTATTCTATTTTATTCTTTTTTTAATCTATTTTATTCTTTTTTTTATTCTATTTTATTCTTTTTTTTATTCTTCTTTCTTTTTTTTTATTTAATTCTTTCTTTCTTTTTTTTTATTTAATTCTTTCTTTCTTTTTTTATTTAATTCTTTCTTTCTTTTTTTTTATTTAATTCTTTCTTTCTTTTTTTTTATTTAATTCTTTCTTTCTTTTTTTTTATTTAATTCTTTCTTTCTTTTTTTTTATTTAATTCTTTCTTTCTTTTTTTTTATTTAATTCTTTCTTTCTTTTTTTTTATTTAATTCTTTCTTTCTTTTTTTTTATTTAATTCTTTCTTTCTTTTTTTTTATTTAATTCTTTCTTTCTTTTTTTTTATTTAATTCTTTCTTTCTTTTTTTTTATTTAATTCTTTCTTTCTTTTTTTTTATTTAATTCTTTCTTTCTTTTTTTTTATTTAATTCTTTCTTTCTTTTTTTTATTTAATTCTTTCTTTCTTTTTTTTATTTAATTCTTTCTTTTTTTTTTATTTAATTCTTTTTCTTTTTTTTTATTTAATTCTTTTTCTTTTTTTTTATTTAATTCTTTCTTTCTTTTTTTTTATTTAATTCTTTCTTTCTTTTTTTTTATTTAATTCTTTCTTTCTTTTTTTTTATTTAATTCTTTCTTTCTTTTTTTTTATTTAATTCTTTCTTTCTTTTTTTTTATTTAATTCTTTCTTTTTTTTTATTTAATTCTTTCTTTCTTTTTTTTTATTTAATTCTTTCTTTCTTTTTTTTTATTTAATTCTTTCTTTCTTTTTTTTTTTATTTAATTCTTTCTTTCTTTTTTTTTTTATTTAATTCTTTCTTTCTTTTTTTTTTTATTTAATTCTTTCTTTCTTTTTTTTTTTATTTAATTCTTTCTTTCTTTTTTTTTTTATTTAATTCTTTCTTTCTTTTTTTTTTTATTTAATTCTTTCTTTCTTTTTTTTTTTTTTTTAATTCGCTCGTTCGTTAAAATGATTTATTTTGTTCTGATTTCTCACTTTTTCTCTAAATATTGCCTCTCTTCATCGAAACGCATAGTTCTTTTTTGTTTTCCTGGTCTGTCTTTCTTTATTCTTTTTCCCATTTCAGGCCTTCTTTATTTCCTCATTTTTTTTATGATCTTTTTCTATCCTATAATTTCTTTCTTTCTTGTATATTTTGCTGTATATGTCTTTCTTTCTCCTTGATAATATATTTTATCTTAACTGAAAGGAAAGAAATTAAAAAAAAAAAAAACTCTTTTATATTTCAATATTTTTCTTCGTTGCACATTCATAAGTCTGTAACTTTTTTTTTAAATTACTTTTTACTTTCTTTCGTTCTTTCTTTTTCAGCCGTTGGTTCTCTTTTTATTTTGTTCTACGATATCTCTTTTCTAAATCAATTCTCGTCGTACACTTCCATCTCCACTTTCATTTCCGGTTCATTCTTTTCTGTCTTTCTTTTCTTTTCTTTCGTTTCCTTTCTGTCTTTCCTGTCTTTCTTCTTTCTTTTTTCTTTCTTTTTCATTTTTCTTTCTTTTTTTTCATTTTTCTTTCTTTTTTTTCATTTTTTTTCTCTTTTCATTTTTTTCTCTTTTTTTTCTTTTTTTCTTTTTTTTTTCTTTTTTTCTTTTTTTTTTCTTTTTTTCTTTTTTTTTTCTCTTTTTTTCTTTTTTTTTCTTTCTTTCTCTTTCTTTTTTGCTTTTTTCTTTCTTTTTTTTTGCACATTCGTTTCTTAAATCAGATTTAATTCTTCCGACATCCCCTCTTTTTCTAAATATTTTATGCGTCCCTTCTTTCTTCACCAATATCAATTCTGCTTTTTATTATTTTTTTTTCTTCAATACTTTTTTCTTATTTTTCCTTTCTTTCCTTGATGTGTTTTTTTTCTTTTTATTTGCATTTTCTTTTTTCTTTCTTTCCCATGCACAGTTATATTTCTCTATCTTTCTTTCTTCCGTTTACTAAGTTAGATTTAAATTTTTATTAATTTCTTCCTTCCTTTTCCCACTTAAAGTTATATTTATTTATATTTCTCTTTCTTTCTTTCTTTATGCATCGATGCATTGATTCCTTTAAATCTTATTACTTTCTATCTTTATTTCAATCTATCTTGACTATTTCCTTCCTTCTTTCCTTCCTTCTTTCCTTCCTTCTTTCCTTCCTTCTTTCCTTCCTTCTTTCCTTCCTTCTTTCCTTCCTTCTTTCCTTCCTTCTTTCCTTCCTTCTTTCCTTCCTTCTTTCCTTCCTTCTTTCCTTCCTTCTTTCCTTCCTTCTTTCCTTCCTTCTTTCCTTCCTTCTTTCCTTCCTTCTTTCCTTCCTTCTTTCCTTCCTTCTTTCCTTCCTTCTTTCCTTCCTTCTTTCCTTCCTTCTTTCCTTCCTTCTTTCCTTCCTTCTTTCCTTCCTTCTTTCCTTCCTTCTTTCCTTCCTTCTTTCCTTCCTTCTTTCCTTCCTTCTTTCCTTCCTTCTTTCCTTCCTTCTTTCCTTCCTTCTTTCCTTCCTTCTTTCTTTCCTTCTTTCCTTCCTTCTTTCTTTCCTTCTTTCCTTCCTTCCTTCTTTCCTTCCTTCCTTCTTTCCTTCCTTCCTTCTTTCTTTCCTTCCTTCCTTCTTTCCTTCCTTCTTTTTTTCTTCTTTTTTCTTTCCTTCCTTCTTTTTTTCTTCTTTTTTCTTTCCTTTTTTCTTTCCTTCTTTTTTTCCTTCCTTATGCATTGATTCCTTTAAATCTTATTACTTTCTATCTTTATTTCAATCCTACCTACTTCTTTCTTTCTTTTTTTTTTTTTCTTTCCAACTTTATGTTGAATTTCTGGTTCTTTCTTCCTTCCTCACTTAGTGTTATATTTTGTTTTCTTTCTTTGTTTCCACGGCCCTTTTCATCAGATTTTGTCACAACGAGTTAAATAATAAATCTACAACACATTTATATATTAGATATAAGATATTTTCCTTTTTTTCTATGATCTTATATAGACATTCCGAAAGTCTTCCAATTCCATCTTCGTAATATGTCTCTGCCTTCCAGGATTGTGAAAAATTAAATTGTCCTCGTTTTCGACATGTCTGCAGACACAAGATGTCTACACAAAATACTGTTTCTTTTTCTATATTTATGTTTGGATATTAAATATATTTAAATGTTACGGCTTGTTAAAATTCTTCCTCTTCAAATGATGTCGCCCAGTATGTCTGTACACACGTGACTACACAATACGTTATTTTGATTGATTTGAAAGAGACTAAAATGTTAAACTATTAAACAAAGTTTACTTTCGTTTTATCGGATAAGATATAACTTTTTTTTTTATTTTTTTTTTTATTCGGATCAATTTACAGTAAGTTATTTATACGCAGGTGCAGGCTTGACAAAAGAAGTGTTGCGTTTGCCGCCAACATCAGATGAACTGTCAAAAAATACTCCTCTGGCATGACAGTCTACAGGACTGCTAAACAGATAAAACACAAATCCTGCAACGTATACGTAAGTGTATATGCAGCAATAACTGTTAATTTGCTTCGTATATAATATCCTTTAAATATAAACATATACTGATCTACATGCCAAATACCTGTCGGCGTACATATATCCATACGCAAGCATAAACGTATGTTAAAGTACAGATATGTGAATGCCTGTTTTTAGTATTTACTTTCTCGCTGAAAGGAAAAGTATTATATATATATATATATATATATATATATATATATATATATATATATATGAATCCTATTCTTCTCCTTCCAGCTGTGGGTAAATAGCAGGACAGAGAGTGTTCTATAGACATGGATGGCAACTGGTCTAGGAGAACGACGACTCTGAATTCAAAACTTGCGGAGGGTCGTCTGGGGACCCTGTGGCACCTAGTGCACCAGGTCTCTGTATTCGGCCCTTCAAAAAGTGTGGTTGATTCTGCACAAAGAATTCACCACTATAAGGAAATAAAATATGCTGGTGTCGTTTACGAGGAACAGTTCTGCTTGACCCTTATACATCAAATTCAAAAGGAGAGTCGAATATACATAAATAAATTAAGGGGGTTGAATAATCATCATTAAATGTTTGAGGATAGAAGACGTGACTCATGGGGGCACATTTCCTTGGTATAAGTAGACTCGGATGAGTCACACGACGTAATTTGTTAAGAGCTTACGCTATATCGAGTCTGGTTTGTTACCTCTCCACTATTGAGACACGTTGGTCCATGCTTGTGTTTTATCGTAACGGTCCTGGTTCGATACTCGGTTGTGGATGCGCACTGCGGGAGGGTCCCAAAAATAGGACGAAACGGCTGTCCAGTACCTTCAGTGTACTTTTGAGGGATCTTCTAGACTCGATGAATTAATCATAATAATATATATTATTCGTTAAATTCTCTATTTATAGTAAACAGTATTGTTTAAAGTTACCGGCAAGAATGTCCGAGAAATTTCATAGAAAATATGCGCCCCCTCGACAGGAATTGAACTGGTGTCCTACAAGCAACCGTCATTTGATGTGACGTGATATACTCAACAGCTACAGAGGAAGCGTTTGGTTAACAAAGTCTAAATTACTGATTTTAAGCAACAAATTTCACAGGATCTATGACGAACTATCATATCTGACATATTTTTCTACGGAATTTCTCTGACTTTCATACCGGTCAACACTGACAACTTTTCGGCAAAAATTGCAGCAAAGCCATCTCCACAAGTAATACTCTGTATTGCTTTGCACGTCGGTACGACCGAGATGGGGACCATGTAGTCTCGGCAGCACACTGGGAGGTCGACAAACGACTGAATTTTGACTAGACCAAATGACCGAGAACGCTTGCATATATAGAAAGGTTGAAACCATGAAAGAGGAATCGGGTGGTCTCTTAATATTTTATACATAAAAGTTCTACATGTTAAATTTTAAATACTACTGCTACCCTTCTTATGATTGAGATATATACATATATATATATATATATATATATATATATATATAAAATGAAAGATTTCTCAGAGATAACCTGTTGAAAAAGACAATATTTATAAAGGTAAAGACAATAGAAAGACTCTATTATTAGCCAACGCGTTTCGTCCAAGGTGGACTTTTTCAAGGTAAAAACGAAATGAAGTTATTAAAATAAAGTAATTATTATTAACAAAACAAAATGTCCTTAGCAGCTGGAAGAATTTAGAATTTTCAGTTAACAATATGAATACAATATTGTTTTCTTAATTTTTTTCCTATTGTTTTTTACACACACACACACACACACACACACATACATATATATATATATATATATATATATATATATATATGCAGGATGCGATAGTATAGTTGCACACCGTCAGGAAGAAAAAAGGCATCATGATGTAATTTTCTACGTTTTAAATTTTGGAAAAGTATGCTGTACTGCTTGGCATTCGTACCGGAGGCTCCAGCACGAAAATTTCAGTGTGTTTAGGAGGAGAATACAGAGGTCTCAGAAAAAGTTTGGTGAGTCTAATGGTGATTACGAAGCTACAGTATCTAGAAAATCTCACACTGGTTGCTATTGCCATTAGAAAAGAACACTCGAATTTGTTAGTGAGGGACTCAGACTCAACGTAGTTCTACATAGATGTCTCGAGGATATAGTACGGCCCTGAGTGGCCACCTGAAACAACATGTTTTCCAGCAAGAAAGCAAGAATAACAATTCATTGATATCAGACAATATATGCGAGCTTAAAACCCTTTATATCTCTCGACATAGGTCCCCAAACTATAACCGATTTAATACTTTCCGTGAACGCAGTTGAGCGAGAGACCAGCAAAAGTCATTGTAACACAAAAGATGAAATGAAGGTGAGGATTATGGCAGTATTTAGCACCTTAAACAAGGATAGCGTCCAGGAATTGAAGCCAACTGCGATTTTATTGAATAAAATTACGCTTCAGTATTTCAAGATATTTCTGTATAATTTTGGTAAATAAAAATGAGATGTCTCTGTTTTTTCCATTTCTGTGTAATTTAGACGACAATTTATCCCACGTACACTATACATACACAGACACATACATACATACATGCATATATATATATATATATATATATATATATATATATATATATGGTTGGTGCAAAAATAATGACGTAATAATGTCGTTTTTTGACGTTAAAATACGTCAAAAAACGACATTATTACGTCATTATTTTTGCACCAACCTATTATATGCAAAAAAGGAAAGTGAATAAAAAAATTCAGAAGGAAATATTTCATGTATACAGACACACACACACACACACACACACACACATATATATATATATATATATATATATATCTTTCATGGGACTTGTTTGTTTATCAATCTCCTTTCTTTTCTTATTGTGTCATGTCGGTCCGTCAAGGGTAGAGGCCAATCAAAAGTCGACACGCCACAAGCCGCAAATACAAAACACAGACAACCTAAACCCCAGACTGAATTTCGATATACTAAAAATGACGTTTTAACAAGATTACATGTCGGTAATGGAAGTCTGCGATGTCCCCGCAATAAACAGGAAAAAAAAAAAACACATTCACCGTTTCTTTTGTAAGAAAAGGTCTCACACGCGAACTGTCGGAATCACGAAAGGTTAAACATGGCTTTCGCTGATACTGTGGAATTATACATTTAATTCCTGCCACCGCCAACACGCTTGTAGCATAGACCTGTGTTCAGTATTCGATTTTTCCTCCAGGACGACGTCTATCAATTGGCATTGTTTTAAATTTGAATATTCGCACACACACGTGCGCGAGCATGCACAGGCTTACACACACATGTTTATATATATATATATATATATATATATATATATATATATATATATATATATATATATATATATATATATATATATATAAAGGTTGGCGCAAAAGTAATGACGGTTTTTGATGTTAAAAATTACTTCAAAAACCGTCATTATTTTTGCACCAACCTTATATATATATATATATATATATATATATATATATATATAATTTCAAATACGCATAAAGACAGTCTCTCAATCGTGATGATGAAGTCTTAAAAGACGAAATACGTCACACAAAAACTTTTGCATTGGTATATATATATATATATATATATATATATATATATATATATATATATATATTATGTGATCTGTATACTGTAAATTTTCTATTTATTTTTTATACTATTAGGTTGGTGCAAAAATAATGACGTACTAATGTCGTTTTTGACGTTAAAAAATACGTCAAAAAACGACATTATTACGTCATTATTTTTGCACCAACCTAATATTTAATCTGTATCACCTCATGCAAGGGAATCTAGCCCCTAAGACAAATGGGAGCGTAAGAATTAGATACAGAAACATTAATGACGAACGAGAAGAGAAAGAATACAGTACGGTAGTAATTAATATTGCATCTAAATTTTTGCAGATTATAGTTGGTTGGGAATCATTGAGCCGCAAAGAATTTCGACAAAAGAAATTCTAAAAATTCTTAAATTCTTAAACTTACAGCTACATACGACTATATCTAGTCTTCTCAGCTGTCAACTGATAGGCCCTCCTCTGGTACTACGCTTAAATTAGAAAAGTTTAGATACAGTAGCCCATCCGCGCCATTACCATGAAAGTATTTATAGAAAAGTCACAGAGAGGCAACATTAGAGCGGTGGTAAATTAACTGGAGCCGAGCCGCCAGATCATGAGAAATAATATTGCTGATTTATCTTTGGATCTTATCATGTCACTCAAGGTAAATAGAAGGGGTAACGGACCATATGTGACAGTAATATTCTAAGCGTGGACGAATGGTAGACTTAGAGTTATGGAAGATAGATTCTGCTGAGAAAAATTACCTTCCACAAAACTGTGAACCAACTTTCTTAGCAGCTGACCTAACAATGGATTCAATATATTTCCACTTCATGTCAGGTAAGAATGTTAGCCCGTGAAAGAAGAAACGAGCCATTTTCCTGGGAATTCAGAAGAGAATGAGATCATGAGAAAAATATTTTTGTTTTCTCAGGCTTCACGAATATATATATATATATATATATATATATATATATATATAATATTTAGGTAGTAACTAAAATAGAAATATTAAACAAAAATATGTTTTTCGTTGAATTTAAATAAAACTGGTTTTGATCCCTCTCTCCTTTTCCATGTGTGTATGTCTATATACATGAAGTTATACAGATATATATAGATATATATGTGTGTGTGTGTGTGTATATATATATAAATCTATATATATATATGTATAATTATTTATATATTATATGCGCGATACTTATTAGAAAGCTCTCAATATCAGAGATAGAGCTAACATATATGGTTAAAATTTCAACATACAAATGCGTATGTATAGACACAACACCACCCGTATACATACATATGACATATCCTAAAC
>OZ010597.1:58234633-58249633 GCA_963932145.1 Acanthosepion lycidas | reverse complement strand
TGTGTCTGCATACATCGATGTTTGCGTTAGTACGATGAAAAAACGACAAAGTTTCTCCCACCACTTCCACAATAACACCAATACACGCAATCTTCATAAAACCAAAATTTAAAAAAAAATTAATCAGTTTGTCTGACGATCCCTAAAGCGGGAAACCCAGGGTCACAAGCTCACATCTATCCAACCATATATATATATATATATATATATACAGAGAGAGAGAGATAGATATAGATAGATAGATAAAATAAACGAATGTTTGTTTCTGTCATTACGCAGATTTTTCGAGTTTTGCCGATTAGGTTCAAGAATGATAAAGAGTGTCGCTATTCTGCTCTGAACATAGCGTCCACATTCACATACGCTATATCCCTGATATTGAACACTTAAATATAGCTTGGCATATAACTATATTTTCATATATATATATATATATATATATATATATATATATATATATATATATATATATATATATATATCATATCATTTTTAAGTAAGTTTCGTACATTTTTCAGGTGCCTGAATATTTTCAATCGTCTTTAAATTCTATATATCTCTCTCTGTTTCTGCTTTTCAATCGCTCTCTCTCTCTACACACACACACACAAACACACACACACACACAAATATAAATATATAAATACATATATATATATATATATATATATATATATATATATAATTCCCACAAAAGTTACTGATTTTTTAACTTCCTATAACTTATTTCCATGCATTTAATTGCTTTTGACATTTAATTGAAACCGCCAAAAGCTTTTTTAAGATAAACATTGATATTTCTCACTTTTACTTATTAATCTTGTTTGTATGTAAATAAACATTAAAAACAAACATGAAGTATATAATTTTGGGATAGCTGTATATATAAGGTGAAAATGTCATAAACACACAGACATATATATATATATATATATATATATATATATATATATATATATATATATATATATATATATATATATTGATATGTCCCGGAAAGGGATATATTTGAACGTTTTGGCTACTATAACCAAGTAGAATACTGGTACGCGTCGTAGTCGCAGGTAAGAAGTTTAGATCAATGGCGTAGTCTAATGGGCGTCGTTATAGACTTAGCTCTCAGGCTAAGACTGTCTTCACTCTCCTACATGTATTTATGACTGACACCAGCCAATCATATTTCAGTGTGGGGGAACACAGGTGTATGCATATTACATTATATCATATATATATATATATATATATATATATATATATATATATATATATATATAGAGAGAGAGAGAGAGAGAGAGAGAGAGATAATTGTTTATTTGGGAAGCAATCTTTCATTTATTCAAGTTTATTGAAGTTAACCACTTCAGGTGGTTGGAGTGTCGAACTGAAACCTTTATTTCGCTCGCTAGGCTAGACTGTTCTAGTTCCACGTGCCATGTCTAATGAATATCAGTTATCAGTTATATTCAGTAATTCCCCTCCTCAAGTTCTCCACTGCCAATTATGTCATAAAAATTCATACTCAGCTATCCTTAAATACACGTGTCACAGTTGAAAAGATCGTTGGTTAAATCCAGTAATAGCTGGTTAAGTCAGTGGAGAACTTGGGGAGTGGAATTAACTGGAGATAACTGATAACTGACATTCACCAGACTTGGTACACGGAAGTAGAACAGTCTACCCCAGCGAGCGAAAAAAAGGGTTCACATGCCAGATATAGGTTCTTGCACCCTCTTGTCCAAAGGCAGTACTACCCCCTCATGTTACTTGACGTAAGACTCCCTGTTGAATGTGAGATCCTGGCCAACAAATCTGGAAGACGTCTTACGATCACAGTGAGCTTCCATACCTTCGTAATCAGCATTAGACTCAGCGAACTATTTTCGAATCCTCTGCGCCGTCCTCAGTTTGACACCCAAGCTGTCTGAACCGTTCGTATTGGTTTTTCTAATGCGAATGCATTGCATGTGCAGCATACCCTTCTCAAATTTTGTCTGTGTGACCAGGTACTCTTTTTCTCACAGATGATGCCCAACTAACTCTACTATATTGTGCTGTCGACAAAATCATAATCAAAATCAAACAAAGCGCAATATTAAACATAAAATACGGCGATTATTTACTCATCCAGTGTGTGTATACAGGGTGTCCCAAAATAATGTATACACTCTTTAAATATTAATAGTTAATAATACATTTTTTATATGGATGAAATTATGCAAAATAGATGGGTTAGAAGAAGAGGGACAGTTGAATACCCACCTAGATCACCAAATTTGACACCCTTGGATTTCTTTTTGTGGGGGTTTCTAAAAGACAAAGTTTACTGCAGGAAACCTGAAACAATTGCTGAAATGAAAGTAGCAATTGAAGAAGAATGGTCTCAAATACTAGAGGAAATGATACTGGACGTTTCTAGGTCTTCAAGATATGAAAAGTGTATTGAACAGAACGGCAACCAGTTTGAGCACTTGATGTCAACTCATAATTATATGAACTTTCTGCCATTGACGCAAGTAGCTATTTTCTTATCAATTTTTAGTTTTTGTATATATTATTCTGAAATTCTTTAAATGTGTATTCTTTCTCTTGTATTAATCTTATTTACAAGTCAAAATACATAAATTGAATAATCTATAACAATTCAAATAGTGTATACATTATTTTGGGACACCCTGTATACATACATACATATATATATATATATATATATATATATATATATATAGTTTATGAAAAACTAGGTTATCCGTATGGGTAAACCTAAGGAGGCTAAAATCCAGAGAGGTCAATGTAAATCCGGAGCAAATAATTTAAATATATATATATATATATATATATATATATATATATATATATATATATATATATATATATATATATATATATATATATATATATATATAAATTCCCAAGAGGATAGAATCCATGCAGAACTCAATATCCAGGATAGAGTAAGAATATAAAATAAAAGGCTCAAACACTAATATTCCATGGTTATAATTTATTACATTGGATTCGTAATGACGAACCAATTCATCAGACCTACGAATTCAAAAAGAAATCGGAAAATATAACTTCTGGTATAAAAAAACAATATTTTATTTTATATATATATATATATATATATATATATATATATATATATATATATATGAAGAATTTTTTTTGGCAACATTAGTAAATACCAATAGTAAATGTTATCTATCTATTGTCTGATAACTGGACATAGAAAATGGAAAGGCGTTTAGATAATAATTGAGTGTAGGAAAAGCCGCAAAGAGCCTGGCAGAAATACATGTGACGTTTGATTTTGACGTGAATGAAAATTGTGAGAATGAAATTGGAATAAAACCACACCTTGTCAGACAGCTGGAGACTAAGAGAAACGGACGCGTGAAAGATGTTGCTTTAATCATTGGCACTTTGGAACCAGGCGGACAACTGCTCGGACCTGAAAATCTACGACGCTTCTATTGGATAGGAATATGAAATTGAAAAGAGGCAAAATGCGATAACGCATCAAGTTTTCCGATAACAGAAGCAATTTCGAACGAGGCACAGAAATAAAATGTGGCAAAACAAAAAAAAAAACAAGACAGATTCGATCATTTGAATCTGTAAAATCAGCATCAACTTGCCAGAAAATGTATCTCAAATGTATTTTGCCCAAACGGATGAAGTTTGAGAAAAGCAATCAAACCATGGCCACATTGTCGGATTAACGGTGATTTTTCTAAGCCTACCTCAGATGTGGTGAATATAAATGTCACCCAGCTGAGGATCGAACACATTACTCAGTCGAAGTTGGTCTACTTTGACGATTTCGTTTGACCATTACATCACGTCGATGTGACCGCCTTTCTTATTAATGGCGATAATACAAAATAGGAATTTGAAAGATATTACTGGTAACGTTACATGGATTTCTATACTAAAAGCCAAACCGTGGTTCAACTGACTGATAGATCCATTTTCTACGCCTTATCAAGCTTTTGCAGGTTATTTAAAGCCATAATTTTTTTAAGAAACAAAGAACATTTTTTTGAGGCAATTTAGTTACAGTAGCCTTACTAATTAACCCATAACTGTCGGGGAGAATTGATTTAATTCATACCTTTCTCTAGGCTATTTGTGTGTACTTGAATATCACGAATCCAACAGGAATATGAACTCGGCTCTCCGATTTACAATTCCAAGCCAACATGCATTAAACCACCCGCACATCTATGCTTACAACAACAAACGGGCACCCATTTATACTCATCTATATTGATCACGTGCGAACTTACGTTACTTAGGTGATCGTATGGGAACCAGTGGTTCAACGTGATGCGGTCTTAAGCCATGGTGCGACTAAAGAATGGAACTTTATGCTCGATAAATTGGAAGTGACTGATGTTAGTCTCACTTTACGTTTGCGGGCCTTTGCTGCTGCATTTTTTCAAGAAATGTTTGCTTTTAGACTTTGAAGAAAATCAACTTCTTTAATTTAAATAAGTGTTTCATTGGAACTTTTGATATTCTGTTTACTGTAAAAACAACTATTTGTGTGAAATTTACTAAAACATCTAAGTTAGAAATCTCAGTCTTGTCACTTGGAAATTTATTTACGATATTTTTTTTCATCTGAAGTTAATATTCTTCACTTAAATTTAATTTAATATTCTTCTCTATAAAATTGTTAATTCATGAAATCAAATACACCAATGACAAACTTTGATATTTTTTACCCGAACTGTGCATTGAAATTTTACGACATTTTGGAGGCACGATGGAGTTATGAATAGCGGCTCAGATTAAGGAATCGGATAGCCGAGTTCGAATTCCAGTCGAATACATTTTATTCACTTACGTGCTAATAACCCTGGGAAAGGTATGAATCTTTTTCTTCTTTCCCTAGCGATGGGTAAATAGCAGGACAGACCAAGTTCTATAGCCTTGGATAGCAACTGGTCTACTGCAGAAAGAAATTGCAACCGACTGTGGAATTAGAGAGTCGTGTTCGAATTCCAATCGAATACATTACATTCACTTACGTGCTAATACCCTTGGGAAACGTATGAATGCTCTTCTTCTACCCCAGCTATGCGTAAATAGCAGGACGGACTGGGTTCTATAGCCTTAGCTGGCAAATGTTCTAATGCAGAAAGAAATGGCAACCTGTTGAGGAATTGGAGAGCCGAGTTCTTACATGCTAATACCCTTGGGAAATATATGATTCCTCTTCTTCTCCTCCAGCCATAGGTAAATAGCAGGACAGACCAAGTTTTATATCCTTTGATAGAAACTAGCCTACTGAAGAAAGAAATGGCAAACTATTGAGGAATTGGAGAGCCAAGTTCGAATTCCAAAAGAATCCATAACATTCCCTTATGTGCTAATACCCTTGGGAAACGTATGAATCCTCTTCTAGAAGCTATGGGTAAACAGCAACTCAGACCTACAGCCTTGGATAGCAACTGGGGTACTACAGAAAGAAATGACAACCAACTGCGGGAAAAAATGTGCCTCATCAGTCATCGAAAGATACATGATCGCATAAGTGTGTATCACGTATGGCACATAACTGACTGACTGTTAAATATTAATGCAATAAAGGCAAGGATATTGGCTGGGGCTGAGGAATAGGAGAGGCGAGTTCGAATTCAAGTCGGTGATGTTGAGATTACTTCGACCTTTCTCTCAGAAGTTAGAGGCAGACTTATAATGAAGCAGATGGTTCGAATTCAGTGTTCGAGCGTGGTCAGTAGCTAGATGGGTGACTGCCTGGGAATACCAGCTGCAGTAAGCTTGGATGTCTGGCTGGTGTAATAGATAATGACTCGGAATTCTTCATCAGATGCAAGGTTCTTTGTATTCACTTACGTGCAAATATTGGTGGAGATATTATGAAGCCAGCTCTTTTCCATCCCAGCTATGGGTTAATTAATAAGGCTTGTATCACTAAAACATTATTATTTCTAAAAAAAAAAAAAAAAATTACAATTTAATTTCTTTCTGGCTTTAAATAACCTGCAAAGGGTTGATAAGTTGTAGAAAAAGAATCAATAAAAAAACATAAGGACTTTATTTTTCAATAATGTTTTGCTAGTGGATGACATCGGGCTTTTTCGGCATCCGACGGGCGGTCCCTCTGGCGATACCACTGTGGCGATACCACTGTGGCGATACCACTGTGGCGATACCACTGTGGCGATACCACTGTGGCGATACCACTGTGGCGGAGGGGGGAGTCGGCGGCGGCCAGTGATGTTTTTTGTTTTTTGTCGCTGTCGTAGTTAAAAGTCCCCACATGGCCGTCTTAGCTTCATCTCGCCGCCATCTTTCCCGCCAGGCGGCTGACTCCTCTTCTACACTTTCCGACTTCTGCCTCCCCGCGACTACTTCCCGTCCATTCTTACGTGAACGCGAAATGCGTTTTGCAGGATACTGTTTGCAAGCAAAATAATAATAATAATGATGGTAAAAAAAACAAACTAGAGAGTGATCTATTGCGCTGGACACCTTGTCATTGTACAAAACGGCTTCGTCGCCCAGCAACCACCTACATTGACCAGCTCTGTTATGGCACAGAATGGAAATCTAATGACCTTCCGACCTTGATACAGAACCGTGATGGTTGGCGTGATAGACCCGTGAATGGCCCAGCTAGCACGGTCCAATAATTGTTCCGTCATGCTTAATCTTAAGAGATACTTTTCTTCTGAATATATTTTGCTCAGTTCTATTTTTACAATGTGAAATGTATGCCAAAATGCCATGGCGTTCCTATCATATTATTATGAATTACAGAAAATGTATTGAAGATAATTTTAATTTTTTATGAGCAATTTGCGTTTTTCTTTCAGTTATGTAAAAAAAAAGTTTTTAAGTTTATTTTAACAATAAATACTTTAGGATAGAAATTGATGCAATATGATCAGGTAATCCTTCACTTGATAAAAAAAAAATAAAAAATAAGTTTAAAATTCCCAGCATCCGTCGTATCAAATTTAGTTCGCTGAAATCCCAAAACACGAAATACGTCACACGAAAAATTTGTTCTATTTGTCATCCATTTTCTCAGAATATTTTTCTTGATATATAAATTGTATATATCTTTATCACGCATAGACTTATATATATATATATATATATATATATATATATGTATATATATATATATATATATATATATATATATATATATATATATATATTTGTATTGATGCATGTTTCATTAAATAATAAAGATAAACTTGTTTATATTATTTAAGGAAACGTGCATAAATGAAAAATTGCTGCCTAAACACGCAATATATATATATATATATATATATATATATATATATATATATATATATATATGTATATTTCCTTCATACAGCTTTCATTAAATAATATAGACAAGTGTTATTTTATGTAAATTCTTTTCATAACGTCTGATAAGGTTAATAACATTATCATTGAACGAAGAAAGAAAATCAAAATATTGATCCATATTTTTTACAGACTATCATCACATTCTTGTCCGTATATTGCTTAATATATTTTAATGCAATTGTCATCTTTGATAATGGCTTATGTAAGCCGAATGCTTCGATTGGATTAAAAAAAATGTATCAATATTGTTATTTTCTTTCTTTCTTCGTTTAATGATAATGTTATTAAGCTTATCAGACATTATGAAAAGAATTTACATAAAATAAATAGGCACCACTTGTCTATATTATTTAATGAAACATATGAATATGTATATATGTGTGTGTGTAAATTACAGGGAATCAAACAAAACTAAATGCACACAATATATATATATATATATATATATATATATATATATATATATATATATATATATAATTGTCCCACATACCTTCAAAATATAAATTAGAGGGAATCAATATTATTTAGGTGTTCATATATTTCTTAAATAACTGTTCCTGAAAAACCAAACTGATAAATAATTATATTGTTCATACAAATAAATGCCTATCTAGACGACTCACATTGTATCAATTTGGCCATAGCTCAATTAAAGACTTATTTAAAACCTAGCAAGCTCCATCCACAAAATGCTAGTAGAAAATAAGCATTAATAATAAAAATGAAGCAGCCACCACACAATAACATTAGCCATGAACATGGCCATAACCTGATGACTGTGTTTGGTAAAGAAAACATTTCTATAACTTCAGATACAAACATAATAATGCAGATATTTGTTAAAAAAATAAAAATCTTCCTTGATAATAGCTAAAAGACTAGCCGAAAGCGCTCAAATAAGCAGGGATTTGGGCAGTTTTTGCACACTTTATATCCAGAAAAAGAAACATTTTTACGAACACAAGAAAAATAAGAAAAAGCTTAATCGCAGTACATTCATTGTCAGTTGTCTTTAATGAAACATGTATATTAGAAGGAATTTTGCCAAAATAAAATGCAAATTAAGTAACTCTCTGATGTAATGGAAACCCCCTCCCCCCTATGAGTGACTGCACTATACATAGCAACTGCATATAAGTAGCTGTAAGTCAACTGAAAGCAGAGACGTGTTGCGAACTGTTATTCAGATGTTGGCTGCTGTCGAACTCTCTGCCTTTGGGCAGAGAGGAACCAGGACGAATGGCAGAATCTCATCCGGGGAAGTAGCCAGACCCGAACCTGTTTTGGGGTTTACGGGGAATTTTTGGCCGAGCCTACGGGTTCGGATTGCCCCACATTAAATTCGGCCTTGTGTCATATTCTACCCCGTGGGGAGGTTGGTAAATATTATTAGCTGGGATCTGTTGAGTACAACTCAGACTTACGCGAAAACTACTGACCTTCCAATAGTAGCACTCACTGCTGGATTGACTTGCAACGACCTTGTGCATAACTGATACCTTTATTCTTATTGTACTGGTTATTTACAATAAAGCTTTACTTATTTTATCCACCTTGTTTTTCAAGTATATATTCCTATTAGCACGGAATATAACACTCTAATAATAAAATAAATCTTAAGACATTATTGACCATTTAAAACGAGAAAATATTCCGGAGTAAAATGCTTGAATTTCGAAATAATTTCTTGAAAAATGGCAACCAGCCAAAATAAGGAATTGAATATCGAATTCATTAAGCTCAAAGCAAATATAATTTTTTTTTTAGGTTTATTTTGTGCGTGTATTGGGGGGGGGATCCTATCACAATCTCAGAGATGTGCGTGAGAATATTACTGGTTCTTAATGGAGCAAAACAGACACATGAAACTAGTTCTTCGAAAAACCTTAATGCTTTTAATAAAAGTAGGTCGAATTTTCACTTGGCTTGTTACAACGTCGAACTAATGAACCTAATTTCACCGTCACGCGCCGCGTTTATTTTTATATTCCTTCATTCTTTGAATATTGCTGCCACGTCTTGTCTGGTTCTTCTGTTATGTATTTTGGGAATCTTGACAAAATCCAAATAAGTGCCTGCAAGATAATCCGTCCTGACCTGGTATCTCGGTTCCAGTCACTTTCCCTCCGGCGAAATATAGCTTCCTCATTCCAGTTCTCTACATATTTTCATAATAAGTATTCTGATGAGATTTTCTCTCTGGTACCTCGACTTTACGAATTGAAGCACAGTACTAGATTGGCAGCTAGGTCTCATGATTTTACAGTTTAAATATTTAGATATAAGCATAAGTTATTTGCTAATGTTTTCTTCTCTCACATTTCTCGATTGCTGCATTCTCTTCCGCCTTCTTGATTACATGTCTAGTTTCGTCTTCAAAAATCAAAATGCAATATCCAACGTTATCGTCTGTATTCTTTACTCCTGTTCATTTATTGTCCCCACACTTTAATATCTTGCTTTTCCTCAGTTTCCTTTCTCATCCAGTAACCACATGCGTCTTGGCGGCTTTATTGCGCTGATTAGTGTTA
The DNA here is from genome assembly GCA_963932145.1 of Acanthosepion lycidas. NCBI lineage: Eukaryota > Metazoa > Mollusca > Cephalopoda > Sepiida > Sepiidae > Acanthosepion > Acanthosepion lycidas. Next base: position 58,239,737 of record OZ010597.1, on the reverse strand, counting down.
AATGATATATATATATATATATATATATATATATATATATATATATATATATATATATATATATTAAAATAATAAGAACAGTAAGAATTATAATCCGGTGTTCTGAGCAATTATTTTTATTTAAACTGTAGAAATTTGTGTGTCGCGATAGAATGATATTTTTAAAAAACAAAATAATTATAAGAAAATCTATCTATCTATCTATCTATCTATCTATCTATCTATGTAGTATGTATGTATGTATGTATGTATGTATCTATCTATCTATATATATATACATATATATATATATATATATATATATATATATATATATATATATATATATATATATATACACGCGCACACATATACACACATATAAATATATATATTTGTTTAAAATTACATTATATTATATTAATCATTGCTTGCTTTGAAAATAGGCCATTTCTACTATTACCACATAACACTATATAGGCATCAAAATAACCTCCTTCTCGTTGCAAATCGCTAAAGATTTGGCCGAAAGCAACTGAGACAATGGAGATTACGAAGAGTCTCTACACATATTTTGTGATCATAATTTAAAAAAACAAACGCCAGAAAATTGAATAAAAACTAAGAAAAACATTCATTTACCGTTCTATACAGTGAAACTAGTATAAAAGAAATGACGCCCGAATAAGCAGTGTACGCTTAATGTTCGTATAAAAATTAATGGCAAAATTCGAGGATGATTAGTAACAAGTTTCGTTGTGAAATGGAAATTCTTCAAACAAATATGTTGTATTGATAGAATCTTCTTCTTCTTCTTCTTCTTCTTCTTCTTCTTCTTCTTCTTCTTCTTGTCCTACATCATCATCATTATCTTCTTCTTCTTCCTCCTCCTCCTACTTCTTCCTGTTCCTCCTCCCTTTTTTCTTGTTCTTCTCGTTGTTACTGTTATTTTGCTTAATATGTCCTCTGAGTACCAAATTTTACAAACACTCTTTTATGCCCTACAAGTCTCAAATATTACTTCCTGGTGTTAAGTATATATATCCTTTTTGGTTCTATCGTTAAAGAACTTCATCGTTTCTCATTTGAGCGAGTGAAGACTGGTGGTCTTCGCAAAGATCATCATTGTGTACTGGTGCTACAGAATCGCAAACGAAGAACTGTACCAAAAAACAGAAACAAAGTCTTTTAATGAATACCAACAGCAGCAACAACTAAAATGGATATCACTTATAACTCGAAGAGAAGATAATGGCACAATCATGATGTTAACATTCCACACCGCTTCAACTAAAATATTAGGAATGAAACCCTTATCAATGGTGGCCAATATAACAGTTTAATATTGTTTTGGTATTATTGATATATAAGAGGACATCTGAATCTCTATCTATAAAAGGCAGGATGTGTGTGTGTGTGTGTGTGTGTGTGTGTGTGTGTGTGTGTGTGTGTGTGTAACGAATGCACGGTCGCAATTTTCGACGGAAGGCTAAGACCGACTTTGCATTTCCCAACTCTCATCGATAGTGGAAATAATCAATTTTGTCATCCTTCTACGGCAGTTTTCATGTAGTTTGCGGCCATTTTCTACTGTCCAGAGTGAGAGCCTATAGCTGGCTGCCACGAACAGACAGGAAGATTCTATTGGCCAGCGTGAGAGCCAACAGCTGGCTGACACGAATGTTAACTAGCATGCAAAAAGAATCGATAGCTGCATTCGTCACAAGTGAGAAAAATTTAAATCTGCATGGCACTTTACTCCAATTGGCTCATTCGATTGCTTAAACTCAACGTTGATTCTGATTCCGCAGAACTGGGTTGGATGTGAAAAAGTATTTTTTCTCACATTCTTTTTTCATTCGGTTTTCCATTTACGAGTCCTTTTTTAAAGCCGATCGTTTTGTGTTCATTTTGTTTAGTTCTTTTTTCATAACAGATTTAATGTTTACTATAGAGCTTAGAAAAAATTCGCAGTGTGAGATAGGCAAGAAGTAAGGCATGTAGCAGCATCAGCATGGCAAAGGGCACTATGTTAATGGCAAGGAAGGGCAAAAATATTTTAAGTCAAGTGATAGCGATTGCTGTAGGAGTCGTACAATTTTTGAATCAAGCACGGGCAACGCCGGGCCATGATGCTAGTTATTGATATTTAAGAGGACATCTGAATGCATAAATAAAATTATTTTTAAGTAGTTGGGATATTTGAGGTACTGGGTTTTTCGTGATAATTAGGTTCGTTGTTTTGAACTTTTTATAGTAAATTATAAATCAAAGTTTTTTTTAGGGTGTTCGTTAAGTGATATGGATCGGCTAATTATATTTTAAATGTCTTTCTCATCCTATTTCTAAGGAAATAAATTATTTTATTTTTGTTTATAAGGATGATCCTCACGTTATTAGTCCTACATATTATGGCTAAATTTATTTGCTCGTAGACGATAATATTGAAGAAATTATTGCTCATAAAATTTTTACGTTTTTTTTTTCAAGTATTTATAAAATAATGCGTTCGAGAATATTTTGGTACAATTAAACGTAACTCATTTATCATTAGGATGAGCAAAAGGTAGTGGAGTGATATTTACGTAGTGGACATTTGCGTCACGGGCAATTGCGTATCAAAAATGGGCATTTGCGTCCCTAGACAATGCGTCCTTGGATAATTTCTTAATTTTTGAAGTTACCATTTTTTGTTTTAAAGAGTTTTTTAATATAGACACTTGAACACCAATACCTTTAATTATTCTAAACAAACAGAAAAGTATTTACCATAAATAAAAATAGTTTGTTTTTTTTAAAGCAAGAGAAAATTAGGCTACCAGTTTCAGTTCAATCTAGTATTGCGTAACACAGACCTCTAATAGATTCTGGATTTTATAGATTATATTTTTATTTGGAACCAATGGCTAAGTTCCGAAAATCAAACACTGGTGGGAAAAATATTTGTAGACCAGGAAAATTACAACTGACACTATTATAAGAAAAATCTTAACTAAACAAAAACATACTGGTAATGTGTAGAGCGATCTCGCAACAATAATCTGTCATTACATTTTTAACAAAAATGACATTTATTTTTTTTATTCCTTTATCCATTTTTAAAAAATTATGATTGCTACCAATGCTTTTTGAAAATTGTAATAATTACATTTAAAAGCTTGAACAAATTATCAGAAGTATGTAATTATCCAAGCACGAATTTGTCTAGGGACGCAGATATCCACGGACGCAGTTGTCTGGTACTCAATTGTCCGGGTCGCAAATGACAAGTACGCAGCTATCCTAGAACAGCAAAATGTAGAGACCACTATAAAAATACTAAAATCAAACAAGTACAAAACTTTAAATATTCGGGAAATTTTAACAGAAGACGGAAAGTGCGACACTCAAATCCGAAAGAAAGTTAAAGAAAGACGCCTTCAAAAAGCTAAGCAAAGTATTAAGAAACAGGAAAAATTCATTAGGAACAAAGAAAATGATACTGGACTCTTATGCAGTATCAATCCTCCTATATGCCAGTGAATGCTGCGCAATCTCGAAATAGATGACGAAATGACCCGAGGCATTAAGTATCGTGTATGCAACGAGGATGTTTTAAGAAAAGTGAAACAAATAGAACTTAGACGCCTATTCAGAAATGGGAATACAATCTCTGGGACATAATGAGGATTTAGAAAATATGGCACTCAAGAGATATATAGTAAAATTAATCTTAACTCATTTATAACAAAATTAGGTACGAAATTATCCAAGTAGGCATTTGTCTAGGGACGCAAATGCCGATGAGGCAATTCTCTGGTACGCAATTTTCCGGGATGCAAATTGATTGAGTGAGACAGTGGCCCTGGAGAGATAACATGAATGAATTTGGAAACCGGGAATAGGAGTGATAGCAAAAAGACGGTACTTACTAAGAGCTACAAAGGATAGGAAGTTGTGGTGAGCCATGATCACCTACGACCTGAAGACATGAGATTGTTTTTTATCATGATATGCCATTTGTGATTTCTATAAGTCGGAATATTTATATCTCGTCACGGATGAAGAAACGACTTGAAGCAGCAGAAATGTGGTTCTACAGAAGGATGCTGAGAATACCATGGACCGAACATGTGAGCAACGAAGAAGGTTTAGAAAAAGTAGAACCAAAAAGACACTTATACTTAAAATCAAGAAGCAACAGTACAAATATTGAGATCACATAATATATATATATATATATATATATTTGTGTGTGTGTAAAATTCTCTTATAGGGCTGTCTGATAAATAAATTACTGACATTATGTCTGATAATTTAAAAAAAATCAGTTCATATATACGAATAACGTTCCATGTATTGATGTCAAAGGATGAAATAAATGTGCTCTAGCTGTGTAAATTTCTTTTATTCTCATCTCCTAAGTTCTTTCGATCTTCTTCCAAGATCATCTTCAGGGGTGCAAGTAGTAAAAAACTCTATGTTGCATAATGAAAAAAATAAGGTAATGGATGACAACGCACAACTTTGTATAAATACTTATACTAATGAACAACATATAGTTCTGTACTACTTGCATCCCTGAAGATGATCTTAGAAGAAGATCGAAAGTACTTGGGAAATGAAAATAAAAGAAATTTAAACAGCTATTGCACAATTCTCTCATCCTTTAACATTAATACACGGAAGGTTATTCGTGAGCATGAACGGTTTTTGTTAGAAATTAGCAGACATAATGTCTGTAATTTATTCAATCATATATATATATATATATATATATATATATATATATATATATATATATATATATATATTATGAAATGGACAATATCCGACAATTATTTTAAGATATATTTTTATGTTTATATGTTCTTTTGTCTAGATGCAAATATTAAGTAAATGCTCTGTTTATAATAAACAGTATTAACGACATTTACCGGCCTTAATGTCCGAGAAATTTTCATGTAGGAGGACGCAGATTTTCTATGAAAATGCTTAAGTAAAATAATGTGTTGATTTGATTCGCTATTTTCATATCGTTGGTTGTATAAATCTTATATATACGTTGTGGTATACCCTACTTGATTTCGCCCAAAACGTACGTTAGACGGCGCTTTCAAGGGCTGTTAAAAGGCAGTCATTTCCT
>OZ010597.1:58117133-58222133 GCA_963932145.1 Acanthosepion lycidas | reverse complement strand
CTACAACACATCCCACCATGTCGCTAATCTGACTAGAAATGTTATTAATGATCATGGTTAAAAAGTTCTACCACACCCACTCTATTCAATCGATGTAACGCCTTCAGATTATCATCTTCTTCGCTTGCTTTCCAATTTCAATGAATTCTTCGATTTAAGACCCGGGGATTTCAACAATTAAGACAATGATAAGTTTGTGGAGGGTCGCCAAGAGGTTGTGAAAAGTGAAAATGAACATAACTAATTCTACCATTGCCCCTTCAAGGCTTAGCTTACAGTGTCTGTTAAGAGAGTTCTTTGTTTTCTGTTAATTATAATGGGTTCTTCGAAGACGATAGAGGAATGGTTTCACTATGTCTGTTCAGAATTTAGAGTTATTGCCATCCAAGGCTAAGGGATCCTGATGTATTACGCCATTAAAGGCATATATTTAGGATGAAGAGGTGTTTTCATGCATTTCCAAAAGTAATGTGTATCAAAGTGAACGCAACTGACTTTACCGAAATTTGATATCGCTTCAACGTTTCCACTTTTTATACTGAATGTCCGAGATGAATGTAAGATATGAATGTACGAGAAGCATGGAAGATTGAAGTTTATAAGCAGTAAAATCGACTTTGTCTACCGAGAGCTCCTTTGTGGTCGAGTCGGTTAAGGCACGTCAGCGTAAATGACGGTTCCGTATAGGATGCAGGTTCGAATCCTGTCAAAGAACGACTATTTTCTATGAAAATTTCTCGGACATTCAGGCCGGTAAATGTTATTTAATACTGTTTATTATAAACAGAGCATTTACTTAAATACTTGTATCTATAAAAAGAACGTTAAACATAAAAATGTCTTTAATATATATAAACATTTTTATTTATATAAGGTCAACATGACTAACATTCTTTTGAAAACATGTTTCAATGCGTGTCCTTCAGCAGTGAAGAACACGTTGAAGCTCAGATGGATTTATGCTTGTAATGGCGTTCATGATACATTTTTCTGTTGATTTATGTTTTGTATCTTTTCCTGATACACCATGGATTCAAATGTCCCCCAAAGGTAAAAATCATGTGAGGGTAAAGTCTGCATATCAGGGAGGCCAGAGAACCACGCCGATTAATTTAGAAACTGCTGATATAACCACTGATATACGTGAATACCAAAAGCAAAATGGAACTCTATCTTACTGAAAGTGAACGACGAAGATTCCATCAGGAATGGTAAACTCTTCTGGCAACATGTTATTATACTTATCAGCATTATGTTTTCCATTAACGAAAAATAGTCCAATAATTCTGTCACCCCATATCCATATTCCAACGCATCTACTAGGTTATCTGCAATGTAAAATAAATACAATCCTAAAACCCAAATATATGGAAGCTTATGGTACACCCTGTATATCTTTATGATGTTTGGCTGAATAATATATACATATTATGTCTATTTACTTTTATTTTAATCCATTCAATTTCACAGATCAATTTCTTAGTGCTGTTACTAAACTTATTAAGAAAGATTCCATAGTTTTTTTTTTGTTTTTTTTTTTTTTGGTTCTTCCTCCAAGAAATTTTAATCTCATTCAGATCTTCTTCAGGAATGAATTGCTAAGACAAAAAGTAATTTAAATGATCGTTGTGATTTTTTTCTAAGTTTATACAACCTTTACAGTGGCGTTATTCTAAGGGAACTCGAGACCGTAGAATAGTTTATTATCGGCATGCGTAAACTTAATATAGGGAGATGATACTGTGTTGATAGCCGACTCGGAAAAGAAAACTAAAAGACCTCCGAGACAGGGTGGAAGAAGAAATCAATGAAAAAGAACAAACCATCAACTGTAAGACGGCAGAAAATATGGTCATCACCAAGACCTAACGTCCCGGGGGTGCGAGTTATAAATTAGAGATATAAAGCATCAAGCAGATACGGAAGCTAAAAAAAAAAAAAAAAAAAAAAAAAAAAACTGGGAAATGTTTTCACAGAGGATGAAAAATGCAACATCGAGATAAAAATACGCATTGGACTAGCAAAAGAGGCATTTCAAATAACTACGCAAGGTGTACAGAAGAAAAAAAAACATTAGAAACAAAAAAAAAATGTTTTTAGTTTGCTATGTGATATTCATCCTCAAGGATGGGGGAAAACGAGAAGCTGCAGAAATGTAATTCTGCAGAAGAATACTGAAAATTACATGGACGGATCTGAGAAACCACCAAGGATGTCTTGAAAATGGCAACAGAAAGGACACTTAAAATTAGAATCATAGATATCATAAATTTCTTGGACATTAGGAGGAAGAAAGGCTTGGAAGTCTTAACTTTCACAGGACATATTGAGGGCAAGAGAGATAGGGGGAAGCACCGAATGAAAGGGCTTGTGTGAAATGATACCGGTTTGGGGCCAGCCTTTCGTGAAAAGACAAAAGAACTTCTTCTTCTTCTTTACTCCACCTTCTCTTCTTTCCTCCTCCCCCTTCTTCTTCATCATTACTCCCCCTCCTCCTCCTCCTTCCACTCCGTGCCGTGTCCATTGAAAACCTTACTGTAAAATCATCCTGACAACACTGGGTCCACCTTCTCTTCTTTACTCCTCCCCCTTCTTCTTCATCATTACTCCCCTTCCTCCTCCTCCTCCTCCTCCCTCTACTCCGTGCCGTGTCCATTGGAAACCTTACTGTAAAATCATCCTGACAACACTGGGTCCACCTTCTCTTCTTTCCTCCCCCCCTTCTTCTTCATCATTACTCCCCCCCTCCTCCTCCTCCTCCCTCTACTCCGTCCCGTGTCCATTGAAAACCTTACTGGAAAATCATCCTGACAACACTGGGTCCACCTTCTCTTCTTCTCCTCCTCCCCCTTCTTCTTCATCATTACTCCCCCTCCTCCTCCTCCTCCCTCTACTCCGTCCCGTGTCCATTGAAAACCTTACTGTAAAATCATCCTGACAACACTGGGTCCACCTTCTCTTCTTTCCTCCTGCCCCTTCTTCTTCATCATTACTCACCCTCCTCCTCCTCCTGCCTCTTCTCCGTCCCGTGTCCATCGAAAACCTTACTGGAAAATCATCCTGACAACACTGGGTCCACCTTCTCTTCTTTCCTCCTGCCCCTTCTTCTTCATCATTACTCCCCCTCCTCCTCCTCCTCCTCCTCCCTCTACTCCGTCCCGTGTCCATTGAAAACCTTACTGTAAAATCATCCTGACAACACTGGGTCCACCTTCTCTTCTTTCCTCCTCCCCCTTCTTCTTCATCATTACTCCCCCTCCTCCTCCTCCTCCCTCTACTCCGTCCCGTGTCCATTGAAAACCTTACTGTAAAATCATCCTGACAACACTGGGTCCACCTTCTCTTCTTTCCTCCTCCCCCTTCTTCTTCATCGTTACTCCCCCTCCTCCTCATCCTCCTCCTCCCTCTACTCCGTCCCGTGTCCATTGAAAACCTTACTGTAAAATCATCCTGACAACACTGGGTCTTATTTGATCAATGAAGTGTCGATCCCGGTCAGCACTTTGATGGAGGAAACACTTGGGAACACCAACAATCGGAAAATATATGTCGATTTTAAATAACAGCAAATGGTTGACAAATCTTACAAAAAAAAATATCACTCAACTCATCAGGCTGTAATTGTTCATAGGTCCCCACAACTTCCTATCGTTTGTAGATCTTAGTTTTCTTTTTACTATCTATTCTACTCTCCCTTTCCTAATCCATTAATATTATCGCCAGATAGATGGGCTGCTGCTTTCCGCTGTCAATTTGGCCTACGATATGTCCTTTGAGTGTTTCCCAAACCCTTATTCCTCATCATATGCCAGAGATTTGATTTTGATTTTTGATTTTTCAAATTTGTTTTTTGTTTTTGTTTACATTTTATAAAATCTTCGTTGCATACAGGTTCGGTTCATAGGATTCTCAGAATTTGTCTATAAAATAACATACTATTACCTCAAGTCATTTCGTCTTCTATAAGGAAAATTGTTCATTATTCACAGAGATAAAGGAGGGATTATGGTCCGGTTCCTTGTACCACGGTGATAGTCCAAAGTAGAACTAATAAAGAAGAACTCGAACATGGATATGGAATAACACAGATATATTACAAACAGGAATAAATACAGAGAAGTAGAAAGTGTTACAATCAGCTTTAGTAGGGAGAACAATGTAGTCTAGACCAGTATCACTATTCCAATGTCTTGTAGTAATTGTCTGAACGCGACTCTGTTTCGGACTGACTCTGACTCGACTGACTGACTCGCTCTGACTGACTGACAGACTCCTGACGCACTTCACTCCAGACATCAGACTGAACGGTATTTAGTCACCCCCCACGAGGGCATCATGTGGCACAAGGCCGGTTTAACGTGGGATCTCCGAGCCCGCGGGCTTTGCCAAAAATATGCCCTTTGAACCGGTATAAACGGGTTCAGGGTCGGTTTACCTACCCGAAAGAGATTCCGCCCTTCGGCGTAGCCTCGTTCGGGTTCCTCCTCCCCCAAAGGCTAAGAGTTCAACCAATCAGTCTGTCAGCCGGTCGCCCAACTTCGGACTGAACAGTAATTAGTCACCCCCCAACGAGGGCATAATGTGGCAGAAGGCCGGCTTAACGTGGGATCTCCGAGCCTTCGGCTCGGGCAAAAATATGCCCTTTCAACTCGTATAAACGGATTCAGGGTCGGTCTACCTCCCTGAAAGAGACTCCGCCCTTCGGCGTAGCCTCGTTTGTGTTCCTCCCCGCCTGAAGGCAGAGAGTTCAACCGATCAGCCGATCAGCCGGTCGCCCGACTTTCGATTAAACGATATTTAATCATCCCCCTACGTGGGCATCATGTAACACAAGGCCGGTTTAACGTGGGGTTTCCGAGCCCGTGGGCTCGGGCAAAAATATGCTCTTTGAACCCGTATAAACGGGTTCAGGGTCGGTCTACCTCCCCGAAAGAGACTCCGCCCTTCGGCGGAGCGTCCTTCGGGTTCCTACCCGCCCAAAGGCAGTGAGTTCAACCGATCAGCCGATCAGCCGGTCGCCCGACTACGGACAACTCTCTGCTTCTTCTTGAGGCGCAGTATTTATTACGTATGGAATAGTCCATTATGTTATTATGGGTAAGTTCTCATAACAATTATATAACAATAAATCGCACTATACTTTGTTTCTAAGGAAATTTATTTTCCTTTATAGTTTGCTTAGATTCTTCAGGGTATAATTCACGATGCAAAGACGACTTTGGATTACAATGTGAGATTTTCCATCCTTTGTTAAAAACAGACCTCAGATATTTAAAATGTTGTCTTGATTTGATTTGGATATCTCGAATTCGTAATTTGTATCTTAGGCTTTTACTTTTTCATTCACACCAATATATTCTACTGCTGTACAATTGATCGATAATCTTTTTTTCCCTGTTATTTTTAATATTTTGTTTTGGATCTCTTGTAGTTTTCCACTGTCAATGCCATCAAGATATTCTCATCGGCATCTATATCTATAATGCTCAAAATGTGTATGCATCTGTGTGTGTGATTCGATGTTGTTTATTCGTTTACACAGTTTCCATCCGATTTAGATTAATTTTTTTTTTGTTTGGTATATAATTCTCCAATGCCGGTTTTGAGTCTAAGTTGGCTGGAAAAGTTTACCACCTTGAAGGTGAAAAATCGCAAAAACTGATTTTTTATAATTTGCGTAAAAATCCAAGGCAAAAATTTTATGTTTAAAAAAAAAACAGCGTACAATCAATTTAGAGATTTGACATCTAACGCAAAAGATTATTAGAATTATAAAAAAAAAATATTATAAATAATAATTATCGTATATTATTATGACGGTCCATAAAATAGGTTCATTCATTGCGAGATTGAGAACGCGAAAACGGCCCTATTCAGTGCCCGCCCATTAAAATTACCACCCCCCATTTGGGGATATGCCTCAGTTGCATCCAATTGTTGTTACTAATATTGATTTTCGGGTGGGCTGACTTTAAACTGCTCCAACTGAACGGCAAAAATTCCCAGTAATGAAACAGCCGGTCCAAGACGGGTTATCCTGCTAGTATGGTATACTATTAATTTTGTGTCCATACTAAATGCTAGTATATATCCAGCTCGGTATAATGATTGAATAAATCTTCGTGCTGGGGGTAGTCTTCCATAATGTTTCCTTCTTCTTTATCACAGCCGATGTTCTCTAGTTGGTTTTAGTTCGGAGATAAAAGAGATGTTCAAAAAGAAAAAAGAATTTTAACTTAACTATTTTATTCAACGCGTCAGCGGTTACATTTTCTAACTAGCCACTGACTCCCGCTGAAGAGCCACTTCCCAGAAACGAAGAAACACGTCTGCATTCTTCGATGTGTAAAACTCGATTCCTTGAAATTCCTTTCTATATCTATCATTCCCCCGATGTTTTTAGCCAATCAGAATCAACTTCCTTTGTTTTCCTATATCTGACCGCAAAGGTCAAAATTAGAAGCCAGAGTAGAAATACAATAATCTAAAAATAATAGTAGGCTCAACTATTTTTAACACTCTTATAAGAGTACTAGCAGCATATCCGTGCTTGATTCAAAAACCGTACGATTCATACAGCAATCGCTATCACTTGACTTAAAATAGTTTTGTTCTTCCTTGTCTTTAAAGGAGTGCCCTGGACTCTTAACTGGAAAAACCGAATGAAAAAAGAATGTTAATAAAACATACTTTTTCACACACAACCCAGTTCTGCGGAATCAGAATCAACGTTGAATTTAAGCAAGCGAATGAGCCAATTGGAGTAAAGTGCCATGCAGATTTAAATTTTTCCCACTTGTGACGAATGCAGCTATCGATTTGTTTTGCATGCTAGCATGCTAGTTAACATTCGTGTCAGTCAGTTGTTGGCTCTCACGCTGGCCAATAGAATTTTCCTGCCTGTTCATGGCAGCCAGCTATAGGCTCTCACTCTGGTCAGTACAAGAGGGCCGCAAACTACATGAAAACTGCCGTAGAAGCAACGTCGGTCCTGGCCTTCCCGCTAACTTGGAGCATGTTCATGTAAATTTTGGTGCAAATCCGGCCGTGCATTCGTTACACACACACACACATCCTGCCTTTTATAGATCGAGATATAACATAAAAAAGCTGATAATGTGAAGAATTTAAATTGATCTATGTATCGAAAGCCTATAAGACAGTGTTTTTCAAGTGGTGCGCACCAGTCTTCTCTGAATGTTATCCATGTGCGTCCCAATTTATCAGAAGAATAATTCATGAATTTATATTATATTAAAAAATCTTCATTTTAAACAAGCTAGATACACTAAAAATCAGACTTCTAAAATCATTTGATATTATAAAGTCTTTGCTGCATTCCTTTAAGAAGTAGAGGATAATTCTTTTCTTCTTACTTTTCTCAAGGGATTTAAACCAATCATTATTGTCCTATCTAAAATTAGCATATTCTTCATAACTCCCTTTAAATGAAAACTGGGCCGCTAATATTCGTTTGGAATGGTAAACCAATAATGAAGTAATTAAAGGTAATTCTCTTTTCTGCCAATTTCACACATGCAGGCTGAAATGTACAGTGTAATTTCTTTAAAATAAATATTTATTTCAGCAGAATTCTTTAATATTTTCATATTTTAAAAATCTCATGTCTACTTTTTTCCTTATTAAAATTTAAACTGCGGCCCAGATTTCAACTTACTCTACAAGTTCTGCCTGGAGAAAAAAATATTTGAGAAAAACTAACCTACATCAAGAGACCATCATACGCATATACCATCAGAGCAACCAATCCCACACACTTGATGAAAATTGAAACCAGAAGGGGTACTCATGACACAGCTTGCATTTATTTCAATGTATGACTTCCATTAGCATGGCTGATGATGACCCTCAAGACAGTGACTCTTTGAACCTTCACGGGCTATCGTTTTCCGCTGACATGAAGTGGAAAGGTTATATTGAAACAATTGCTAGGTCTGCTGCTAGAGGCATGGAGGGGCACTGTGTCGTGCTAGGCAAATTGTCTTGCCAGAAGTTATCTTACATATTGAAAAGTCTTCTGTTCGTCTTTGCTCCTACTTCTGGTTTGATGACACTGCTATGTATTTAGAGATTCTTGATAACAGTCGAATAAGAATCTACAATGATATTGCCCTAATCTGGTGTCATATGCCCTAGTCGACGAATGGGTTTATAAGGCGATCATACGCCGACCAGAAGATATATACATTATCACATCTGTGGAGAGATACAGGCTATCTCTCTCAGATCATGACAATGGACAATTAGTAAACAAAAATATTTTAAAGACCACTGTTCGATTAGGATAATCGAACAGTAATCTTTTCCCAGGTTCGCTTCGGTTTCAACACGAATACTGATCCACAATTCAAGGATGAACGATAAGGCGTAATGAATTTTGATATAAGAATTTTAATATGTACATATATACAAAATATTAAAATAAAAGAAAAATATAAGCATGAGTAAAACATCCGACGACCAGGTCTCAAGAATTATGTTGGGATACTAAAATATGCCTAAATCCAAATGGATTCGACTGAACCCGAACGGATAAAAAAATAAGTATGAATAACTACGAATGCAGAAATCAACGCATAACCAAAAGAGATGGAATAGGATTTATATATTATTATTTTAATTTGTGGAAAGGTGTTTGTAAGAACATACTATTTATTGATGCATGTGTATCTTTCTAACACGAGTCCAAAATATATAATTACTTATCTTTATAATTCAGTTCTCTTTTTTTATCATTGTCCTTTCTTTTCTGTCTCACATTTCCTCTTTCTTTCCTTTTCTTTACACAAATACAATTTCACAGACTGTTCAGCTGTAACAGAAATATACACTTTCTTCCTCTCTCTGGTTTTCTTTTTTTCTCTCTTTCTTCTTCTGTATACAGTTCAGTCTAAACACGATTAAACTGCAACAGGGATATACACTTTCTTCCTCTGTCTGGTTTTCTCTTTTCTTTCATTCTTGTTCTTTACACAATTCAGCTTGTAACAGAGATATATACTTTCTTCCTCTCTGGTTTTCTCTTTTCTTCAAACGCAGGCTGTATTCTCAGCGTACAAATTCCCCTTACGTCTTCTATGACAACGCGATTTATCGTCTTCAATTTGGGGTTAACGAACAGGAATACATGTTCTTATATTTCTTCGCCGGAGTTGCCTGGGAGGAATCGGACAAGTTCCATCATTATCAAATGAGTCCCATCTTTCCGTTTATAATTTATCAGCGCTTCGATTTCAAGTCTTGCTCCTTCAAAGACAAGACAGCAACTGACTGCCAAGTAATTTTCTAACTCTCACGTGTCCTGCGAACTCTAAACTTACATCAGTCCCCTGTCTAGCTTCTGTCTAGACATCTCTTGCTACGGGAAATTGGGTCAGTCAACCTCTTGACTTGCTTTCCCAAAATGTCTCGAGACTCCCACGTGACCTCTTCTGTTGACAGGCGGAAATTAAACTTAATATATGCGTGTATGCGTCCGTCACAGTGACATTTCAGACTCAGTTACTTTCCGCTGTAATGTAGCTTCCCTGTGCCTTTTCTCTAAATATTTTCATGATAATGATTCTGATAAACATTCTTCGTTGGTAAATAGACTTTATGGATTTAAACCAAATTCTAGATTGGTTGACAAGATCTCATACTTTTATACTCCAAATGGCTATATGTAACCGTAAGTTCTATGTTAACAGTTTCTTCTCTCGCACTTCACAGTTTTAAATCTTTCTTCCTGTTTCTTAATAAATGTTCTTTATTATTATCTTCCGCTAATCGGAGTTTTTTAAAATTATTTTCTGATATTCTTTCACGCTTATTAATCCCCTGGTTGTTAGTGGCTTTATAGCCTTGACTTGTGTGAAATGACTAAAACATAAGGAAACAAATTTTGATAACATCTTGACAAATAAGACCGAAATTTTGGAGAGATCGATTGCGTTCTATGTGCATTTCAAAAGATACTCCAAATTCAGTCTTAGACGACTGACAGTAAACCAAATTCTATCATTAGCAAATCGAATAAGTCTTGGATGTGCAACGTTTGAAAAGAAACAAATCTCTCTTGACATATTCTTGTATTTCCTACAAAATCTAAGTTAAGGTTTGAAACACATATGGACTGTCTGAAAAGCTTTAAGAAAGTGAAAACATTCCAGAAACACACCGTGCGATTTCCTGACCAACAATTGCTTATCAGTTCGCATGAGAATAAAAACTGCCCTGAACCCAAATCGCCACCTTAATCTATATATTAGGTTGGTGCCAAAATAATGACGTAATAATGTCGTTTTTTGAGGTTAAAAAATACGTCAAAAAACGACATTATTACGTCATTATTTTTGCACCAACCTAATATATATAATGTTGTAACATCTGTCTCTTTGTTATCGAACTCTTCCATAACCATTTATATTGGGAAACTACATTACCCTTAATACTTTGATAAGTATATTTATTTTGATGAAAGGGGGTCCCAGGTAGTGGGGACAAAAAAAAAACCGTTAAATTTTTTCCTTTGATTTAAATTAAATTTAAATTTAAACAAAGGAATGAAATTCAATCCAAAATATATAAGGAGAAATCCAAAAGATGGAAGGCACATCGGCAACATCATTTTGATTAATAGGGAGGTCCCCGAAGCACATAACCCCCACTGAATTTTTTGAATGAAATTGAAATGTAAACAAGGAAATGACTCTTAGGATACTTTGACACGTATATTTCATTTTGCTGAAAGAGGTTTCCCGTGGTGGTTATAAATCTCAATTGTTTTTTTATCTTTGATTTAAATGAAATTTAAATGTAAACAAGGAAATGACTCCTAGGATACTTTGACAAGTATATTTCATTTTGCTGAAACAGATTTCCCGTGGTAGTTATAAATCTCAAATGATTTTTCCCTTTGATTTAAATTAAATTTAAATGTAAACAAGGAAATGACTCCTAGGATACTTTGACAAGTATATTTCATTTTGCTGAAAGAGGTTTCCCGTGGTAGTTATAAATCTCAAATGATTCTTCCCTTTGATTTAAATTAAATTTAAATGTAAACAAGGAAATGACTCCTAGGATACTTTGACAAGTATATTTCATTTTGCTGAAAGAGGTTTCCCGTGGTAGTTATAAATCTCAAATGATTTTTACCTTTGATTTAAATTAAATTTAAATGTAAACAAGGAAATGACTCCTAGGATACTTTGACAAGTATATTTCATTTTGCTGAAAGAGGTTTCCCGTGGTGGTTATAAATCTCAAATGATTTTTCCCTTTGATTTAAATTAAATTTAAATGTAAACAAGGAAATGACTCCTAGGATACTTTGACAAGTATATTTCATTTTGTTGAAAGAGGTTTCCCGTGGTGGTTATAGATCTCAAATGATTTTTCCCTTTGATTTAAATGAAATTTAAATGTAAACAAGGAAACGACTCCTAGGATACTTTGACAAGTATATTTCATTTTGCTGAAAGAGGTTTCCCGTGGTGGTTATAAATCTCAAATGATTTTTCCCTTTGATTTAAATGAAATTTAAATGTAAACAAGGAAATGACTCCTAGGATACTTTGACAAGTATATTTCATTTTGCTGAAAGAGGTTTCCCGTGGTAGTTATAAATCTCAAATGATTTTTCCCTTTGATTTAAATTAAATTTAATTGTAAACAAGGAAATGACTCCTAGGATACTTTGACAAGTATATTTCATTTTGTTGAAAGAGGTTTCCCGTGGTGGTTATAAATCTCAAATGATTTTTCCCTTTGATTTAAATGAAATTTAAATGTAAACAAGGAAATGACTCCTAGGATACTTTGACAAGTATATTTCATTTTGCTGAAAGAGGTTTCCCGTGGTGGTTATAAATCTCAAATGATTTTTCCCTTTGATTTAAATTAAATTTAAATGTAAACAAGGAAATGACTCCTAGGATACTTTGACAAGTATATTTCATTTTGCTGAAAGAGGTTTCCGTGGTAGTTATAAATCTCAAATGATTTTTCCCTTTGATTTAAATGAAATTTAAATGTAAACAAGGAAATGACTCCTAGGATACTTTGACAAGTATATTTCATTTTGCTGAAAGAGGTTTCCCGTGGTAGTTATAAATCTCAAATGATTTTTCCCTTTGATTTAAATTAAATTTAATTGTAAACAAGGAAATGACTCCTAGGATACTTTGACAAGTATATTTCATTTTGTTGAAAGAGGTTTCCCGTGGTGGTTATAAATCTCAAATGATTTTTCCCTTTGATTTAAATGAAATTTAAATGTAAACAAGGAAATGACTCCTAGGATACTTTGACAAGTATATTTCATTTTGCTGAAAGAGGTTTCCCGTGGTGGTTATAAATCTCAAATGATTTTTCCCTTTGATTTAAATTAAATTTAAATGTAAACAAGGAAATGACTCCTAGGATACTTTGACAAGTATATTTCATTTTGCTGAAAGAGGTTTCCGTGGTAGTTATAAATCTCAAATGATTTTTCCCTTTGATTTAAATTAAATTTAAATGTAAACAAGGAAATGACTCCTAGGATACTTTGACAAGTATATTTCATTTTGCTGAAAGAGGTTTTCCGTGGTGGTTATAAATCTCAAATGATTTTTCCCTTTGATTTAAATTAAATTTAAATGTAAACAAGGAAACGACTCCTAGGATACTTTGACAAGTATATTTCATTTTGCT
The DNA here is from genome assembly GCA_963932145.1 of Acanthosepion lycidas. Taxonomy (NCBI): domain Eukaryota; kingdom Metazoa; phylum Mollusca; class Cephalopoda; order Sepiida; family Sepiidae; genus Acanthosepion; species Acanthosepion lycidas. Next base: position 58,209,434 of record OZ010597.1, on the reverse strand, counting down.
GAAAGAGGTTTCCCGTGGTGGTTATAAATCTCAAATGATTTTTCCCTTTGATTTAAATTAAATTTAAATGTAAACAAGGAAATGACTCCTAGGATACTTTGACAAGTATATTTCATTTTGCTGAAAGAGGTTTCCCGTGGTGGTTATAAATCTCAAATGATTTTTCCCTTTGATTTAAATTAAATTTAAATGTAAACAAGGAAATGACTCCTAGGATACTTTGACAAGTATATTTCATTTTGTTGAAAGAGGTTTCCCGTGGTGGTTATGAATCTCAAATGATTTTTCCCTTTGATTTAAATTAAATTTAAATGTAAACAAGGGAATGACTCCTATGCAAAAGAAAGCCAGAAGTTGGAAGTCACATCGGCAAAATCAATATGAGACAACATAGACGTCAAATTGAGCAAGAAATCACCAATCAGTGGGTAGTGACTTAAAATACATACTTGTTACGACAATTCAACTCTCATATCAATGTGAAAATCTGCTCATCAATTCATTCAATCAAGTATTGTATCAAACATATATGTCAAACGGCTCACATCAAACTGTTTTGCACAAACCACCCAGTGGTATTTTTTTCCTTTTGATTTAAATTAAATTTAAATTTGAACAAGGGAATGACTCCTATGCAAAATATAGAAGGATAATGGTAGAAGTTGGAGGTCACAATATGGACGTCAAATTGAGCCAGAAATCACCAATCAGTGGGTAGTACCTTTCAACTGCCATATCAATGTTGAACTCTGTTCATCAATTCATTCAATCAAGTATATATCTAAGGGGTCAGATCAAGCTTCTTTTTGCACACTTCCAATACTGAATTTTATTTCCCCTTTGATTTAAATTAAATTTAAATATGAACACGGGAATTATTCTATCCAAAATATAGGAGAAAGCCAGAAGATGGAGGTCATATCGGCAAGATCATTGAGTAATACTGAAATGCATCATTTTTCTCCACAAATTATAACAATTATTTAAAACCAGTCATCCTTTTAAAACAATGTGTGACGCATCAGGTCTAATAAAGAATACAACTCTTATGTCATATAGTCACAGAAAACAAAAAAAAATGATTATATCAAAGATATATTTTGTAAGGATGGTTGCTGGTAAAAAAATTTCATGGGGACCCAGCGAAGAAGGTGACATGCCCACATAATTAAATAGGCGCTACTCGATCTTGGGTCCTTCAAACGACCTACTGAAGACCGTCAATATGTTGACTCATGTGAGAGGATGTTCTTCCCGCGGTAGAGAGAGTTTTCTATGGTGATTAAATAAAAACAAATTCGATTTTTTTCAGTTAAAATCATTAAACACTAATTCGTAGAATATATATTTTTCCTAAGGTAAAAATTGTAGATGGCGTTACGCTGGAAAATAAGTCCTCTCGCATTTGAAGATAATTAAAAAAAAGTTATTTCTTTAATCATTTCATCCAAAGCAAGGGAATATACATACTAACATGCATGGGGTTACTGGATGTGAAAGAATATGAGAAAAAAACAAAAAACAAACATTATTAACGAAAGGGTACAATAAAAATATTAAGCAAACAGAAAATAAAATTTAAACATCTTTGGTATCAATTTTCATATTTAATCAAGCTAGTTATCGATAACACACCCTTATCTATTTGGCAAATTTACTTTAAGAAGGTAGTAGAGAAATGAACTTGTCGAGAAGGTTGATCAGCCACATTATGAAGGGTTAGGGAACATAAAAAGGTAATATGAAACCAACAATGACTGGGAGTATCGTACGGCATTGTCGATCAGCTTTGGATTAAATGTAATGAAATTTCGGCCCCGAAGCCATATCTGGTGCATCAATGGTTGAAAGCTTAATTGGCTGCACAGGTGTTGGTTTTGCACCAGATGTTGTTGCAATATATATATATATATATATATATATATATATATATATATATATATATATATATATATATATATATGTGTGTGTGTGTGTGTGTGTGTGTGTGTGTATAATTGTCATGGGCCCTTACCTATAACTACAGAATGAACTCTTCCTAACACTATGTATACTACGCCTCTCAAGAGCTTCTCGGCTTGACGGTCGAACTCTCTGGCTCTGAGCAGAGAGGAACCCGAACGAGGTTCCGGGAGGTTGACCAACCCGATTCTGATTTTACAGTTTCTGCGGGCATTTTTTTGGCCGAGCCTGCGGGCTCGGGAAAGCCACGTTAAACTTGGCCTTGTGTCACATGCAACCCTCGAGGGGTTGGGTGGCTAGATACCGAATCGAGTTGAGCTGATGTTAGTTCACTCCAAAGCAGACTGACAGTCATACTATCACCTTCCACATCTTGTATTATTATTTCGTGTAATATACCTTCGTTATTTCTACTCTTGTGCTCGTGTTGTTCTTCCTTGGTCCTAACCTGGACCATAACAATAATTAAAACAAGAGATAGTCCACGTGTGCTTCTTATAATATATACATTTAATACGTTGATTAATCAAATCTGAGAATTAAAGAAAATGATAACAATATTGCCAATAAGATTAGTGATATTCATTATATACTAGTTTTGAAGCGGCCTTTTTGGAGGGGGGCATTTAAGCTAGATCATGCGGAGCGCTCTTGATTGGGCTTTCATCGAAATAGGTAGGGCGGAGTAGATGCGATAGACAACAATAAACTACAGGAGAACAAAATTGATCACTGCATTTAAATATCGCATTAATATTTTAGCTCACCTTTTAAAAGTTCAACGATAAGTGCTCTGCCGGCAATAAATTTAAAGACATTTTTATATTCATAGGTCCTTACAGGCAATTATTTTTATTTCATGAGTGACTGTCGCTGAATTTCGCAATTATTTTCGATTATACCCAAATATATTTGTACATTATAAAAATTGTTATCGTATAAAAATATTCGTCGTAAAAGTCACGTAAAAAATGGAAACTTTGGAATCCAAAATTTCAAGACTGAGGGTCCGGATCTGGACCGGAATATTTTTCATTTGCTCACGGATTCGGTCTGATTAACAAATGTTATATGTTGGGCTACGGACTCTAGGAGTAAAGATTAAAACTCTGACACATTGACACACTGACATTCGCATCTATTATATAAATTGGCCATTTAAATAAATTGAATCATGAAGAGAAAGTTTTTAAAGTCGGAATTTTCCGATACTCCTGTGTCCTTTTTTCAACGAGACGAAGATTTTCTCTTCCAAGAAATGTTGTTTTTGTAGGTTAGAGGGCTCCCTGTGGAGACTAGATTCTCTGTGTAAACCCCAATCCCTGTTTAATACTTTAATGTATGATTTTATTCTGAAAATATATTTAAAGTAGGATCTCCCTCTTTCTTGCCGGCTGTCAAATGCAGACGCTGAATGCACTTAGCTGATGTCATCAATGCTGTGGAAAAGTTGGTTGAAGTATGCTGCGACAGGATTATATGCGGGTTGGTTTTGTATGTCTGTTGGTGTGTATGTGCATGTGTCCATAAAGTGATAATTATATTTACTAAATCTGCTATAATTATGGGGTAGGAAGAGTGTTCATATCAGGGATAAGCTCGCTTGCAGATATAAACAGTGTATACTCATAAATCAACACCGCTTGATGACAGGACGATTCATGTTTAGTGATCGTCATCATAACGAGTAAGTGATTTGTTTATGGGTCATTTAATGCCGATATTTAATTTTTTCGTGAGCTTCGAATTAAAAAAAATATGTTAGTCCGCTTTCACAGTGGAATACATGGTAGATGATTCTCAGATTTCGTGCATATACACGTCTGTGTGGACATGGTTACTAGAGACAGTAATAGGTTTTATGTTGTTTTGTTGACGTTATTTTTTGGAATACATTTTGATTTCAGAAATTGTAGGATATTATATGGCTTAAAGTCATGAAAATTCTTTTATGTTTTTGCTTCATATCATTTTAAACGGATTTGGGTGAAGTCGTTACAATATTTAAGTACATGCGATTAATTGGTATTAAAAATCTATTTGTATACATTCATGGTCCATTTTTTTTTTTTTTTTTTTTTTGCTACGAGATCACTAAAAGATGCTGGCACATCGGATTAGGCTGGACCTGGGAACAAAAGCTATTAAGAGTTTTTTCCCCGCTCCTCAAAAACCCCAATTACCCGATCAGAGGCCTTGCTGCCGGATGTAGTTTAACGTCATACAGAAGATTTCATCATAACGAGGATCGCTAAAGATGTAAAACTGACTGTCATTATGCCGTTTCGTTTTCGAGCTACTCTTACCGCCTTTTCCCCCTTTTTGTCTGCATCAATGTAGCCTATGTTACGGGTGGGGTATATTGACACGCAAACAGATATTGAATGACGGAAGACAACAACGAAGAAAACAAAGTCTTGATTAAAAATAAAAACTTAAAAAATGCCGAGTTTATTTTTGTTAAAGTGAATACATCGACATAAATAAAGTTACACTGCACTAGTAAAAAATATCTCTGCATGTTCATGTACAAAGCGAAAGAAGCTTTGATAAGTATTATTCTTGATATGTCCCAGAAAGTGATATATTTTATCGAAGTAGCTAATTGGGTTTGGCTACTGTAACTAAGTAGAAAAGGTAGCAGTAATCGACTGGTACTCGTCGTAGTCGCAGGTAAGAAGTGTAGATCAATGGCGTAGTCCAATGGGCGTCTTTATAGACTTAGCTCTCAGACTAAGGCTCTCTTTGACTCTCCTACACGTCCGTCTGTATTTATGACGGACACCAGCCAATCATATTCCAGTGAGAGGGGAACACAGGTGTACGCATATTCCATTATATCATATATATATATATATATATATATATATATTGACATGTCCCGGAAAGGGATATATTTGAATGAAGTATCTAAGTGGTTTTGGCTACTATAACCAAGTAGATTACAGTAGCAGTAATCGACTGGTACGCGTCGTCGTCGCAGGTAAGAAGTGTAGATAAATAGCGTAGTCCAATGGGCGTCGCATTAGGTTTAGCTCTCAGACTAAGGCTCATGTCTCTGTCGTACCTACACGTCCGTCTGTATTTATAACGGACACCAGCCAATCATATTCCAGTGAGAGGGGAACGCAGGTTTATTCATATTACATTATATCAGTTCTGAAAAGGAGAATTTTGTAGACTTTGGAAAGCGTTGACCCGAAAAGGATAGTTTTATAGTGATTGAAAAGCGTCTTCCTGAAAGGGACAGTTTTGTAGTCGTTGAAAAGTGTTGTCATGAAAGGGATAGTTTTATACTGGTTCAAAAGCGGTTTCCTGAAAGGGACAACTTTGTAGTCGTTGGGCAGTGTTGTCTTCAAAAAGATAAATTTATAGTGGTTGAAATGCATTGTTCTGAAAAGGAAAGTTTTGTAGCTGATGAAAAGTGTTGTCCTGAATGTGTGTGTGTATATATATATATATATATATATATATATGTGTGTGTGTGTGTTTGTGTGTGCGTGTGCATATGTGTGTGTGTGTATGCGTATGTATTGAACGTGCCATCTAGGTAGGAAAGGTAGACAGTGCTTACCCAAAATATATCTGTAGCTACATGTTCCTTCTGTGACAAAATATGCACCTAATTTAGCAAAACTATGAAAGTTACTCAGTTCATTATGCATAAAATGCAAAATATTTTATTCTTTTTTAGACGCCTACCATGAGTCATTACAGACAGCACGTGCACATGCAGATTTTTTATTTCCAACTAATAAATAAACATATTTTTCATATAAGTAATTGTGCACAGATGTATAATAAATGAATATGCAGAGAAAACAGAAATAAATCTTACTTACTAGAAATAAATCCCATTGGAGAAAAAAGTATTCGTACAATACAGAAAAGAATACATAAGCTTCATTTAAGACATTTTCATTTGCAATTATTCACTTCTACAGCAACCAACCTCTTCTTGTAGTTCTTACTTAGTGATTTACCAATTTTGGTTGGTATTTTGTTCAATTCTTCTTCGCATATGGTCTTTAGATCAGGAATGTTTCTTGGCACTCACGATTGTATTTGAATTTTCAAATAACGCTACGGATTCTCGATTGGGTTTAAATCTGGAGACTGACTTGGTCATTTCAAGATATTTACATTATTTTGAGCAAGCCATTTCTTCGTGGATTTTGCAGTGTGCTTAGGATCTTTATCATCTTGGAAGATCCAATCAGGAGGAAGTTCAAGATTTTCAACAGAAATCATGAAATTTTCTTCCAAAATATTTTAATATGGCGCGAAATAAATGCTACCATCTATTACTGATAAGTTGCTTTTCCAAAAAAGAAAAATCTCAAAACCATGATGCTGTCTCCTTCAGATTTCACACTTGGAACTCTGTTCTTTTGTTTGAAGGCATCGCCAACTTTTCTCCATACATGATTCCTAGAATACATCAAAGTAACTCAATTTTGGTTTCGTTTGTCCATAATACCCTTTCCCTATACGATGTTTCCTTATCCTTATGTTCACGAACGAATTTCACCTTGTCATCTCGGTGTCTTTTCAATAGCAGTGAAGTTTTTGAGGGACGTCCACTTTAGATTGTTCCTATGAATTGCATTCCTTATTTTCCGCTGAGTGAAAAAGATTCCTGGTGAAAGTAAATCATGCCGCAACTCTTGACGAGTAACCATTGAATTTTGTTTAATTTGACGCATTAATTTCCTGGAAGATCTTGAAGAAATCTTCCCTGGAGCAAATGTTCGTCTTTGGTTTTCAACAGTTTTCAGTTTTTTTTTTTTTTTTATATATCTTGCAATGAATTAACCAATGAGCGTAAATGGAATATTCAGGTTGACTGAAATTTTACTGTAAGTTTTAACTTCTTTTCCAGAGCTTAACAATCAGTTTGTTTTGCGAATTTGTCAATTATTTACCTCTTGCAATGATTAACTTCTTAAACGAATATCAATTACGGAATGTTTTGTTTGTATATTTTAGGCTAAAAATAACGACTGATAACATTATTTGAACATACTAGAATGTTGCTGCCGTTTTCAAATATAGGCCTTATTGTACTGATAAGAATCTTAACACATTTGGGGATCTTTCGAACAGGATTATGAGGGTCAATAAACAATTTACAGATATTTGGAGTGAGTTACTTTTACATCGCCATAGTGAACGTCTTTACACATGAATTCCAGAAATGGAATTTTAAAAATGTCAAGTTTATTTTTCCTCTTCTGCACTCTCTGGTCGAAAGAGACTTGCAAATTAATAATTTAAATGAAAATCAATTAAACGCTACAAATTTCATGCTGATTGGTATTTTCAGAATGTGTCCAAAATTCTGTAAATGAATACATAAAAAAAATGTATACCTAAGTCAGACTCTAATTAGGTATTATTATTAACTCATTTTTCTTAATTACAAATTATGCAACTTTATTTATCAATTAATTTTAGAAGTGACTGTTGACTGAGAAAAATAATGGGAGGAATGTAGATAGAGAGATATGAAGATAACGATATATATACAAATAATAGGATAGATATAAGAATAGATAGATAGATCTAAATATGAACATATATATATATATATATATATATATATATATATATATGTGTGTGTGTGTGTGTGTGTGTGTGTGTGTGTGTGTGTGTGTGTAGATAGATAGATAGTGTTGTGGATTCCGTGAATATAATCCTGCTTATTAGTCCAGGAATGCGGATTAGTAGTAAGTATATGTACAAGTAAGTAAAGACGTAATAATCTCTCTCTATCTATAAATAGAATACCCGCTCGGTTCGGCGGCTAGGATCAAAGTGTAGTATCTGCGCTTTGTGAACTGCCGGGTGTCTGTCGAACTCTCTGCTTGCAGAGAGGAACCCGGACGAAGCTCCGCCGAAGGGAGGTTGGGGGAGGTTGACGGAACTGGCCCGCCTCGGCGGGTTTGGATGGTTATTTATTTTTGGCTGGGCCTACGGGCTCAGAGATACCCACATTAAAAAGGCCTTGTGCCACATTCGATCCCCGTTGGTGGATTGATAAAAACCATCTCCCTCTCTCTCTCTAACTGGACTCTTGTATAACTCTCTGAGAACACCCTGTGTCTGTCTCCGTATCTCTCAACCTATCTCCCCGTATCTCAACCTATCTCAACGTATCTCGGTATTTAATATCCCACCCACGAGGAATATATGTCGCACAAGGCCGAGTTTAAGGTGGGTTTCTCCGAGCCAAAAATATACCCTTTGAACCCGCCTAGACGGGTTCAGGGCCTGTCTACCACCCCCGGAGGAAACTTTGTCCTTCGGCAAAGTTCGTCCGGGTTCCTCTCTGGCAAAGCAGAGTGTTCGACAGACGTATTTCAACAGCAGGTTTTCTCTATGTCAGTAAAAGTATACTTTGGACGAGTCCATCTTATATAAAAAGGGGGAGCCCTACAACAGATAGAAAAATAGACAGATAATATCTATGGTCAATATATATATATATATATATATATATATATATATGGCTCAAAAACTAATATTCCAGAGTTAGAGTTTATTACATTGGAATAGTAATCAGGATGTATGTAGGTATATATATATATATATATATATATATATATATATATATATATATATACCGGATGTAACTGCAACATTTTAAAAATCTTGTTACAGCATAATTGTCCATACAACAGAATGTATAATATCTAGACGGTTTAGCCATCATGATAGCATTTTTAATGTGAATCACTGAAAATCTCAAATGATTAATTCAGCTAGAAAGGGCATAGGTTAAAATCATTTTATGGCAACGCCACTGTCAAGTGAACAATCGTGAGAGGAAAAATTATTCAGGCCTTCAGTAATGGCGCCAACATTTATAATCTGGCTTCCATCTTGAAAGTTCATTCAAAATCCATCAAGAGAACGGTGAATAAGCTTAAAAAAGATTGAACGATAGAGAGGAAAACAGAAAAAGTCGGAGGTCACAACGGGAAGAGGGATCATCATTTCAACTAAAGAGATCAATTAGATCCAACACATTCCATAGGATGTTTGGCGGGTGGGAAATGACTTTCAGGTATGACAGTCGAAACAACAGTGAAAAAAGACTTGAAAATGAAATCGTACGTATAACCGGACAGCCAACATTTTATACCTTGGCAGAATGTTAGATGGTTATTTTTTTTTTAATACCTACCCACCAGGTTAATATTCTGGGTTTTTAGTGCAACATCTCCCCTATAAGATAGATACTTACCACCTTCCCTGACCCCCGTCTTGAGCCTATCGTCTAACTTAAACAATGAGAAGCGTAAAGTGTATATTAGGTTTTGTCGGCAAGTTAAATTTCAGGTTGACTCGTCAGCTTCCAGTATCAATTGCTTACGATTAACTGCTACTGTCTCTAAGTTTACAGATGTGACAATTTGGTCGTCTGCCGAAATAGCTTATTCCCCATATGAGGTAAAATGATTTGATTGGTTATTTTTCATAATGCTTCGATAAATTAAATATATTAAATTAAATATATCGAGCTCTTTTTAGTGGATAAGTTAGAATATTTTTATGACTAGGAGTATATACCAAGGTATTTTTTACCATACTCTCTCTCTCTCTTTCTTTCTTTCTTTCTTTCTTTCTCTCTCTCTCTCTCTCTCTCTATATATATATATATATATATATATATATATATATATAGGTATGGAGAGAGAGAGAGAGAGAGAGAGAGAGTAGACAGCATGATAGATTACATGTTGATAGATATAGTTATGAATATAGAAATATGAAGTAAATTGAGAAACAGATATTAATTTGTATTGGCAGATAAAAAACTTATATAAATACATATATACGTACAGACAGAAACTACATAGATTGATAGATACATAGACACGTATATGAGGCGCTACATATCAATAGATAGTATAAAATAAATATATATATATATATATATATATATATATATGAATAATATATATATATATATATATATATATATATATATATATATATATATATATATATATATATATATCGTGGGTGGGGGAGAATTGTGTTTGTGGTGCACTTTCCTCACAGACGGCACTCGACTGACCGTACTATACAGATCAATCGACAAAATGAAAAACGAACAACGCGAATGCGCAAAATTAAACCTATAAAATGGCGACAATTTACCCATTGCACACTGCGCGCGCACGTACACACAGACATACACACACGCACACACACATACATACATATATATATTAGGTTGGTGCAAAAATAATGTCGTTTTTCTTTTGAAGTTGAACGTAAAAAAACGACACGATACCGCAACGATATATATTAGGTTGGTGCAAAAATAATGACGGAAAAATGTCGTTTTTTGACGTATTTTTTATGTCAAAAAACGACATTATTACGTCATTATTTTGGCCCCAACCTAATATATATATATATATATATATATATATATATATATATATATATATATATTAGGTTGGTGCAAAAATAATATCGTTTTTTGACGTTACGTCAAAAAACGATATTATTTTTGCACCAACCTAATATATTCTCCAAACACTCCTATTTCCATTTACGTCTATTCTTTGTATGTACCATACTTGGATAATCTATTGGGTTACATAAATTTATAAACGAAGGAAATGAAGAAATTGAGTGAATAATGATGCCAAAATAATCGTTATTACAATAGTGGAACTCCGTGAAATAAAGATGGGTATTAAGATTGAGTGAAACCAAAAAAAAAAAAAAAAAATTTGAGGAGGGAAACAAGATTATTTTTTTTAAAAAGCCCGAAGGAAATAAAGCCATTATTAAGAGGAATTCCATTGTAAAAGGAAAGGAAAATAGAAAAGACAATGACAGCCATTTTTTTTGTCAGCTTCTTTAGAGAAGGAGCGAGGCGCATGCGCATATTTGTTTCTCACGACGTAATGGAAATCGACGGAGATTGAATTAGGTTCACTTTAGTGCCACAGGTTCTACAAGCTGAAGAGTGTTTTAATGCAATCGATACAACGGCACGTTAACATTAAAGGAATACAGGATGTACATTGGCAGAAAAATGTTAGAACTTATAAAAAAACGACAAAGAAAATAACCCATATTTTCGATTGATGCAATTATCAGCAAGATATGTAGACACTATCAAACCGAATAAAGCTGGAGAAAATACAAGAATCCAAAAGGGAGATAATGTATTAAGTGTGGCTCAGGACCAGTAACAAAAAGCTATGACAAAGATTATTAGCGACATATGAGAAATAGAAGCTTGTTCCAACGAATATAAAAGGGGAAGATGAAAAGGTAAACTCGCATGAATATATATATATATATATATATATATATAAAGTTTGAACTTCTTTATGGATAATTTATAAATATCGATGTGTTCCTATGTTTACACAAAATTGTGAAAAGGTTTCGCAGATTCACTAGTTTGTGCGGGTGGCGTAAATGATAACAGATCGAAATGAAAAATATTTATCCTGTGTTCGGATTTCAATAGGGTTCGTTACAGCTTGTATGATGTAACAATTTAACGCATCATGGCGTTGCGTCCGATTTTTTATCTTTTTACTAAGTAAATTAGCTAAAACGTAACAGAGAGTAAAGTTTGAATTGCTGTCAAGGTCGTTATATTCGCTTACACGAAAAAACCTTGTAAATATTATGGATCCATCTCTATTCTCTCCAACTATGGGTTAAATAATGGTGCGTGTATCTCGAAAAGAACATTCTTGTCGACCCCAAAATTAATAATGCAGTATTAGCTGGCAAAGTTGATTCTTTGAATCCCAAATATAGTTCAGTTGTACATAACCGATAAATGGTTGATAATCCGTAAATTATCAATCAATCAATCGCATAACCACGCAATATAGCTACAGATATATATATATATATATATATATATATATATATATATATATATATATATATAATAGATTCTCCCGTCGGTTTCGACGTATGAGGATCTGACAGCTTAGTTGATTCAGTTATGAAATTTTGTGCGATAATCTTAAGTGGGATTTAAGACCCGCTAGTGAGTTACAAAGGAGGCCACATATGAAGCAAGAGTGAGGATTGTGAGATGAGATCACTGTGAGATTGGCTGACCTTTTAGTGTGGTCATGTGTGACGTCATGAGATGCGGTGCGATTTTCGCTTCTAGCGTCTTATATGCTCGTGTTTATCGTTGCTTAGAAATCTTCTATTTAAACATTGACAGACTATCATCACTGTCGTGTCCGTGTATTGTTTAATATGTTGTAATTGACATCTTTGATAATGGCTTAAGTAAGCCGAAAGCTTAGATTGTATTAAAAAAATATGGATCACTACTGGGAATTTCTTTCTTCTTTCAACGATAATGTTATTAAACTTATCAGAAGTTACGAAAAAAATGTACATAAAATAAATAGACAACAATTGTCTATATTATTTAATGAAACGTGTGTGTATATATATATATATATATATATATATATATATATATATATATATATATATATATATAAATGGTAGTACTCGTTTCGAAAATCTTCGGATAGCTCAACTTGTAGTAGAACAAATCGGTACCCGAGGGAAAATTGGAAATAAAAAAAAAGAAAGAACCAAAAACAGTAAAACCAGGCGCAACTAATCGTTAAGTGCTAAGCTCCAAGTCTAAAGAAAAAAACAAAAACAAAAAAAAACTCCAAAACTAGTAAAAATACAACGTCTTAGACTTCTCAGTAGGCTAAGTAGTAAAAATACGTCTTAGACTTCTCAGTAGGCTAAGTAGAATGATAAACTATAATAATCCTAAGGAGCAAGGAAAACCTACGTCATGTTTCACCTAAACGGATCTTCAGGGTAAAGATCCGTTTACTTGAAACCTAGGTAGGTTTGTCTGGCTCCTTAGAATTATTATAGTTCGTATATATATATATATATATATATATATATATATATATATATATATATATATATATATATATATATATGTATGTATGTGTGTGTGTGTGTGTGCGTTCTATTTGTATGTGTAAGTTTCTATATCTATCTATTTATCTATGTATCTGTCTATCTATCGTTTTCTGACTTTATGTGCATATATCTGCTAATATTTCCTGTCCCCCTCTCGCAGCCCATAATATAAAAGAAAGGTTCGATTTTTGACATTAATTGACCAAGGAAGAAAAACTCCCCGAGCCCCCGCAACTGTTGGCTGTGCTGGCCTCGGTGCGTGAACTATCCCTCTCTCTAATGCAATGTGAGGGCGCGACCTCGAGGAGCTGGTCAATTGCGACTCTGTCCTTTGACGGAGTCGGCCCTGACTACACTCTGCTCAACGACAGAGACGCAACTGTCAGATGATAAATATGGTGTTACAAACCACTCGAGAGACAGTAATTTACACACGTATAGTTCTTTCAGAAATGCCTCTCTGTATAGGTTGAATAGGTCCGGTGAGAAGGTGCATATTGTCTTACTCCATTTTTTATATAAATGCTGAACTTATTTTTTTTAAATCTTTTTAGCAGGCGATTTGCTGTCAGTAGAGGTTTTTGATTATTCTAATGTATTTCCCGAATATGTCAAGGTTGCTGAACACAGTTCAATATGGTCAAATTTGCACAGATCTAAAAAAGTGATATACATTTTTTGCTAACCGGAAAAGAAATGACTTTTATTGTAGAGACGCTAACACATCTTTAGTACTCTACAAGTTGGTCTTGCTCATAGTCTTTAATAGTCTCCAGTTAAGGACTTCAACAGTTGTTTAATAAGTTGATACCTAGCGGATTAATATTCGAACTGATCTTTGTTTGGTTATACAGCATTTGACCCTCCTCTATTCCTTGTAAGTTGTCTTGTTAATTGTTTTGTAATTTATTGGTCTGTGTTTTTTATATGTATCCGTTAGCACCGGATACTGGTGTCGAATAAATATGTTTATCTCTCGTTCTTCTCTGTGTATCATTCACTTCGACGATACAACAACTTTGTAATTTCAAAACACCAAAAGACTTTTTATCGTTATAAGAGCACCTTTTTTTCGCTTTCCCTCAGCGTGATTGTGAACTCCTGCAGAGTGAATCATTGCTCCTTCGCAGGCGAACATTTTCCGCTGGGATGAAATGGAAAGATTATATTGAATTAATTGAGAGGAAAACTGGTTCACTCCTACGCGGTAGAGAATTTTTCACGCCAAAATGTATCTTCTGCATTTAGAAATCTGCAATTCATCCGCGCATTAAACTATGCATCTAAAGTTTCTAAATGATATCCAAATAATCTGCTATGCTACTGTTTCCCACCCCAGTAACATATTTGATTGGTGCAAAAAAATGTCGTTTTCTCACATATGTTACTTTTATATATGATTTCTGAATTAATTCATTGATATATATATATATATAGCCATGTTATATATCATTTTGAAGCGCGTTTTTCTCTCTATCGAATCGTGTTATTCGTTACCGTTCTCAATCTCTCCATTCATTTTTTGCAGGCTTTTCGACAGTATGGACAAAATTCAAATCCGCACGATTTTCTTGTTCCAGTTCAAACTAGGCCGAAAAGCTGCCGAGACAGCTCGTGATATCAATGATGCGTTTGGCCCAGGAACCACTAACGAACGTGTGGCACAACGGTGGTTCAAGAAATTTCGCAATGGTGACGAGAGCCTCGAAGATGAAGACGCTCGCGGCCGGCCAACTGCGGTTGATAACGAACATTTGAAAGCCTTAATTGAAGCCGATACTCGCAAAACCACACGAGAAGTTGCTGTTGAACTCGAGATCGACCACTCAACAGTCGTTCGCCATTTAAAGCAAATAGGGAAGTCAAAAAAGTTGGATAAATGGGTGAACGATTATGAAAAAAATCGACACTATTTTTGCACCAACCTAATAGTTTCCTTAAACCATTTCTGTAAAGATTTTCATGGTATTGTTCTAATGTGCTCTCTTCCTTCGAATTTACTGATTTAAGAGCAGTACTAGATTGGCGGAGAGGCCTCATAATTTAAAATTTAAAAGGCTGGATGTAAAGATCATTATTTTAATTCTGAAGATCGTCTTTGACTGTAAAGGAAAAGGCCAAACGAGTACATAACGTGTAAATATGCGCAAAATTATCAAATCGTGAAACAGAGGTCGTTTTGAATGGGCGCTCTTCCTGATTTTTTCACAGAACGCAGCTGTCCCCAAAGACACTATCCTGGGTTCTACGCTGTTTCTGGTCTTCATCATTGATCTTCCTGCTGACATCAGTTCTAGGTAGGTATTTATGCAGAAGATACTACCATTTACTCCTGTCTCAATAGTAAATCCATCATATGGCTGATGCTAGACCCCAGGAGAACAAAACAGTTCGCCATCGTGGCCTCAAGTTTTCCACTGACTTGAAGTAGAGGAAATACATCGAATCAATTGCTGCATCTTCTGCAAGTTGAGTAAGTTTCAGAATATTTTTCCTGTTAGAATCCATCTTGAACATTTACAAGTCTACCATTCGTCCGTGCATTGAATACTGCTGACAGGTCTGTTCTGGTGCCTCTGTTATTTATCTCGATGTTCTGGACAAAATCCCCCCCACCAAAAAAAGGATCTGTAATGTCATCAATCCTGACCAGGCATATCGACTTCAGTCACTTTCACACCGACGTGACATGGTTTCTCTCTGTCCTTTTTACAAATATTTTCATGGCAACCGCTTTGATTCGCTTTCCCTCCCACCCTGGTGCACTGACTATATAAATTTAAGCGTGCTATTAGTTTGGCATCTAGATGCAACCCTTTTGCTGTTGAAATTGCCTAATTGCAACCGCCACTTCTACACCAACATTTTCTTTTCTCGCACTCCCGCTTTTGGAACTCCCTCCCGTTTACTTGCTTCCCTGATAACTACAATTCCCTAGGTATGATGATAAACTACATCCGCATCTTGGGTATGACGATAAGCAACATCCACGTCTTGGGTAAGACGATAAACTACGTCCAACAGCAAGACTTCTGATCAGGAGGTTTTGAGGAGCGTGAAAATGCTTCTTAATTGCTTGTGTTCCCAGGTCCACCCTGACTCACAGTGGTAGCACCTGTTAGGGTCCCAGCTATGGGCCACTAGTTAACAGCCAAACTTGTGCAAAAATGTGTTTTAATACCAGAAATACTTTGTAATAATAATAAAAAATAAAAATTATTACCAGTAATAAGTTTTAAAGGAAAAATTATTATCAGAAATACATTTAAAAAATACCAGCAACACAAACGTTTGTGTAAAAAATATAACCAGCTATAGATTTCTTCAACGAAAAATATTCTCAGAAATAGATTTTTGGAGAAAAACATATTACCAGCAATAAAAATATTGTTGGCATTAAATAACCCACTCAGGTTGATATGCCGTAAAACAAAACAAACCAAGCATAACATTGATAACTATAATCTCCGAAAAATTATATGCAACATCAATCGTCATCTTCTGTCTTCTTGAACCCCCTTCATTTTTTTGTTGTCAATGTTCAGTCTTCACTTTCAGTCTCTCTCCTGTAAGCCCCTGAATACTAGAGGCATTGGTATGAAATGATTTTAAAATGATCCATAAGGAGGTGATATGCCATTAAACAAACACATTAACCAATCTATAGTATTCGCACATAGAAAAAAAAACTTGATTTATTTCGGAAGAATATTAGTAAAAAACTAAAACTTATGTGTGTTCAAAACGGGGCATAAATGAAAAGAGTCTTTACACAAAAACAGAAAGGGCGTGTGACAAGGATGTTTTTTTTCTCCCGGATTTATTTAAACTTTACAGCGAGGCTATCCTCATCGAACTATAAATACTAAAAGGAATTTATTTTCCGTAGGCTCAAGCTGAGGTGACTAATAATCGCTCCATGACGAATTATTTTTTTCTAAATAAACATTCTATTGCAGCGGTTCTCAATTTTTTTTTTCTGGGCCGCATTTTCGGAAAAAAAATTACTTCCGCCACAGAAAATTTTATTTAATAAAAAGTACATTTAAAATACCCCCCCCCAAAAAAAAACAGAGATTGGTTTAAAAGGAGATAACCGCGGATTCAGAGTCTGAATATTATCACTGATAAACCTCTCCTTCAATTTGCGCACTCTCGTTACTATACAGGGTGTTTCAAAAAGAATACGCCAAAATCATTACGCAGTTTTTTCAGGTCTATAGCATTGTAGTGGACTCAATCACTGGTTATTTGATAGAGTAGTTATCAAAGTTTGATTGGGTGTCAGTTTCACCGCTGTCGTTAGTATAACTTCCGGTGCCGCTGAATTGTGGGAAGATCTATCAAAATCACGACTCCTCAGCAGAAGCCGTTTTGCGTGCTTGAGTTAGCGAAAACAAACACCATTGTCACGGTGCAGGCAGATTCGTATGACGTCATTTTTTAGCAAGATGGAGCAACACCCCATTGGCATCTCGGGGTTAGAGCTCATCTGAATGAAAACATGCCTCAGCGATGGATTGGGAGGAGAGGTGCTAAAGACCTTGCTCTCTGTGCTTGGCCTGCCAGATCCCCGGACCTCACTGTGTGTGACTTTTTCTTGTGGGGGGTATGTCAAAGACCAAGTTTATGTTCCAGCACTTCCAGCAAGTATTGATGACTTGAAAGATCGAATAACAGCTGCAATCAACTCGGTAGACCGTGACATGCTGAGGCGTGTTTGGGAGGAATTCTCATATCGGCTTGATGTTGTCCACGCTGCTGGTGGTGGCCACATTGAGCACTTATAAAACATCAAATGAAACTTGAATGTATATACAACACATGTGTTCATGCTAGAGGTTTGTAATTTTTTTCGTTATTGACACATCACGTGATGATTTTGGCGTATTCTTTTTGAAACACCCTGTATTTGATATATTGCAAAAATATCACAATGATAAAATCGGTCAATAATTATTTATATCTATTTATAATTTGACTCATGCATGCAGTTAAAATAATCCATAATAATATTTTAAATTTTGAAATCATATTTAGGTTGGGCATACGTATTTTTTGAAACTGTCTCTAAATCTTTGATTGTCTTTCAATCATTCCGTCTCACTTGATACTCTCTT
Source organism: Acanthosepion lycidas (assembly GCA_963932145.1). Lineage (NCBI taxonomy): Eukaryota > Metazoa > Mollusca > Cephalopoda > Sepiida > Sepiidae > Acanthosepion > Acanthosepion lycidas. Next base: position 58,191,384 of record OZ010597.1, on the reverse strand, counting down.
ACGCCATTGATCTATGCTATGATTCACTCCGGAAAAATCTAACAAACAACAAAAAATAAAGTGAACATTTTATAAGACACATTAATTTCAAACTGTCTCCCAATATCTAGATAATATACCCACAGTCAATATTAAATGATTTCTAGTTACAACGTAGTGTACATATTTAAAAAAGCTAGAATCAAACCTGCTTTACCAGTCGAAACTCAATATTAAGTCAGCTCTTGAAAAGCGCCAATGTCGTTCGGGACAAACAACCAAGACTTTAGAATCATACACCGACAAAAAAGAATTAACCTATTCAGAAAATCATATTTGCTATAAAGAAAAAAAAAACAATCTATAATAATCTGGATTATTTTTTTCATTTATAATTATTAGGGTGTGGAATGTTAGGCTAGTTGGCGAACTAATAAGTCGAATCAAACAAATTATAAAGACAACTGATTTTGTGGACAGCGAATATTGATTTATTCGGCCATTTTTTCTTATAACAACTGCGGTGGGAGTGTACATATTGTTTACAAAAAAAAAAAAAAAAAAAAGATCGAGGCTTGGCAAATACGGTTGCAAGTTAGAGAACTTTAAGTAATATTTTCAGTTATCTCTGAATCATTTCTGAAAAAAAAACTGAATTACATTCTCATTGGAATAATAATAATAATAATAATAATATATGGAGATGAGGTTTCTATCAGATTTTTATTGTTATTATTATTATTAGTAGTAAACATAATGATTGACGTAACTCTTCCAATATTTTTCAACACTTAGAGAAAAGAAAAAAAAAGAAAATGTCCATTGTTCTAAAATGTTCAACTTTATTTCGACAATTTCTCTCTCTTCTTACAGTTATTAAAAAATTTTATAAAACTATAAAACAAAAAAATCTACAAAAAATAACAACTATTCTCATTGGAATAATAATAATAATAATAATAATAATAATAATAATAATAATAATAATAATAATATATGGAGATGAGGTTTCTATCAGATTGTTATTGTTATCATTATTATTGTTATTAAACATAATGATTGACGTAATTCTTCCAATATTTTTCAACACTTAGAGAAGAAAAGAAAAAAAAGAAAATGCCCATTGTTCTAAAATGTTCAACTATATTTCGACAATTTGTCTCTCTTCTTCAAGTTATTAAAAAAATTGTATAAAACTACAAAACAAAAAAAATCTACAAAAAATAACAATCATTTGTACAAGGTCAAAGGTCTTTAGAAAAACGCTTGTATTGGTTATTACGGCAACAGGCGATTTTTTCCAAAACAATTCGACGTTTTTGATAATATTCTTTAATAGAAGCATTTTTTTGTAATTACCAATACAGCAGTTTTTTCTCAAAACAAGCGATATTTCTTCAAAGGCGTATGTTTTTCTTGTAGATATTTTAGTTTAATTTTTAAACATACCTTGAAGTAGACAAATATATTTGCGACGTATTGTTAAACATTATCATAAAAAGTATCTTTTCTTTTCGTTTTCTTAAAGCGCAGTCTATTCTAACTGCTAATAATAATAATAATAATAATAATAATAATAATAATAATAATAATAATTCTGCTTATTTCTTATTAGTTAGCGCGTACGTAAAACCTTGTCATTATCTTCGATAAACAATGGACCATCACTGTTTCGTTGCGAGGGTAGACAGGAGAACAGATATATCAATTGCAATGTTTGGTTTTAGAGAAAGAAAAAAAAGAAAGAAAGAAAAAAAAAGAAAGAAAAAAAGAAAAAAAGAAAAAAGAAAGGGAGAGAGAAAGAGGAAACGAAAGATAAAGCACAAAGAAAAAATGAAAGAAAGAAGTAAAGAAAAAGGGAGCCTTAGCACTCTAATGTGTTTAAGGTTTTTCCAGTGGAATGGAAAAAGACATTGTTCATTTCTCGTTACATATAATAGGCCTGCCAGCCATGCGACTGTGATAAACGACTGAGGGCGAACATGTATAAACCTAAATTACACTATTTTGGCAATTAGATCTACTTCCGTTTTATCACTTCAGATATTTTAACAAGTGAAAGTTTAACTTAAAGAATATGATGTAAAATTGACTCAAAATTGTCATTAAGAATTTTATCCCACAGTTATTTTTCTATATGGCTTTCTTTGTCATAATGCTGATATTGGATATAAAATGTAATTTTTCATGAATAATTTGTGTAACAAATCTAACAGCTATTTAAAATGTATGTTTGATTTTAATTTGACCATCCTTCGTGAATACGAGAGAAATATAATGTTTCCCGCTGCTAAATTAATGAAAGCTGTTATTTATTAAACATTTTCATCACAAAAATGTCATAATTAAATTCAGTAAATTTAATATTTTATAACTGTTCTTTAAAATCTACCAGAAGATGATAAACAGATGAAATCAATACGTTTCAGTGGTGAAGTTGAATTGATTTAAAGTCACTAAAAATCTCAGGCGGCAGTGACAGTCTTGAAAGCAATGAATGCATGTGAAGTACGTGCGAGCAATCGTTAATAACGTTTTTCTAACTCTCGTTGTTCATGTCCACGGACACCATGTTATTTTTGCAGATGTCCTTGTGGAGAAGACAAAGTTACCTTCGCGAGTGTTGCCAGTTCCCCGTACAGAAGTATTTTCGGAATCTTCCTAGCCGTAGACTGTTGTTTCCTGTGTTTTGCTTTCGAAGGGGAGACTGGAGCGTCCTCTCCGGGACGGAGATCTGGGCAAGTTTTTAAAACAGGTTGCCGGTAGCCCATGCATCCCGTCTCACCTCCTCACACCACCGATGTTGTCCAAAAGGAAGGTAGTCCAACAAAGCTTAGCACCGGCGTCGTCGCAGGAATTGGAAGAAAGAAGGTGTTTTTAACATCAGACTGTCTTAGAGATTACGGCTTGGGTTTGTCGTCAGGCTTACTCCCGAAGACTTTCCCATGAGTGGTTATGGACGAAAAAATGCAGCGGGAGTTTCAATTCAATTTTTTTCTTCTTACGAATATATTGCCTAGAAAATCTATTATATATACATAATTTTACATGTTTCTAACCCTTTTTAAAGTATTTGTATTTTCCTTTTACTTTCATAAATAGACAAACATACAATAGGTGATGTGGCCTGAGATAATCATCTTTTTTTATTGTTTTTCCTATTACTAATGATTAAGTACTCCAAATAACGAATATTGCAGAAAGAAAAAAGCAAACAAAAAAAAAGTTTTTTTCCAGTTAATGCATATTTTATCACAGTGGAAAATGCTATTAACAAATTGTAGGTTGAAAAAAAAAAACAATATTAATTAAATTCAATGTTGATACAACTTTGATCCAGACCATAATTGCTCAAAATGTAAATATTTGAATGAAATCTCATGCTAAACATTTCAGAAATTACGATATTTTTCAACTAAATTCTATAAAGGTGTGAAAATTTCACTTTAGTATAAAGTAGACTAAGAGAAAATATTTTCCTACTGAAGAATAAATGTTTAATGAATATGAATTTTTTAAAAGAGTTGCGGTAATTTAAAATTTCAGCTAAATGCCAAACTATAGTTAGTATTATGCTCTTAATAATATTTGGCGTTGATAAATTGATAGCTCGTAGGAATTAAAAAAATATATTGATATTAGATTCTGAAAGTTCAATGATAAATGAAAACATGATTATATTGTCAAATATATTTTCAAAAGTTATTTTTTGTTTGATTATCTAAGACAACTCAAAGACTAGTATTAAACGCTTTGAAATTATCTTAAAATTATAAAATGCTTATAGAATTCTCATTCCTATTTCAAATAATAATAATAATAATAATGTCAAAACGAGAATGGTAGTCACTTGCCAACGTATGCATCAACTATATGTGTCCAGATCTGAAGGAGGTAGAGGATTAGTTCAACTAGAACTGTCTTACGAAATCAAAACAATCGGTCTTCAAAGATACCTGGAGAGTACACAGTGCTGGATGATATGTGTCAAAGAACATGGAAGAGATAAGAAACATTATTGAATAATAAAGGAAGTCATCAAATTCAAAGGGGAATATAAAGTGGCTGAAGAAGTGAAAATTAACCCTAACTCTGCCGCAGTGTCAGTGGCAAAGAATGTAAAAATAAAAGCAAACGCAAATCTAATGTAAAAAAATATATATACAAAAACGATGGCAAGATAAGCCATTGATATTCAATAATCTGTCTGTATCTAACAAGCTGATGTGACATCGTCCTAATCAGGGGTTAAAAGCCGAAACCGAAGATTTTATTCTTGCTTCAGATGAACAATGACTGTTATCTAGAAATTAACAAGGACACATACTGGAAAATTGTGTTAAACGGAAATACAGATTCTGCGATAAATATCAAGAAACAACCGACCATCTTTATCAGGTTGCAAAGTGTTAGCGCTCACTGAATATATTACATGACAGAGTGGACTAATACACTAGAAATTATGCAACATTTACAGGAAGGAAATTGCAAGTATCTGGTATGAACATCACTCAGACCCGGCTACAGAGATAGGACCTGTAACAAATTTATGGGACTTTACAATACACGCTGACAGTACAATCAAAGCTAATCACCCATACATCATGATCAAAGTCCATAAAAACAGAATCTGCTTTCCTAATAAGATGGCAAACCCTGCAAATTGTAATGTAGCTTTGAAGATCTTAACAAAGAAAAAAAACGACCACAACACAAAGAACTTGAAGTGGAAATCTCAAAAATCTGCCATATGAGGACATCAATAATTCCAGTTGTAGTTGGAGCTATTGGAGGATTAATTGCTAACGATTCCGATAGACACATTGCAGAGATTCCTAATAGCCCATGCCTGTCTGTTGAGTTCCCAGATCAGAAATGATTTGCAGATTAATCTTTGGATTTTATTGGAGGTAACGAAACACCGAATATGAGTAGGATATTGCGTTTTTATTATTCACTGTTGGGTCCATTAGTATTTTTACATGGGAGAATAAAAAAATAATGCTATTTATTTTACAAAATAACAAATAAGGAACACAAACATACATATCCTACACAAAGATAAAGTTATACATATATAGCTATATATATATTTATACATATATTATTTATACACATGTTTATAAATATATATATATATATATATATATATATATAGATATATATATTTATACACAGGTTTATATATATATATATATATATATATATATATATATATATATATATGTGTGTGTGTGTGTGTGAAATGTGTGTGTATATAAATATAAATAAATATATATATATGTGTATAATTATTTATATATTATATGCGCGGTACTTATTAGAAAGCGCTCAATATCAGAGATAGAGCTAACATATATGGTTGGATAGATGTGAGCTTGTGACCCTGGGTTTCAGGCTTTAGCGATCGTCAGACAAACTGATTAATTTTTAAAAATTTTGGTTTTATGTAGATTGTGTGTATTGGTGTTATTGTGGGAGTGGTGGGAGAAACTTCGTCGTTTTTTCAAACATCGATGTATGCAGAAACATATACATACTTGGTCGTCCGTCTGGACTCATATATATATAAACATATATGGGCAGTTTCGGGTATGACATATGTATGTATACGGGTGGTGTTGTGTCTATACATACGCATTTGTATGTTGAAATTTAAAGATTGGAAGTGTGGCGGAAATGTCTTGTGAATGTATACATGTCATTTTTTTACCGCTGAATAATATTTCCTCGCATGTATGTATATACGTGTGGTGGGGTTTGTGTGAAATTATGATAGGTAAAAATTATTATTATTTATATTTATTTTTAAATTTTGAAAAAAATGGCGGTTTATTTGTTATATTTAAAGCTGGTTATTTGTTTGTTTTTTGACTGTGTATATGTAACAGGTAGTAATTTGTAATCCTTATTGGTTATTTATATGGTGATGTTTAATATTTAATATGCTGGGTCTATATGATAGGATGTGATAGTAATGTTGCAAGGGATTGTAGGCAATGATAATATAATTAGCTAATAGTTATTGTAAATGGGTAGAAATTGTAAATTGGTAGAAATGATTAGTAACAATGGTGGGAGAATGATGAAACCATGAATGTAGTTATAGTGGTGGTAGCTAAAGATTGGTTGTTGGTGTTTTATTTTATTTTATTTTATTTTATTTTGTTATATGTATCAATTTATTTTGGTATAAATCCTGATAATAGGTATTCTGTGTAAAATTATGGTAGTTGAAGATTCCTATAATATTTTAATTTTTAATTTACAAAAATATTATTGTTTATTATATTAAAGCTCGCTATTTCCTTGTTTATTTGTGACTGTGTATATGTAGCTGGTAGAAATTTCAGTTTGTAATCTTTCTTGGTTATTTTTATGGTGGTATCGGCATAAGAATTATATGGCCAGTCAAATAATGTTTCAATTGGACGCTTTACGTTTACATTGGACGGAAGTAATGATTTCCCAGTCCTCGCATCAGAATGAGGTATTCTAAGTGAGAAATAAGCAAAAGATGAGCATTGACATTCTAACGTTACCGATGATTTCAACAGAAAGATAATGGCGTCACTGAAAACAAATTACCATCAACGAAATATCGTTTGTAATATCGATGAAATATTGTCAACCATAAACTGTTAAAAAGTCACAGTAATTTGAATCGTATGCAGAAATATGAAATTCATTACTATTAAAACAGAAACTAATAATAATAATAATAATAATAATAATAATAATAATAATAATAATAATGCATATATAATAATAATAATAATAAAACTGTAATATCCACTTTCTCTATTGGACAGATAAAAAGTAAATGTGATGCTGCCTTCAGCTAATTAAATGTTTCCAAAGCAAATAAACAAATCCAATGAAGATAATATAATTAGCCTTTTGATAAAAAAAAACAGTTCAGGGCAAGAATATCTGAGCGACTCAAAGAAAGGAAGGAAGTACGCTGTTTGGTAAGCAGACATTATTAGGAACATATTAATCAATGGATCTCATACATACATTCATATATATATATATATATATATATATATATATATATATATATATATATATATATATATATATGTTTATACATTTATGTGTTTATGGGGAGAAAAGAGAGAGAAATGTGTAAATGTGACTAGGTACCTATTTGAGTTTATATATATATATATATATATATATATATATATATATATATATATATATATATATATATATATTCATACCTATACATAGACATGCGTATATATATATATATATATATATATATATATATATATATATATATATTCATACCTATACATAGACATGCGTATATATATATATATATATATATATATATATATATATATATATATATATGTGTGTGTGTGTGTATGTATACATATATATATATATATGTATGTATACATATATATATATATATGTATGTATACATACATATATATATATATATATATTTATAGAAAAAATGTATAAATATATTAATATATACACATTAAATATACGAGTAAATATGTTATACATATACTTGTATATTAACAAATTTTCACATAAACGTTAGTAATAATGTATACGAAACATTCTCGATGTACATGGTTATTCATTCTATTACTATTATATGCGCCAGTAATATATTGAAATCTAATCGGAAGGAATTGCATACCGAAATATATTGGATTGAATACAATAGACGGTAGGTTTACGCATGTAATGGATAATAAATAGTTAAGTTTACGAAAGCAAACATATTTTATATATATATATATATATATATATATATATATATATGTCTGTATGTGTCTGTGCTCGCGTGTGTATGTGTATATAGTGCATTTAGACTACAACTATATCTACTTACGTTCCTTTAACGTCAAAAAACGATATTATTTTTGAACCAACCTAATATCTATCTATCTATCTAGCTAGCTAGCTAGTTAGTTAGCTAGCTATCTGTCTATCTTGTTATTCCTATATAGAATGCTTGGCACTTAGCTGATTGATGTTAACTGCAGTATTCCGAATCTATACGTTTCTAAGTCCACTCGTTGGAGGTGGGGGTATATATATATATATATATATATATATATATATATATATATATATATATATATATATATATATATATATATATATGTGTGTGTGTGTGTGTGTGTGTGTATATGTATGTATATATATATAAAATAGTTTTTTAAAATATGATTCCTTCGCTATTTAAGAGTTCTCATGTTTCAAAAACGAGAGCCCCAACCATCAATATAATTATTAAAATTAAGTTGAATCAAGGTGTTACGTCGCGTTTCATCGTCAAGCGGTTTACTGATGTTTATAAGTATGGTCCATTGCAACATCAATTACAATAGAAACGACTGAGCCGGCCATCTTGGTTAGGTGGCCAGACAGTTAATTCTTATCTACAGATTCGTCACCTTCGAAAACGTTATCTCAAGGTAGAACGGGGTATCTATTTCAATGCTAATGGTGGCGGTCATCGCCAAATTAGTTTACAGATATACATATATAAAAAAATTTGCTCAGTTCCTCCCTATTTTACACCTTTGTGCCTTGTATATATATAGGGAGGATCTGAATAAATTTCAATTATCATTATTTTGAAAGTTTTTTTTTAACTATTTTGATAAAAATTCCATACAAACAGGCACATACAGATATATATATATATATATATATATATATATATATAAATAAATAAATAAATAAAAAAAAAAAAAAATGTCATCTACAGACAGACTGTTTCGCTGTATCACAGCTCATCAGTGCGGCTAGACATCCGGTTGCCTCTAGCTAGGATCGAAACCCGACTGAATTGGTATCAGGCGGATATTCTACCACTAAGCTGTCACTAAGCTGCCGGCGGGATGGGATGAAGGTGGATTTTTGGCGTATTTATTTTAGGAAACACGCCCAGTGATCGACAGTGACTCAATTCGGCTTGAGAAGAGCCTCGCCATATAGCTATAATAGTCACTGTTTACAAACCCATAACTCAGCCCGAGAGTGCTCAACTGGAATTAATTCAGGAGCTAATATACTGTCATCCACAGACAGACTGTTTCGCTGTATAACAGCTCATCAGTGCGGCTAGACATCCGGTTGCCTCTAGCTAGGATCGAAACACGACTGAATATATATATATATATATATATATATATATATATATATATATATATATATAAGACTCACTTCCTTGTCTTGTTACAGCTATGTTTTAAAATTTATTATTGGGGTAAATTCAATATATATATATATATATATATATATATATATATATATATATATGTGTGTGTGTGTGTGTGTGTGTGTGTGTGTGTGTGTGTGCGTGTGTGTATGTATATGTATGTGTGTGCCTGTGTAGACAAATGATTAAAAAAACACATTTCATTTGTTTATTATGTGTTTCAGTACATCAATTTATATTTTACATTCAAATCCAATAATTGTTTTTGTCTGATTTTTATTCTGCTTCGGCAATCAAGCCCAAGTTTTCAAATACATACATAAACACATATATTGGTGGCTGTAGACACACAAACGTGTATGTAAATCCCTGACATATCCAGTCCGTCATTAAAACTCGCCCTCCCCCCCACTTCACTATATTCATCGGTTGTGAGAACAACATATATATATATATATATGTGTGTGTGTGTGTGTGTGTGTGTGTGTGTGTGTGTGTATAAATATAAATAAATATATATATATATGTGTATAATTATTTATATATATATATAATATATATATATATATTTGATATGCCACATATATTACAAGGAATGCAGCCATCGATCTGCATTTCTTGTAATAATATGTGGCATATCAAATCATCTCCTGATAGCGAAGTTGACTTTGATCATCATCACTTTTAATGAGCCTTTTTATATGCCTTGCCAGTCAAGACCTCGACTTGCGCACCCTTGTGTAAATATGTTAAAAACCTTTTTACCTGCATAGATTGTTGGTGATGTGATTTCTGGTGACTGAGCAGACTCTCCATCGGCAGGCATTGGGCACATGGCCAGGTTGGCTCCTCATCGTAATTCAGGGATTCCTTCCAAACCCCTCTCTTCAGTTCTTCATATTTTTGTGATGCTTCATGGAAGATCCTGACGACGTCAACAATACCAGCTCTCACCCCACCCAAAAAAAAACGTTCTTTCGGCTAGAGTCTCCCAGCTAAGCAGTCCAGTAACCTACTTGTGTTGATACTTTAGGTACGGTGGAGTAATGGATAGCGGCTCAGATTGTGGATTCGGAGAATCAACTTCGAATTCTAATCGAATCCATTACATTCAATTACGTGCTAATAAACTTGGGAAAGATATGAATCGTTTCCTTCTCCCCCAGCTATGAGTAAATAGCAGGAAAACGGGTTCTTTAACCTCGGATTGCAACTGGTCTACCACAGAAAGAAATGACAACCTTCTGCGCGAAAATATCTGCCTCGTCAGTCATATACCGAAAAGATACATGATCACCTAAGCGTGTATCGGGTATAGCACATAACTGACTGATATTGGCTCTTTAAAGCAATCTTTGTAATTAAGTTTCGGCTTGTGTTGCGGTTTTATTCCGATTTCAAATTCTCCATGCATTAATTGTTTTGGAATACTGTCATCCGCCATACGGACAACATGGCCCGTCCATCGAAATGTGTGCTTGTGTATAAGTACTTCGACGCTTAGTGAATTGACACTTTGTAGTACAACAGCATAAGGGGTATGAGACGTCCAGTGGATTTTACAGACCGATGGCAGCGTTGATGACTGTGAGGGACTACCCATGTTTAACATGAATATAGCAGCGATGACATAAAGCAGGCATTATATATTTGAATTTTTGTCGTTTTTTTATAGCTTTCTGACTGCAGAAACGGACCATGACTGCTATAAACTCTTCGGAAGCACTCTTAATTAGTAACACAATCTGTCAAGAGACCAGTGGCGGTTGAGGGTGTTTCCAAGGTATACAAATTTGTCTACTACGCCAAGACTACTACCATCAACATAAATTGATGTCTCTATATACTGAATTCCTCGAGCAGGTTGATACATCACCACTGTCTTTTCAAGGCTGATGGACAGTCCAAAAGCCTTACATGAGCCCTGATAATCAATCTATGAAATCCTGTGCATGTTTAATTGTGTGTGCGACCAGGTCACAGTCATCGGCATAGAGAAGGTTGCACACTAAACTAAAAAAGACTTTTGTCTTTGCTGCAAACCTACGTTGTTGAAAAGCTTTCCAGTTGACCTGTACCTTATCATAATACTGTGGCATTCCCCGGCAGTACAATTGCAAAGTAGATAGAAAACAATGTGGGAGTCAGAAGATCTCTCTGCTTGACTCCATTTTCAACCTTGATGGGCCCCGTAAGCATACCGCCAAAAGTGACTCTGGCTTCCATACCGTCATGGAAGGACCTCAGAATCTTGAGAAATTGTGGGTGGGTGGAGCCCAGTTTCGAGAGGATCTTCCAGAGAGTAGCATGATTAACAGTGTCAAAAGCCTTCTTCACATCTACAAATATTTGATAAAGATCCATTTGTTGTACACAGCTCTTTTCCTGAATTTTTCGTGCTGTGAAAATCATATCTGCGGTCCGTCACTGTTAGTGGAAACCATACTGTGACTCAGGCAGTATATTGTCAGCTATGCTATGGTTTAATTTTAATAGGAGAACAGAGGCTAAGATCTAACCTCCCGACGAAACGAGAGCAATCACTCCATAATTACCATGTAATTCCCGGGCTCTTTTACCCTTGTATATAGGTATCATTGTTGCATCCTTCCAATTTTTGGTACTTCCCCATCTCTCCAAACATCTACACTACACTAAGATAATGCATCAGTTAATATCTCAGCAGGAAGGCCCTCAGCCCCAACATCCCTGGTCATGTTGAATCTCTCCAAGCCACGCAGAACCTCGCCCAGTGATGGTTGCTGTTAACTTATACTACTATGGTTTTTAGGGTATTTTCTCGAGAACCTCGGGGTCCACATTTGCGAACTTCGCCTTTGCGAATTTTGACGAATTTGGATCGCTTCTCGGCCTTTGGCTGAGATTCGGTCACGGCTACGTCTAGCTTGGACTGGCTCCGGCCTGGACCCGCTAGGACTAAGTTCTGACCGGCCTGGACATGCTTTGACCAGTTTAGGACCAGTGACCCTTAGAGTGGAAACACTCGGGTCTCCCACGTTAAACCGACCTTGTGTCACATCTTGACCATGTGGGAGTCAAGTAAATAGCATCGGGGTCCACATTTGAAGGCCTATTCAGTAGCCCATCAAAATGTTTCTTTCATCTTCTGTCCATGACATCATTGTCCTGAGAGGAGCGAAAATACTTCTTTCATCAAGCAGTACATCTGCTTCGTATTATTTGAATATTCTGCATTTCATCTCCTAGTTCTGACCACCTTTTTACCTGCATAGTGCGAAAAGCATGTTGAGCTTCTGCTTTTGCACCTTTAAACTCCTTGCACAGTTTACTGTGTTGTTCTTTGGACAGGCCTGCGGTGCCATCGGATCGTGTCTTTGGACTTTGTATTTGATACTTTTTTGCAGTTAATCTCCTTGATAAGCATCACCGTTGTCATCAAACCAGTCTCGGTGTTGTTTACATTTTAGCCAAAATTACCTCAGCTGCTTTATATGTATTCGTCTTCACGGAGTACCATGAAAATGTATCAATGATTTCAGCAATTCTTTGTTTTACAGATTCCTGCGTTTCAAGGGAGTGAAGTTTTGCTACATTCAGATGTGTGTGTGTATGTGTTTGTGTGTGCAAATAATAAAAAAAACATTTCATTTTTTTATTTATCCTCTCACTATATATGTTTCATTACATCAAATTATATTTTCCACTCAAATCCAATAATTGTTTTTGTCTGATTTTTATGCTGTTTGTGGAACGAAACACATTTTTAAAAACTTGCATACATACATACATACATACATACATACATACAGGTTCCGATGGATAAGTTGTCATATAAATTACGCAAAAATGGAAACAACACTGACATCTCATTTTAACAGATATATTTACTAAATTTACGCAAAACTTATCTTAAAATAATACAGAGTAAATTTAATAAATTCACCATTAGCCTACAGAAAACTTAGGAATCGCCTGCAAATCTTTAGTTCGGTCTCCTTGTTTAAGTTGGTGAATGCTGCCATAATACTTGCCTTCAGGTACATTTTTGGTCATAATATGTTAGTCGCTGGCTCAGCTGAATCCCACACCTAATAATCAAGGGGGTTGATATATATATATATATATATATATATATATATATATATTTCTCTGTGTGTGTATACTATGTAACTAGTGAGCGCATCCAAATGACTTGACTCACTTTATAGTCCACCAACAGAAGATTAACCAATCATAAGACGTAGAATAGTCAATCCGTCGTGTATAAAAGCGGCCATTTTGTTCACTCTTACCGAATGTCCAGTCCAGCTTGTCAGCCGAAGAGAAACGTAACGACGAACTATGCTCTTTTACCAAAATATCCACTGCTAACCTGAACAACGCTTTCCTACTGTCTTCGAAATATTCACTGCTAACCTCTGGATTCTATACTCGAAGACGACTGTCATTATGAATAACAGTGTGTGTGTGAGAGAGAGAGATTCCGAGGCAGTACTGATTCGCTTTATCACAGCCCATCAGTGCGACGAGACAACCGAATGCCTGAAGCCCAGGTCGAAACAACCGATTTGTTGTCAGTCAAAATCTCTATCACTGAGCCATCTTCACTTGACAGAATGAGTCAGACAAATCTAGAGTATTGTTTTTACAAACGTAAACAAACGCCAAGCAGCCATAGGGCACCATTCATTTTACTGAAGAGCTTCGCATCTATCTCTCTCTCTCTCTCTCTCTCTCTATATATATATATATATATATATATATATATATATATATATATTTATTAAAGACATTTTTTATGTTTAACGTTCTTTTTATAGATGCAAGTATTTAAGTAAATGCTCTGTTTATAATAAACAGTATTAAATAACATTTACCGTTAAACATAAAAATGTCTTTAATAAATAAATTGTCGGACTTTGTCCATTTCTTAATATATGGCGTAATTTGTTTACATTCGATACGCCATGAGCAGTTATGAATGTACGAGATTCATGGAAGATTGAAGTTTATAAGCAGTAAATTCGACCTTGCCTACCGAACGATCCTTGGTGGCCGAGAGGTTAGGCACGTCAGCGTAAATGACGGTTCCGTATAGGATGCAGTTTCGAATCCTGTCCATGGACGAATATTTTCTATGAAAATTTCTCGAATACTCAGGCCGGTAAATATTATTATAAACAGAGCATTTACTTAAATACTTGTATCTATAAAAAGAACGTTAAACATAAAAATGTCTATAATAAATAAATTGTCGGACTTTGTCCATTTCTTAATGTATCTATATATATATAGGGAGAGAGGGAAAAAGAGACATATAGAATTTATCAAAAATACTCTTCCCAACATTAGAAAAACTTTTCTTGCAACAAAACAAGGACACATTTCCATATAAATATATATCTGCAAATGCTTCGTTTTTGAATTAAGTTTAAAGTAAGTTTCCGAAAGATGGCTCTGTGTTGCATGCAGACTTCGTTAGATTTTTTATTCGTGTAAATTTATGGCTAGTATATCTTCAATGTTTAACGTGTGTCGTAGTGACTTTACTGAGCATTGTTCATTTAACAAAGGCAAGATATTCATATCGTGAGCAGGCCGCGCGATTGCAAATGGAGGTGAGACTTCACGGCTATATCAGATTGCATGCAGTTGAGTTATTCGAACTTTTCTGCTGTTTATCGTCGCGTTGCTGAGACACAATCCGATAGCATCATAAGTTATGGATCTATGAAGACAGAGATCCGTACGTACGCCTGGCCGTTTAACACATTCTGCAGCTTGTCAGAGATGATACAGAGATCAACACACATCAAATAGCGCAGCATGTCGTACACCTCGTAGTACCGCCTAGAGGGTACTTCAAGAGCAGTTCCTATATCCGTATTATTTACAATATGCGCAGTCTTTGGCCTACTGATAAAATATCACGGGGTAACTTTTGACGATCTTTAATTGCATAAAATGCTGATCGGTCTCCTCAGTCTTGTTTAGAGATGAGGCAACATTTGGAAGAGATAGAATAACAAATTTACACAACCAATATTTGCGGGTGGATCAGAATATCTGTCATGGGTCCTTACCTATAACAACAGAATGAACTCTTCCTAACACTATATATACTACGCCTCTCACGATCGAACTCTCTGCCTCTGAGCAGAGAGGAACCCGGCCAAGACTCCACCGAAGAGCAGAGTCTCGTTCGCGGAGGTTGACCAACCTGATCCCGTTTATACGGGTTCTACGGGCATATTTGGCCGAACCTATGGGCTCGGGAAGCCCACATTAAACTCGACCTTGTGCCACATGCAACCCTTGTGGGGTGTGGCTAGATACCGAATCGAGCCGAGCTTCTCGGCTTGACGGTCGAACTCTCTGCCTCTGAGCAGAGAGAAACACGGACGAGGCTTTGCCAAAGGGCAGAGTCTCGTTCAGGGTGGTTAACTAACCCGATCCCCTTTTATAAGGTTTCTATGGGCATTTTTTGGCCGAGTCTACGGGCTCGGGAAACCCACGTTAAACTCGGCCTTGTGCCACATGCAACCCTCGTTGGGGGTGGCTAGATACCGAATCGAGCTGATCTTCTCGGCTTGACGGTCTGCCTCTGAGTCTCGTTCGGAGAGGTTGACCAACCCGATTCTGTTTTTAAAGTTTCTACGGGCATTTTTTTGGCCGAGCCTACGGGCTCGGGAAACCCACATAAAACTCTGCTTTGTGCCACATATTTCCCTCGTGAGCGGCGGGCAAGTAAATATCGAATCGAGTGGAGCCGATAGTAGTTCACTCCAAACCAGACTGACAGTCATACTAACACCTTCCACATCTTGTATTATTATCTTGTGTAATATACCTTCGTTATTTCTACTATTGTGTTCGTGTTGTTCTTCCTTGGACATAACTTGGACCAAAACAATATCCATGGTACAATACAGGTTAGACGCCCGCAGTAGTATACAATTAATGTGTGGGCCGAAGTCCATATGTTTTCCCAGTACGTCTTACAGGTGCTACTTACATGGACTTTACATCGAACACACTATCAGACCTACTAGAGGTTTTATCCCTTCTAATACGAAGATGCATGTGGTTTATGCATGTCGGTCTGCAGCACCTTTTAATCACATTTTCGCGATGCACTAACATCTGCCAGAAATGTTGGCTAAATAGGTGAGAACCGGTGAAATTGTCTGCACGTTCCTCTGATCTCCATCTGTTGGATTTTTATCTGTATTGCCACTTAAAACAAATGGTTTATGCAAGGGACATAATGCAGAGATATCATCAACGTGTCATGGGTGCTTGAGAAACCATTCGGCAACTAATGGGAATATTTGAAAGGGTCCTCCAGTTAATGATCCGACGGGGCCATTTGTGCGTAGAATCAATGGGAGGACATTTTGAATATTTATTATGAATTACTGTGCTGTGGTACAACGATACCTTTTGGACATATATTTATCCGGACATTTTACCTTATTCTGGTGTCAGGAACACTCTCCGAAAGTTTGTAAAATTATATTTGGATTATACATTCAACAGCGTCTAGAATAAACTTTAAACTTAACCCCAAAGGAACGAAGGATATGCGGACATGTGTTTATTTGAAATTTTGTCCTGGTTTTGTTGTGAACAACACGTTTGTAAAATTTATAAAAACAATTTTAATACAGCCGACTTACACACATACACACACACATACATATATATATATATATTTATATATATATATATTTATGTCCTTTTTTAAATTTTCTACAGGTTTTTCGATTTTCTAAGATCTTCCACAATGTAAAAAATAATCTCTTGTCTTCCTGTTTTAAACAATTTTCGTTTTCTTTGTTCTGATATTCTGTTATTCCCTTTCTTTGAATGTGATTTCTTGTCTTGGATTCGGAGAAATGTTTTTAATACCATATCCCTTTAGGCCATCATGACTATCCACAGATTCTTTTTTTCTCTAGTGGAATGGCTTCCCGTTGTCTTATGCGAGATTTGGAACATCAGTGTTTTCTTTCTCTTAGAGAGCTTTCCACCGAAGGGCAGGGAACTCATTATATGCAGCTATTTAACCCATAGGCGGCGGGGAGTAGAAATACATTCGTGCCTTCCCCAAGGGTATTCATGCTAAACATAAGCAGATTAGGACAGAATTTGAACTCAGCTTGCGAATATGTCTAATTCTCGCACTGATAACCGTTACAATAATAATAATAATAATAATAATAATAATAGTAGTAGTGGCAGTGGTAGTAAAACACATGTCAATTCCATGATCAATGAAGCTGTACTCTTCAAAAAACAGCTTAATATACTTGAAACCCTGCGAACAAAAAACGAAGCGAATACCATCTACATCAAAATGAATAAAACAGAAACTAAAGCAAGCTGACCAAATGAAATTACTGAAAATCTGGGAGAGCAAATACCTAAAAAGAAACAAAGAAGCGGAAGTGGGCCAAGAGAAAGCGCATCAGTGGCTGAGGAACACCAGGGTTGAAAGCTCAACACCAGGTCATATCACTGTCATATAATCAAGGCTGGAACTAACCCGAAATACAGGATTTGCGTAAAATATGATGAAACTGTCGACCATTTTATCTCAGGCTGTCTGTAACTAGCAAAAAAGTGAATATACCCACAGACATTAGGTAGCGACATATGTGCACTGGAAGATAAGCAAACAGCACAAAATCGAAACCGATGGGTACTAACCAGACACAGTTATCCAAAATAACGATGCAACTATCCTCTGGGACATGCTAATTCAAACAGACATGGAAATACAAGACAACAGACCTGGTATTATCATAAAACACAAGAAATTCAAGAAGTGTATACTTATTGACATACCAGTTCCATCTGTGAGACGCATCTCCATGGAAATTATCGAGAAATTGTCCAAATACAGACCTGGAGATCGAGTTTAACATGATGTGGGCAATGAAGACATAGACTGTACAAATAGTAATCCGAGGTATGGGCCTCATATGAAAAAGAATGGACAATTTTACTAACAGTACCCCAGGTAACAACATACAATTTGCCCAGAAGATCGCCCGAGTAGTAATATCCCGTATATTAAGAAAAATGCTATCAGTTAAATAATAATTCTCATATACGGCGTAAGGATCATAGTTTAGACACGGCTCTCCAGGATACTGTTGTGACCAAGTAATTGGTTAAGGAATAACAAAACAAAAGTTTGCAATTAAATAGTGTGCACTAAATACAGCAGAAGTGTGTTACACAATTTGGGAGTGTATCGGTTGACAGCGTTCAATCTATATCACTGTTAATATTTAACGGCCCCGCTTCCAACGAAAGATGTATGTGGCACAAGGCCGAGTTTATCGTGGGTTCCCCGAGCCAAGAGGCTCGGCCAAAAATATTCCCTTAGAATCCGTATAAACGGGTTCAGGGCCTCTTTACCTTCCCGGACGAAACTTTGCCCTTCGGCAGAACCTCGTCCGGTTTCCTCTCTGCTTAAGGCAGAGAGTTTGACAGTCGAACAGGCTATGGCACCGTTAATTTTTAACAGCCTTCCACAAGTATGTATGTGGCACAAGGCCCAGTTTACCGTGAGTTCTCCAAGCCCGTAGGCTCAGCAAAAAATATTACCTTACAACCCGTATAAACAGGCCAGGGTCTGTCTACCTCCGTGGACGAAACTTTGCCCTTCGGCCAAACCTCGTCCGAGTGCCTCTCTGTTCAAGGTTATGGAACCGTTAATATTTAACAGCCTCCCACAAGTATGTATGTGGCACAAGGCCGAGTTTACTGTGAGTTCTCCGAACCCGTAGGCGCGGCCAAAAATATTCCATTACAACCCGTATAAACAGGTTCAGGGTCTGTCTACCTCCCCGGACGAAACTTTGCCCTTCGGCAAAACCTCGTCCGTGTTCCTCTCTGCTGATGCAGAGAGTTCGATAGTCGAACGGGCTATGGCACCGTTTCGGCTAGTTTTACTTTTCCTACTAACTTTATAGTAAATGGAAGAGTACACAATAGCCTCATTGGAGGTAAGAGAGCACAACACATACAATGCCGGTAACTTACACAGATGATAATATCATTCATATATTAGTTTATATATACGTCATATCAGAGACTGTCGTGGAAATGTCAGAGCTGGTCTAGAATATCTCTTATAAATCCTATTATTCTGCTTATTCTTTTATATGCCCTGTTCCAACTGGACATAGGTGATCACGGTCCTCCTCCAGTTTCTATACTTACTATCTATAATCAGTGTTTATCTATTTACTACACCTTCAAATTTATTTATGTTTATCCATTTACACAAGTTCTTTTCTTCTGACCCTTCTGCCCTCAACACCTCTTGCTTTTAATAGTAGTTTTCTATTACTGATTCACTGTCCAGATATATTGCCTTCCCCATTTTTATATTATCTCCGTGTTGTATCATTTGTAATCACTTGGCCCTAAGCAAGGCAATAAAGTCACTAAGAATCAAGGGGTTACTCAGTGGGAGATGTTATGTTCTTTCTAAGGAGAGTCGACAATAAAAGAACAGAAATTAAGAAGGCAGGTGATGTCGATTGAAATAGCATTTAAGTCTTTGAAAAATCAACTTGACTGGAATGCCAGAAAGCAAAAAAAAAAAAAAGAAAAGAAAAAAAGTTCCACAAGTGAGAAGTGCGACAGAAGGACATTTTAGCACAGGTCTTATTCTTGCATCTAGACATTTCCACTGAAAAATAATGAGACCTTTCCGCCGATGTGGTACTACATTTATATTCATAAAGTCAAGGTACAATAGGGAGAGTAATGGATAGCGGCTCGGATTGAGGAATCGGAGAGACGAGTTCAATTTCTAGTCAGCCACATTATATTCATTTACATGCTAATACCATTAGGAAAATTATGAATCCTCTTCTTGTCCTCCCCCCAGCTATGAGTAAATAGCAGGACAGATTTTAAAACTAAAAACTTTAAACTAAAAACAAATGGCAACCTACTGCGGGAAAATCTGCCTCGTCTGTCATGGCCACATAGTCCAGTAAATATTAGGTTGGTGCAAAAATAATGACGTAATAATGTCGTTTTTTGACGTTACGTCAAAAAACGACATTATTACGTCATTATTTTTGCACCAACCTAATAAAAGCATTGGTTAGATCCAGTGGCTTGACCCAAAGAGTTGTGAGTTCAATACCTGGCTAGAGCAGAGCAGTTGAGTCAAAATAGAGATAACTGATACTGACACATCTGGAAAAAACATGGCGCGTGGAACTAGAACATTCTGCCGCGGTGGACGAAATAAAGTGTTAAATTCGAAATTCTAATCACTTGAAGAAAACCGGAAAGTACAACGGTCAAAAATGCAGTGAATATGGTAACGAAGAAGAGGACTACTGTCCGAACAATGTAAATGTCTCAGAAATATAGACAGATATTGAAAAGGAAGTTGCAGCTCGAAGCTTAATTTACCTTGCGTTCGATATAAGACGCATCTTAGTTGATAACCACAATTTTTTTTCTTTAGTGTCCAAATACAAATCCAAGGCCTTCTCACACCTGATGGAGGAACTTCGTCCTGACTGACAAAGTCTCCTAAAGAATTCATTCGGACCTGAAAATCCATACTAGAATCTTAAGTGAGAAATTTGGATTCCCAAGCGGTCCTCATCCGCATGTATACAAACTTTTATTATCGTGCGAGTTTCCTTCTCCTGGACTGGTTTCCACTCAAATCTATATGACCCAGTCTGTCTTCCTAATTTACGCACATCTTAAGAGGAGGGGATTTATGCAAACTTTCCCAACGTTATTAGCACGTAAGTGAATATGATTAACCCAATCGAAATTCGAACTCGGCTCTCCTATTTTTAATTTCGAGCCGTTATCCATGAAACCATCCTCAATCCAAAGTTTATTCCCAAGCGTTTATCCATCTAAATACTGACCAGGCTAGAAGTTGCTTAACTTCGGTGATCGGAGATGAACTGATGTTTCAACGGAATACGGCCGTAAGTCTCTTAAGGTAGTCACTTGCAGGAAAGATATTGGCTTTGTGTCGCGTGACCATGGCATGTTAAGGTCCTCTTCACGACCGTGGTTATAAGATCTTCCAACGTCAAACCCCGTCAGTAATCGTTTTATGGTCACGGTTGTGATTTTATAAAGTTTCCACTTCCGAATTACGATTCCATGTTCTTAATTCAACCGCCTATTACAAAAATTCGTATTATAATTTTCGTTTTATATTAATCTGTATATATTTGTAAACATATTTATGTTACAGGTTTGTGAAAGAGTCTGGGATTTAGATATTTACTACTCAAGCGACTAATTGAATTTTTGTGTTTTCGAAACATTTTTAGTACGTCTATTTTATTATTGTTTACCGTGTTTTAACGAGTTGTCAGTAATCAATATTTTAAATTACTTCAGAACATTAGTATTCGAGTAAACACCAATCACTATTTACGATTATAAAACTAGAATCATTATATGCTCTTTTCTTTATTTCAACCTGCCTCCTCATTTCGATTGTTATGATTTTCCTGTATCTGCCGAATAAGCCAGCGTTATTTGCTACCTCTGTTTAGCATTTTTCATACATCATAAAGACAGTTTATGAAACAGTACAAAAAAAAAAAAATACAGAATTCATGGTAAAATGATGAGTCCGAAATCCGATTTTCAGGTCGAGACCACTAGAATGAAGCAGACGCGGAAGTTAAATATCTGGGAAGTGTTCTAACAGAGGACGGTAAATGTGACACTGAGATCCAAAGACGTATTGTGATGGCCAAGGACGCGTTGCAAAAGCTGGGCAGAGTATTACGAGACAGATGGATTTCTTTGGTAAAGAAGAAAATAAAACTGAGCTGTCAAGTGACATCTGTCCTTCTTTACGGCAGCTACTGTTGGACGATTACCTCAAAGATGAAGAGGCTCGAGGCTACTGAGATATGGTTATATAGAAGGATGCTAATGGTATCACGAATCGAGCGTGTGAGAAGATGATCACAGGAGGAGGGTTATACTTAACATCAGGAAGAGGAAACTGAATTTCCTGGAACACTTAGGAAAGAATGCCTAGAGAATCTGATACTCACGGGTCGAATAGAGCAGCCTTAAGCAAGTGGATGACAGAACGTGGTCTGGTCGAGGTGGCAGAGGGAAGGAACTTGTTTAGAGCTGCAAGGGATATAGGCAGGTGGGGAGCCATGATTGCCTACGTCATGAAAGGACACGGCACATAGAAAGAAAAAGAACTAAGACTTACAAAGAACAGGGAATTGTGGAGAGGCATGATGGCCGACATCCTGAAAGGGCAGGTTACATAGAAGAAGAAGAAGAAGAAGAAGAAGGAGAAGAAGAAGAAGAAGAAGAAGAAGAAGAAGAAGAAGAAGAAGAAGAAGAAGAAGAAAAACATTTACTAAAAATTTGGTATGCTTTTGTATATTTACTATATAGTTGGGCGGTGGAAAATGTTTCCGTTTGGGGTGACGGAAAAATGTTTGGGAACCATGCTCGAACATACACACTTTGATCGCACAAACGTTTTACCCAAGTTGATTTCACAAAGGATTAGGTTCCATCGGGTCACTGTGAGCGATCAATGAAATCTTGTTTGTGTTATTTCACACAACTAATTGCTATTATTGTACATGGCGAGAGTCAGTATCTAGAAATGAATAACGACAATATAATAATGACTGATCACTCGGTTCTTTGGCCGGCTAGCTAATCCCTATTTCAAACGCCCAATCCAGCACCTTTCTCTATTTACAGCATTGAAAGAATAAACCTGGCGATTTTGTTGATAGAAGCCAGAACATAGAATGAAAGGGATAATACAAAGACATTTTTAAATGCTACAAAGAGTATGAAGTTGTGGAAAGCCATGGTCAACAACTATATTCTGAGGAAACAAAAGAAAACAGCGAGTGAATTGGTATAGATAAGGAGATACAAATGATATGAAGTTTTGGGGAGTCATGATCGTCAAAGTCCTGAAGGGGTACGGCGCAGAAACATTGCTTATTAGCAGCCCTTGCGACAGCCCTAATTTTCTGGAGAGATACAGCACAGAAGATGATTCCGAATCCACCTTTGATAGAGTTTCTGGAAGAAAGCGCATAATCTGAAAATGTCAGCACGTGAACAAGGGCTGAAGGATGAAAAGAATCGGTTGACATTGAGTTCCAAACTTTTGCTGGCTCAGCGGCTTTCAAAGAGTTTCGTCTACGTAGATTTACTCACAAGGCACAAATATATATATATATATATATATATATATATATATATATATATATATATGGTTTTAAACATATATATATATATATATATATTTATATGGTTTTAAACATATATATATTTATATGGTTTTAAACATATATATATATATATATATATATATATATATATATATATATATATATATATATGGTTTGATTTGTTTTACGGCATATCAATCTCAATGACTTATGCCGATAAGATTTTTATTGCTGGTAATACTTTTTCAAAAAATGAATTTCTGGTAATTTCTTTTCCGTAAATGAATTACTGATATTTTTTTTTATTTCAAAAATGTCTATTTTGTAATAATGTATTGCTGGTAAAAAAATTTTCTTACAAAGTATTTCTGGTATTAAAACCTATTTTTACACTTTTATAGTGTTTTGACCCCAGTTTACCTATTTGCACATAGCTGGGACATTGACAGGTGCCACCATCCCCAAGTTGGACGTAGTTTATCGTCTTACCCAGGACGCTGAAGTAGTATATCGTCATACTCAGGACAATATATATATATATATATATATATATATATATATATATATATATATATATATATATATATATATATATATACGAACACACACGCACACACAACAAATATATATATATATATATATATATATATATATATATTATTGGTGCATAATTATCGGGCCTTTTTGTAGGCGAGTTATTTGTTAATGAAAATTGAAGAATTTGTCTGCAGGTAATAGCCAGATATCAAAACCAGCACCAAATGGTCGGCAGTAGATGTCACACAAGAAGCAGAATCCACCCATTTGACACTAAGAGATTCTGGGTCCAGGGTGCCACAAGACAATCAAATTGGCCTGGGCAGCACAAGAAACAAGTTTTTCTCCAAACAAGTAGTATAAAATAAACATACTTGGCCCTGGGTAGAACCATTACTTGAACTGTAACTAAACTCTGCTCATTAGAGTTGGCGTACGAAAAACAATCTGACTCTGTAGATTTTGAAGAAACACAAATGGTCCTGTACTAATGCGCATGCTCAAAAACTAGAAGCCATGTTGAGGGTGATAAATGACATTGATTTGAGTGTGTTTTCAAATCAATGCAGCTTTGGTGTTGTCAGATTGCGTATATCATATGCATCTTCTAAAAATTAAGAATGCATTAAATTTGGAGATTTTGTTTTTTCTGGCCGTAAAAATATATCGAATGTTTCAAATCCTTTACGTCATGATTTTATAAGTTTCTGATTTTTCATACCGCCAAAAACAAAAACAAAAAAAAGATCATGAAACTGAGAATGCAGCCATTGGAAACGTAAAAATAACCGAATTTCATGCAGACATGAAAATTAAATAAACGAAACCCAATTACAAAATGGCAGTCTTTTAAATACATCTAGCAGTAAAAAAAAATAACTACACATTTCTAAAGATCTTATTCCGAAATAAAAATAACGTGTTAATCTTTCTGTATACCAGTTACCTAGATATTTGAATGTTTTTTTTTTTGTTTTGGAAACATCATCCGTTATTAAAATATTTTAGAAAAGGTTTGTGAAAGTAGGTTTATTTTTATTAAAATATCAGCTGAAATATGGCGTTTAACTGATTTTCTACGCTCAGTCTTGTAGAAAAACCACCAAAAATTGAAAAAAAAGTTTTATCATGTTTCATATCGTATGGTGTTTCAGCACAAAATCGTATGTCTCCGCATGAAATAGGCATAGATATCATCAAAGATCATTTCACCGAAGCATATTCACGAAAAAAAAGTTTTTAATATCTGTTATAATAAGTTTGATAAGCCCTAAAAATATCTCTTTTTTATCAGTATTGTAGTAATAATTTATATGTCCCTTAAGCAATATGTTACTATTTTATTTTTAGAAAACATTTTGTTAGAAGAATAGCTGACATTTGTGACGTCACCGTGCGCCTCAGTCCCCGTGCTATCCTGTGACGACCAATGTGACTTGGTATTGGTCGCGGTGCCAAATGTGACGTTCTAACCCTTGGCTAATTCGGATGGAAATCTGGTTAGATTCGGTATCAGCTCTGTCGTTCTCAGGTCGCCTCCAACGTCTGGTTACCGAAGTAACTGCTTTGATTTCTAGTCTAACCTACCCACGTTGTGATTTGATCTTAGGTAGACGAAATCAATCAGTCGTCGGGCCGTAGTGCAAGCCGAATTCGAGCAAATGTGACACTGCACAAGTATATGTAAAAGAAAATAAAGTAACAACTCGAAAGATTCAAATGTGTTAAAAATTAATAACAAATATTTTTTTTATATCTGGTTGCTGAATACAGGACTGCGTCTTTCTCCCAAATCGCTTCTATGGATACGTGACACTTTGCGTTTTTTAGGCGAGTCTTAATATCTTAAGTTGTTTTTCAAGAAACTGTTTTTTGGTATCTTCAGGCGATATTCGTAAAACTTGTTTTAGTGGTGTGAGTCTAAGTCGTTCTTCAAAAAAAATTGTTTTTGGTTAGAAGTCTAAGCGTGGGAGTCTTTCAGTCCGCTCCTGCGAAGCTGGTCTCCGAGCTCACAACTCAACTGCTACCGTCTGCCTGCTGTCTGCAACTGTCCGCTACTCTCTCTACTGTCACTGTCTCTGCCCTGTAACTCCCTCTGCTATGTGGACGTTCGTTTATATGGACGCCGACCAAAACCGGGTGGGGGCTTGTCGTGGTTTGGGTTCTTCGACAATTCCAAATCCGCAATAAGGATTTTCTTTGTTTTCGGACAAGAACATTTATCACTTTCCATGCTTGGAAGTCCATTACTTTCTGTTTTAGAGGGGTCCTCCCAAATTATTCCTTTCTCATATTGGTATCTCACACCATTCACCTCAAAGGGCGTCAACAGGTTTCCCTTCTTTCTCATATTGGTATCTCACATCAATCACCTCAGAGGCGTCAATAGGTTTCCCTTCTTTCTCATATGTTTACCTTTGCCCAACGTTCACGCCACCATTCAGCCAATGAACGCTCGTCAGTGTGAGTGCGGCTAGACTGGCCTCAGTTTACAATTAACGCTCAGAGAAAAAAATTATCTTCCTTTTTCTTTTATTTCTTTTCCCTGATTAGAACCCCCACGACTCGTAGTGTGGTCATTAAGTCTCTATCTTAACTGAATGTCATCTGGAATTCATCAACGAGATTTTCGTCAAGTAATCATCGGGGTGGTCAAGTGAATCTCTTGTATCCTCAACGCCTTCGTACATCTGTCACCAGCAATCTGTCCAGGTAACAAACTTTTATCATGTCAAGGTCTGGACATAAAACAGGTGGTCCCTTTCAAAAACCAAATGATATTTCTGAAGATAGTTAATGCTTTATTCTTTTCCTTTTTCTCTTCCTCCCCCCTTTTTCTTTGGCGCGGTCGCAGCTGATCCTTTTTTCGGTCGATGCTCTATCTAATTCTGATTATCTTCTAGCCTCCCGCTTTGTAAGCCACTTGACCAATTTGAAATTTTCATTAGTGCCATGGGCAGATTGTTATCTTTTATGCACCGCGCCATAGCATAAATTAATTCTGACAGATCCGAGATTTTACGAATTTCCTATCTTCTGCGGAAAAAAATACTTTTTTCGCAAATGAAAATAAAATTTTTACCACTTTCTTTTGTTAAAAAATAACATCGCTCAGTATGTCTTTCGTGATAGTTTCTTCACGCCTTAAGTATTTCTCGCTTTTAATTTCCACGTTTAATTACTTAGCCAAACGCTAAATAGTGTCACACATTACCTTATTATTTTCTTCTGCAAAGTACAATAAATATTGACAAAAATTAACGTGGATTTACTTGGGTGCTAATAAATAACATCACAATGCTAAGATTCCAAGAAAAGTCGCTACTTGTTACCGTTGATGACTTCTTTGAACAGCCAGATGTAAGTTAATTAGAATGAAACAATGCAGTTATTAATAAGAAGTGTTGAAATTGACGCATGGCAGATTTCACAGCTCTGGCAGCATTGATTAACAGTCGGCCTCAAACTTGTCCAGTTGAGCTCTCTAAGGAAAGGGTCTTTTACAAAACAGCGGCTCCTACCGTTATTAAACATTACTCTTCAGGTATGAATTGAGTTCTCAGACCCCCTGGCTTATTTTGCATTAAGAAAAACGTTACTATTCTCTTCCTTTCTACCGAGCTATAATGGGCTAAGCGTAAGATATCTGACTGATATCAAATCAGTCGGGCTTCAACGCTGGAAGCAATCGTACATCTAGCCTCACTGAGAAGCTGTGATACAGCGAAACAGTATGTCTGTGGATAATTATATATATATATATATATATATATATATATATATATATATATGGCCAGCTATTATATATATATATATATATATATATATATATATATATATATATATATATATATATATTATATATATGTATTGTCTGGCCACACATATTCGGGGATACACGTCTACTAGGGAGGCTAGTCAATCCCTATTGCAGACTCTTACTCAGACACGTTTGTATTTGTTCAAAACCCACAGAGCTAATCTGTGGTTTATCCTGCAGCTGTGCTGAGCAAAACTTAGTTACAATTTTTGTGTTATCTCGAATGATCAACAATTTGAACAACGCCAGCACACTCAAACCCTCGGTCACGAGGACTTGTGATTTCGTTCTAGCACAGCCATCGACCGCCCTCAAGGTTTCCGTTTACCCAATTTTGGTCACAAGTCCTAGGGCAATGTATGCGGTATGGTTTTCAGATACTTTCGAAAGGTGCAGCACGCATATTTGTGTGTGCAACAATTTGTGTGAATTACAGTGTAAATAAAGTCAAAATATTCCTTCATTCCTCAACAATGTAGTTATGGATGAAAAGAACTGAAATAAATGTATGTAGGATTTCACAATTCTAGCATCGCTTCGTATGAACTTTTCAACTCTCTCTCTCATATGTTTTGGGAACACAATAAATCTTATTAATCTTTCTTAATCTTTGGCATTATCCTGATGGAATACGACAAATTCCGATTGGTCCGTTTCATCCATTGTTACTCTATTTATTCCGTTCCGCCATATTTATTACTGTATTTATTCCGACCCGCCATATTCGTTTCTCCATTTATACCGACCTACCATATTTATTACTGTATTTATTCCGGTCCGCCATATTTGATTATTTATCTCCGTTTCTCCATATTTATTACTGTATTTATTCCGACCCGCCGTATTTATTACTCTATTTATTCCGACCCGCGATTTTCGTTTCTCCATTTATTCCGGCCCACCATATTTGTTATTCTATTTATTCCGGCCCGTTATATTTGTTACCCAATTTATTCCGGCCTGCTATATTTGTTACTCACTCTATTCCGACCCGCCATATTTTTTTATTTATCTCCATTACGCCATATTTATTACGGTATTTATTACGGTTCGCCATATTTGTTACTGTATTTATTTCGAACCGTCATATTTATTACTGTATTTATTTCGACCCGCCATATTTATTACTCTATTTATTTCGACCCGTCATATTTGTTTCTCCATTTATTCCTGCCCACCATATTTATTACTCTATTTATTCCGGCCCGCCATATTTATTACTCTATTTATTCTTGCGCACCATATTTGTTACTCTATTTATTCCGGCCCGCCATATTTATGACTCTATTTATTCCGACCCAACATATTTGTTTATTTATCGCTGTTCCACCATATTTATTACTGTATTTATTCCTGTCCGCCATATTTATTACTCTATTTATTTCGACCCGCTATATTCGTTTCTCCATTTATTCCTGCCCACCATATTTAGGGAACACAATAAATCTTATTAATCTTTCTTAATCTTTGGCATTATCCTGATGGAATACGACAAATTCTGATTGGTCCGTTTCATCCATTGTCCTCCCATTTCTACCAGATACGGAACATCACATTCTTCGGGTACAGATTCGCGTTTAGGGTGGTTACCAGTAGTTTATTTCGGTTTCATTAACATTATTTTCGCTAGACATTTTTCTAAATTATTCATCTATTAGTTTGGTGCAAAAACAATGTCGTAGTAATGTCGTTTTTTGACGTATTTTTAACGTCAAAAAACGACATTATTACGTCATTATTTTTGCACCAACCTAATATCATTATCTCTGGTAATTCTTCTTAAGGACAGATTTTTTTTTGTTGCTTTCCGCTCCTACTGCTGCTGGTAAATCTCATATTGAGCCTCTGGGAGGCACATTGTCCCTCCATCTTGGAAGAGCGTCGGAATAATCAGTGGCTGTGTGACCTCCCGCGAGGTCGTCGCCAGTCTTCAGATGGCGAGCAGAACTGATAGATGATTTTGGTATAGTCGTCATCTGTACGTTGCAGGACGTGAAGAAAGTGCAAAGCGATGATACGAGTAATGATCGACTGCCTGGCCGTTCGGCTAAGCTCCTCATTAGACTCAAGATCTCTTAAATCGGAAACAACGCACAACCTACTTAGTGAGCTTGAGTAAATAGATGACGGAAAAGGGTTGAGGAGAAATAATTAAAATACAAATTTTCTTGTGAGTTAAAATAAGAGGAAACTGTTGAGAGCCATGATCTCCCCTGTTGGAGAGTCACATCACATAGAAGAAGGACTAAGCTGCTTTTTTTCTTCTTTTACTTACTTAATAATCATGTCAAGTAACCGTATTGATATTATCTCAACTGCTTATACTATTCGGTTTGATGGTAGAGGAGAACATGTTCAACACAATGAAAAAATCAGCAAAAAGAATAGCAACGCACAGAATTGAGAAACATTTCACTCCTGATTCACAACATTAACAGGAGAATTACAGGATAAATTTATATTCTTTACATTAATCCAGTTTATTCAATCAATTGTTTTCACATTTACATCCGGAGTAAGGCGGCTAGCTATTGTATCACAAACTATGTGAAAATTTCAACATCAAAGTAAAGTCTTTTAATTCAAAGAGGTTTGTTCAATTACGGAACCAGTTTCGTTCCATTCATGTCTTCCTCTTTTCAGGTTTCATTGTCAACAAAATTCTCATCAGAAGAGATTCGGTTTCCGTTATTCAGAAATATTTTTCATTTTTCCAATTTGCCTCATAGATAAAAACAACGTTTTTGGATTTCTTTCAACTTTGAGGAAATGTGGGTATCGGAGTGTATGCGCAATCTCTGACTCCCTTTTTCTCTTTTTAACTCTCTCTTTCCCTTTCACTTTATATTCATACATATATATATATATATATATATATATATATATATATATATATATATATAGAGAGAGAGAGAGAGAGAGAGAGAGAGAAAGAGAGAGAGAGAGAGAGAGTAGTTTCTGTAGTTTACTGCTACCAGCAAGCAGAGATATTTCTTCTCCCGATGTTGGCCATTTTGGCCGAAACTAGTCGAGGAATCTAAATGAAATAATAATAAAAACAAAAGAATATTAATCTACAACCCAGTCTGTCTGAAGATTTAAATTTTTTAATATTTTTTATTGTTCAATATATATATATATATATATATATATATATATATATATATATATATATATATATATATATATATATATATATATTTGACGCCGGGAAATGGAAATAACCAGGTTGGTGTCTGGGGACGCGTTTAAACCACTAGGAGTGATGCACCCTTAGCCTTCGTTAAGGTATGCATCTAGGAGAAGGAAAACTCTGATACAAAACCTGAGGACTGTTGTTCACCTATTCTGTAGCAAATGTTTGCTCCGAATTTGTGTTATCAGCCGCTCCAAAAAGTGTGGATGCTGTACACGGGCTTTCACCACTTAAATCAAACCTTTTGTGTGGATATTTTGACAACATTAAACCTTAGTTTTATGTAGTCCTACACGCAAGGAGACCACTGGCGATTGGTTGAAGGCGACGGGGACAGGTGAAGGATATCACTGGGAGTCCTTAGCTGGATATCTACACGGTGGCGGTCGATGGGTGATGGCCGTTCTGCACAAACATATGAGCAATTGTGCAGTTCGTGTCCTCCTTCGATTACAAAGCAGCCTTTTCAGGGACAGCACTGCTTTCCCCATGCCGGGGAAGGGACGATAAAAGGAGCCCTAAACATTGCTTGCTCACATATTCACCTTGGCAGCTAACTGCAGCTGTCTGGGTATCCAGTATCGCAGTCAAAACAATCGAAAATCAATGAAAAAATTTCTTTTTGGGTCTTGGAATGTTCGCACCCTCCAGGACAATGACGATGCGCCTGAACGCAAAACAGCTCTAGTGTCTCTTGAACTTTCAAAGTACCACATTGATATTGCAGAACCTGGTGAAACTCATCTCTCTGGAATCGCTCAGTTCAAGGAAGAGAAGTGTGGTTACGTTTTCTTCACAAGTGATAAAGATCCAGATGAGCCACGTCTCTCTGGAGTAGGCTTTGCTGTGAAATCAGAACTTGCGCGTTCATTGCAGTCCCTGCACAAAAGTCTGTCAGATCGTATCATGACTCTAACCCTTGAGTTAGAGCTTGAGACGCGCGTAACACTTGTAAGTTGCTATGTACCAACAGTGAATAGACCCGATCAAGAGAAAGTCGAGTTTTATCAGCAGTTACGGGAAATGATCGGAGGCATTCGCCACAAGGATAAGCTCATTCTGATGGGGGATTTTAATGCAAGGGTTGGTGCTGATTCCTAAACGTGGGGAGGGGTTTTGGGACGTCATGGAGTTGAGAAAATGAATGATAATGGTCTCCGCCTCCTTTCCCTATGCAGGGAGTTTAATCTCACTATCACCAACACAGTATTTCAACAGAAGAAATGCCACAAAACTACTTATAAGCACCCCCGTTCAAAAAACTGGCATATAATTAATTATGTTATCACAAAGAAACGCGATATTCGCGACTTCATGATAACGCGCGCATTTCATACCAGTTGTTACCTATCTGACCATGCCCTGCTGCGCAGCAAAACTTCTCTTTGTCTTCATCGCCGGCGAATTCAGAAATCAACTGTCCCTAGACGTATTAACGTTAAGCTATTGAAGCATCCTGAAGTACAGATAGCTTTATCCGACGAGCTGGATGAAAACCCAGAGAACGTGGAAGTGAATGATGACATTGAAAAATCCAGGAAAGCCCTACGCGATGCCACACACGCCACTGCAATGGAAGTGTTAGGCTTGCCAATACGTAAGCATCAAGATTAGTTCGACGATCAGAATGTTGAAGTGCAAGATCAAATCCAGAAAATGCACCGGGCCCACAAGGCATGGATTGATGACAAAAATTCTGCAATGAAAAAGAAGGCTTACAAGACCTGTAAAGCACAAGTGCAAAAAGTACTGCGACAGATGAAAGAGTAATGGTGGGCTGATCATGCAGAATATATTCAAGCAGCATTCAATAGGAAAGACACAAAGGCCTTTTATGAGGGAATCAAGAAAGTTTTTGGTCCTCAACAATTTGGAGCTTCGCCTATTTCCGCGGAAGAAGGAACCTTATTGACTGATAGAAGTGATATTTTAAACCGCTGGAAAGAACATTTTGAGACAGTATTAAACACTTCCTCTGTTACGGATGACGATGTTATTGGGTCAATTCATCAGTTTCCTGAAAAAACAGAATTGTCTGAGCTACCGACTCCACAAGAAGTCTTTGACGCTATAAAACAGATAGCCATGGGTAAGGCACCTGGCAACGATGCTATACCACCGGAAGTGTTTAAGAATGGTGGCCAAAAGTTGGCTAAAATGTTGCATGCTCTTTTTGTTTCCATTTGGATAAGTGGGAAGGTTCCCCAAGACTTCAAGGATGCCTCCATCCTTCACCTTTACAAAAACAATGGTCTTCGAAATGTCTGTGATAATCATCGCGGCATATCTCGTCTTTCGATTTCTGGTAAAATTCTAGCCAGACTTATACTCAACAGATTACTAAAGCACGTTGTTGATGAAATCTATCCTGAATCGCAGTGTAGTTTTCGCGCTCTTCGGGGAACGATTGATATGATATCTTTGCGTCAAGTATCTGAGAAAGCTCGCGAGAAAAAACAGGAGTTGTACATGGTGTTTATTGACCTTACCAAGGAAATGGATACTGTGAACCGTACAGCTCTTTGGAAGATAATGAAGAAAATTGGCATCACAGACAACATGATAAAAGTTATAATATCTTTTCATGAGGGTATGAAAGCATCAGTCGTGTCGAATGGGGACTCTTCGGAACAGTTCAATGTAACCAATGGCACCAAACAAGGATATGTTATGGCTCCTGTTCTATTTGCTCTATTCTTCTCTGTTATGTTGAAACACACATTTTCAGATGTTGTTACTGGAGTAAAATTTCAGTTCCGTACAAGTGCTGGGATATTCAATCACCAGCGCTTCAAAGCCAAAACGCTCCTTCATAGAACAATCATCAGGGATTTGCTATTTGCAAATGATGCTACACTGGTTGCAACCTCCCTCGAGGAAGCTCAACTTCTTGCTGATCGGTTTTCTGCTGCATGTAAAGCCTTTGGCCTAACCATCAGCATAAAGAAAACCGAAGTCATACATCAGCCCCGAACTACACCAAAACAGGTGCACGGTGTGAAACAAAATCAGCCAGCCCACAATTTTCCAGTAACCCCTATCCGAGTCGATGGAAGCAATTTGAAATATGTGAAAAACTTCACATACCTTGGTAGCGTGGTGAATTCGAGTGCATCACTCGATAATGAAATAGTGAATAGAATCTCTCGTGCTAGTAGTGTGTTTGGAAAATTGAGTACCCGATTATGGAAAGACCGAGGAATAAGCCTGAAAAAAAAGATAGCAGTCTATAAAGTCGTCATACTTACCACACTACTGTATGCATCAGAGTCATGGACAGCCTATTGTAACCAAATTGAGCAACTTGACGTCTTCCACAAGAGATGTCTTCGTACTATTTGTGGTTTTACTCTTAAAGACCGGGTATCTAATGCAGACATATTTACATTTTGTGGCATCAGTGGAATAGAAAGTTTTCTGATCCAATCACAACTTCGCTGTACAGTCAGCTTGACGGTGGTAGCCGAAATGTTGGACGACCTTGGCTTCTCTACAAAGACAAATTGAAAGCTAACCTTGCAGCTGTCTAGATCGACAGCAGAAATTTTGAGATCAATGCTAATGATGGAGATGATTGGAAGAGTATGTGTCACCAGTGAATCAAACATTTCTCCACGGCTGGTATTCACAAATTAAAGGAAACTAGGCTTAGAACAAAAGCGAATGCAAATATACCAGCGACGCTTTCTCTCAACTCTCACGCCTGCATCCACTGTGGCCTTGTGTGCAGGTCTCTAGCTGGACTCAAATGCCATCTTCGCCTGAGTGTGTGCAGGCACAAGGAACCGTAAACATGGATATTTGTCAGGACCTCATACGTCGAAATCGACGGGAGAATCCATCATATATATATATATATATATATATATATATATATATATATATATATATATATATATACGTATTAATCAGAGAGAGAGAGAGAGAAAGATAAAGGAATGTAAATAAGTCATAAGTAATTTCCGTTTTAAGAAACCAATTGTAAAGACGAATGTATTGTCTTAACGAATATATTGTCGTTAAATATATCATAAATGATGAAAATCACTTACTCTCGACAATGTTGAACGTAGTGGGTAGTGCAGAAAATCTCGAAAACCAAAACCAAAATAAATTCCATGCAAGAATCTAATGCTGTGTGCTTTGTGGAATAGTTGTGATATTATCCATTTTCTTTTCTTAAAACTAACTGAAACATAGATGTATATTTATACAGTCAGCAGCTGTAACGTGTCTATAATTTTTGGTTCAAAAGGAACTCCTGCTCTCATTGAGATGAAAAATGTTGTCCAACATCACAATGCAGGAATAGCTCTAGCAAAAAAAAAACTGAAACGTCCTTAGTGTGATTATTAGGGCCGTACAAATTTCTCAGTCTATTTATCCTGAACGCCATATTTATTAGTCAATTGATTCCGGATCGCCAAATTTATTATTCTATTTATTCCGGCTCACCATATTTGATTATTTATCTCCGGCCCGTCATATTTGTTACTCTATTTATTCCGGCCCACCATATTTGTTATCCTATTTATTCAGGCCCGTCATATTTGTTACCGAATTTATTCCAGCCGGCAATATTTGTTACTCACTCTATTTATTCCGACCCGCCATATTTGTTTATTTCTCTCCAGTCCGCTATATTTATTACTGTATTTATTCCGGTCCGCCATATTTGTTACTGTATTTATTTCGAACCGTCATATTTGTTACTGTATTTATTCTTATCCGCCATATTTGTTACTGTATTTATTCTTGTCCGCCATATTTGTTACTCTATTTATTCCATTCCGCCATATTTATTACTCTATTTATTTCGACCCGCCATATTTATTACTCTATTTATTTCGACACGTCATATTTGTTACACTATATATTCCGGCCCGCCATATTTGTTACTGTATTTATTCCGACCCGTCATATTTATTACTGTATTTATTCCGACCCGCCATATTCGTTTCTCCATTTATTCCGGCCCATCATATTTGTTACTCTATTTATTCCGGCCCACCATATTTGTTATTCTATTTATTCCAGACCGCCATATTTGTTACTCACTCTATTTATTCCGACCTGCCTTATTTGTTTATTTATCTCTGTTCCGCCATTTCTATTACTGTATTTATTCCGATCCGCCATATTTGTAACTGTATTTATTTCGAACCGTCATATTTGTTACTCTATTTATTCCTGTCCGCCATATTTGTTACTGTTTTTATTCTGGCCGTCTTATTTGTTATTCTATTTATTCCGGCCCGCCATATTTATTACTCTATTTATTCTGACCCGCCATATTTATTACTCTGTTTATTCCTGCCCACCATATTTGTTACTCTATTTATTCCGACACGCCATATTTGTTTATTTATCTCCGTTCCGCCATATTTATAACTCTATTTATTCCTGCCCAGCATATTTGTTACTCTATTTTTTCCGGCCCGCCATATTTATTACTCTATTTATTCCGTTCCGCCATATTTATTACTGTATTTATTTCGACCCGTCATATTTGTTACTCTATTTATTCCGACCCGCCATATTCGTTTCTCCATTTATACCGACCTACCATATTTATTACTGTATTTATTCCGGTCCGCCATATTTGATTATTTATCTCCGTTCCGCCATATTTATTACTCCATTTATTCCTGTCCGCCATATTTGTTACTCTATTTATTTCGACCAGCGATTTTCGTTTCTCCATTTATTCCGGCCCACCCTATCTGTTATTGTGTTTATTTCGACCCGTCATATTGGTTACACTATTTATTCCGGCCCACCATATTTATTACCCTATTTATACCGACCTGCCTTATTCGTTTCCTTATTTATTCCGGCCCACCATATTTGTTACTCTATTTATTCCGGCCCGCCATATTTGTTACACAATTTATTCCAGCCCTCCATATTTTTTACTCACTCTATTTATTCCGGTCCGCCATATTTGTTTATTTATCTCCGTTCCGCCATATTTATTACTGTATTTATTCCGGTCCGCCATATTTATTACTCTATTTATTTATTTCGACCCGTCATATTTGTTACTCTATTTATTCCGACCCGCCGTATTTATTACTCTATTTATTCCGACCCGCGATTTTCGTTTCTCCATTTATTCCGGCCCACCATATTTGTTATTCTATTTATTCCGGCCCGTTATATTTGTTACCCAATTTATTCTGGCCTGCCATATTTGTTACTCACTCTATTTATTTCGACCCGCCATATTTTTTTTATTTATCTCCATTACGCCATATTAATTACCGTATTTATTCCTGTCCGCCATATTTGTTACTGTATTTATTTCGAACCGTCATATTTATTACTGTATTTATTCCGGTCCGCCATATTTATTACTCTATTTATTCCGGCCCGCCATATTTATTACTGTATTTATTCCAGTCCGCCATATTTGTTACTGTATTTATTTCAAACGGTCGTATTTGTTACTCTATTTATTCCGGCCCGTCATATTTGTTACTCAATTTATTCCGGCCAGCCATATTTATTTCTCAATTTAGTCCGGCCAGCCATATTTATTACTCTATTTATTCCGGCCCGCCATATTTATTACGCTATTTATTCCGACCCCGCCATATTTTTTACTCTATTTATTCCGACCCGCCATATTTATTATTCTGTTTATTCTGGCATGCCATATTTATTACTCTATTTATTCCGGCCCGCCATACTTGCTATTCTACCCTGACATATTTGTACATACATTCCCGACTCGCCATATTTATTACTGTATTTTTTCGGCCCGCCATATTTATTATTGTATTTATTCCGGCCCACCATATTTGTTACTGTATTTACTCCGGTCCGCCGTATTTATTACTCTATTTGCGGAATTGTCAGGTTGCAGATGACGCTGGAGGGCCCCTCCCCTTGAGTGTTCCTCGCCCTTCTACTTGAGCGCTCCTTGTCTATTCTCTTCGGAGAGATCCAGACCGGCCGCCGCTCACATGAAGGCCCAAAGAAGCGATTTCAAGAATACCTTAAGCATACTCTTGTCTCCTGCATTATTGACCCAACACAATGGATCGGATCGGCTTGCGGTCTCTCCTTTTTTTTCTTTTATTTGTGTTTTATTTGACTTTTATTGTGCTTTATCTTTTATTAATTTGTTTTATTTTTTTGATCATTTTTTAAATTAATTTTTTAAACTTCACTCTGACAAAGAACATGGTGTAGATTTTAACGAACCTCGGTGTCTACAGTTCTCAACCAATTTTATTTATAAAAAGATGAGCGCTCCGTCGTTGTCCAAAAATCACACATCTACACAGAATCTTTGTTTTGTATATAGAAAGATATCGTCAATATCATTGCTAATATTGTTATAATACTGTGGGTTTTTTATTTTTCAAATTTTATTAAAAGACTTATTAAGCACCCACATATATATATATATATATATATATATATATATATATATATATATATATATATATATATATATATATATATATATGTATGTATGTGTGTGAAATTATTAGGAGGATCTGAGATAATTATAATTATGTAAATCATCGAGAATAAAGGAAACCACAACAGAATGCACTGGACGGCCGTTTCCTCCTATATTTGGGACACGCCAGCAGTGCGCATCCACTACCGAGAATTGAAACCCGGACAGTTACGTTATCAGGCAAATGTCATACCAACGGGCCTCGGTGACGAAGAGGCAGTGAATCAGACTCGATATAGCACCGCTCGATCACATATTCCGCGGTGGAACTCATTCGAGTTTCCCTTGCCCATAGGACTGTTTCCCCACGAGCTACGACTATTATCCCCA
Organism: Acanthosepion lycidas; assembly: GCA_963932145.1. Taxonomy (NCBI): domain Eukaryota; kingdom Metazoa; phylum Mollusca; class Cephalopoda; order Sepiida; family Sepiidae; genus Acanthosepion; species Acanthosepion lycidas. Next base: position 58,152,615 of record OZ010597.1, on the reverse strand, counting down.
AGCCGCTCCATCCAGGGAATTAGAAGACGATTCAAGCAAGGATATATAAGTGATAGAAATTATGAGGAGGATTTGAGATAATTATAATAAAGTAATTCATCGATACCTCTTCGTCACTGAGGCCCGAACACTAAAGTGTTAAACATGGATTCTTCCATTGACTATACATTTAGGACACAAAGATTCGCGTAGTAATCGCAAAGTGTGTCGTAATAATTATCGTATTCGCTCGTATTGTAATATTAATCCACGTGAGTAAACAGTTCTTTCATTAAACTTGCGTTCCCGCGTTCTCGTTTCTAATATTATTAACCCAAACCACGAGTTGATACGTGCATTATAATACTTTCACTTAAACGTTTCCGTGTTTCTCCAGCCTTACTTAGAGAGGCATTATATTCTTCGTAACAACTACAGGGTTTGGTTTGGTTTGGTTTGGTTTGGTTTGGTTTACGGCTTATCAACCTCAATGGGTTATTTAATGCCGACAAATTTTTTTATTGCTGGTAATGATTTTCTTCAAAAATCTATTCCTGGGAATATTTTTCCTTGCAGAAATCTATAGCGGGTCACATTTTTTCCAAAGAATGTTTGTATTGCTGGTATTTTTTAAATGTATTGCTGATAATAATTTATTTTTTTTATTTCTGGTATTAAAACATATTTTTACATTTTCATAGTTTTTTTACCCCTTTTTAGGGATTAACTATTTGCTCATAACTGGGACCTTGACAGGTGCTACCACCGCGGGTCAGGGTTGACCTGGGAAGACCAGCAAGTAAGAGGTGATTTCATGCTCCTCAAGACCTCCTGATCAGAGGCCTTGCTGTTGTACTTAGTTTATCGTCTTACCCAGAACGCGGGTGTAGTTTATCGTCTTACCCAGCACGCGGGTGTAGTTTATCGTCTTACCCAGCACGCGGTTGTAGTTTATCGTCTTACCCAGCACGCGGGTGTAGTTTATCGTCTTACCCAGCACGCGGTTGTAGTTTATCGTCTTACCCAGCACGCGGGTGTAGTTTATCGTCTTACCCAGCACGGAACAACTACAGGGAATGGTGTACTCATAATTCTTGGACATGCTCTTCCACGTGTTAGGCTTGACTCAGTAAATTCGTAGATTGGAATTACTTCTGAATATTATCCTGATAGTGTACAGACTGAAGTTCTTCTAAGACGTCGACTTAATGAATCCAGACCGTGGCAATATATTGGTTTTCATCCTTAACTCCTTGCTTTCACATTCAGAAGCAGTGCCAAAATAAGAAATAGACGACATGTCTCTCGACAGGAGCAGGGGATGAAGAAGATTAACTAAAGACTTCAGCGGTTTAATCGGATTGATATAAATCTGACGAAGCTCGGAGGGCACACCGGTCGAAACCAACCTTGTGATCACAACAACGGATAATAGTTCGCATGTACATAATATATATATATATATATATATATATATATATATATATATATATATATATATATACACACACACACACACCGCAATATGTGTAATAGTTAGCCACTTGTATTCGAGGATACCCGTCTAGAAGTGCGGCTCGCCATTCCCTACTGCAGACACTCGCTCAGGCACATTTGTGTTTGCTCAACGCCCACGGAGACCAGCTATGGTTTATACTGCAACTATGCTGAGCAGACTTTACTTATAATGTCCAGGCGAGAGCGTATGTAACACGACATATAAAGGGTAAGAGATACAAGAGAATGCATGGGACTTCCTTCTCTAAAGTGCTTTTGTGAATCGATAGTGCAACGCGGGTGGGAGAAACATTGCTAAGGGTAGCAAGGGATAGGAACTTGCGGAGACCCATGATCGACTCGTTATGAAAAAGAAAAAGAATCGATTTAAATAAAACATGTTTCAACCTGTGTTTTAAAACCTCTATAAAATATTTGACATGTTTTTCAATAATAATAATAATAATAATAATGAACGCCAAACGAGTAAAACGGAAAGCAAAACAACTTGGTCAGATGTAATTACAACAAAAAAACTGGGAGGACAAGGCGTTCAATAGCAAATACCTAAAAGGACGAAAGAAGCAGATGTGGACCAACAGAAAACACATCAGTGATTGGGGAGAACCGAGTTGAAACCTGAGAGAAAAGGCATAATTATTGCAGCTCAGGACCAAAGACTCGCAACCATATCCTATCATTGTTACATAAGCAAGGATGGAAGTAAACCGAAACTGAGGAAAATATGAAACCGTCGACCATATTATCGCAGGATATCTGCAACTAGCAAAAAATGAATATAAGAGGTAGAAAAACGAAACCACTGAGAGATGATATGAGTAATACATAGTTACCCAGAATAAGGATGTAACTAAATTCTGCCAATTCAAATTGATAGGGAAATAAAAACCGACTTGATATTATCATAAAAGACAAGAAATTTAGAAAGTGTATGTTTATTGACATAGCAATACGACCTGAGAGAAACACCTCCATGAAAATTATCGAGAAATTGCCAAATATAATGACCTGGAGTTTGAGATTAATGGCATGTGGGGAATGAAGACTGAGACTGTAGCAATAATAATCGGAACGGAATGGGCTCTGAGAGAAAAAAATGAACAATTTTAATAATAGTGTCCCAGGTAACATCAACATACAAGTTGCCCAGAAGGTTGCCCTATTAGGAACATCCCATATACTAACAGAAGTGCTATCAATTAAATGACAATTCTCCTATAGGGCCTAAGGAATATAGTTTGTCCCGGCTCTACAGGATATAGAACAGGAAACATAACATATAATAATAATAATAATAATAATAATAATAATAATAATAATAATAATAATAGGTTGTCCCAAAACTTCGTAAACACTTGCAAAAAATTGAAATATACTCGCTAAGTAATAACAAAAACAACAAAAATTATTCCTCAAAATAAAGACCATCATTTTCCAAGACTTTCTGCCATCGATCTGTAAGCTTTCGGATCTGGTGAAAGTACCATTCAGCCGGCTTCGAATCAAAGAATTCTTGACACGTTTCCTCGACTTCATCAAACGAGCCGAATCGGCGGCCCTTCAAAAAAGTGTGGCATTGAGCGGAAAAGGCTGAAATCTGATGGAGCACAGTCAGGACTGGAGGCTGGATGCGGCAGAACCTCAACGCCGTCCAGCTCTTTAAACTTGTCTTTGGTCTTCCTGGCGGTGTGTGGCTTGGTATTGTCCTGCTGCATCAAAGCGCGCTTTCAGTTGATCAGAGCCGGGTACTTTTGCTTCAACTTTTCGTAGACCCGCTCCAGTTGCTGACAGTAAATTTCAGCACTGATGGCACGGCCATTCGGAACTCAAAATGCACAATTCCTTCAAAGTTCCACCAAACGCACCGACGGTGTCTCGTGCCCTTTCTGAACCCATCGCTTGTCTCGATTGTGCTGGATTGTGTTGCATAAAAATTCAATTTTTCGCAAGTGTTTACGAACTTTTGGGACAACTTAATAATAGCAAGTACACATACTGAAAAATCGTATTAAACCGAAATAAGGATTCTGTGATAAATATCCAGAAACAATTGATTATCTTGTATCATGTCCTACAATATTAGCACCCACTGATTATAAAATAACGTAACAATTTTATGAGACTTTACAATACGCACAGACAGAACAACCAAAGCTAATCGGCCAGAAATCGTGATCAAAGACCACACGAACAGAATGTGCTTTTTTATTGATGTATCAGTCTCTGCAGATTGTAATGTATCTTTGAAGAGCATCACAAACTATCAAAATAAAAAAAATCCTGGGGTGGAAAATTTTAAACATGTACTACATGAGGACATCAATAATGCCATTTGTAGTTGGATTGCTAGAATTGATTTGAAAAAGGGTCCCATAGTGTCACGGAAATGATTCTTGGTAGGCCATGCGTTAAAGACATACAGAAAGTTATACTCAGAATTACAGCAAACACATTACTAAAAGATTTATCAATGTAAAATGTGTATGGCTTAATTTTTGTGTTTTTACAAAGATGATTAGGTTTGGTTTGGTTTGTTTCACGGCATATTGACCTCAATCGGTCATTTAATGTCGACAGCTTTATTTTCTTTTTTTTTTTCCTGTTAATATTTTGTTTTTTCAAAAATCTATTTCTGTTAATATTTTTCCTCGAAAATGTATATTTGGTAATATTATTTTTTCAAAAACGTATAGCTGGTAATATTATTTTTTCAAAAAATTATTATCAGAAGCCTTGCTGTTGGACATAGTTTATCGTCTTGCCCAGGATGCGGATGTAGTAAATTGTCATACCCAGGACGAGGATGTAATCTGGGTGTTAACTATTTGCCCATAGCTGGGACCCTATAAGGTGCTACCACCCTGGGTCATGGTGGACCTGGGAACACCAGCATTTAAGAGGTAGTTCCACACTCCTCCAAACCTCCTGATCAGAGGCCTTGCTGTTGGATGTAGTTTATGGTCTTAACTAGGATGCAGATGCAGTTTATCGTCATACACAGGACGGACAAAAATTATTAGTGGAAAATTTTATGAAGCTATTTCTGGCCGTAGATCTCTTGTTGGAACCTGGATGTAAATTTGTATAATAATAATGATGATAATTAGAGTGGTTTATTTATATATATTTATTTTACAAAAATGTTGAGTGCAAAATGTCAAATGCCATTTCTGACCTTAGAATTCTGGTTTCGAGGGAATTGCGTCATATGCTCTTTTTCTCACAGACAGTTCCCAACTGAGCCTACTAAACTGTGAAGTCAAGAAAATCAGAAACAAACAACGCGCATGCGCGAACTTAAAAACGTATAATGTCGACAATTTACCCATCGCACCCTGTTTAAAAACTCCGCCAAAAATGTACACACATTTCAGGAAAGGAAAAACTTGCATAAATATATTAAAATATGCTAAATATATTGCAATATCACGAAATTAATACAAGTTACATTTCGTCTCTGTACTCACAAGAGATGCTCAAAATGGTCGCCTTTATCTTCCAAACATTTAATAGTACGGCGATCTACTGCTTCGGCAGCAATGTCCAAAATGTCCAGTGGGATTGCTGTACATGTATTTTCAATTTCTTCTCTCAGGGACGCCAATGTAGTCGGTGTTCTGCGATAAATAACGTCCTTTGTGACTTGTTAATGCTACAGGCATGAGAATAATTCCATCTGGTAAGGAAATACTGCTGTAAAGATTCTTATCGTAATTTGATAAAACTACGGAAGACGAGGTTTTCCTTTCCTGAAGTGTGCATAAATTTTAGAAAAGTCTTTATATATGTAAATTATCGATTTTATTCAACTGTTTGGTGTTTTAAATCATGGAATAAAATTAAGTAAAAGTGACTTATGTTAACTTACATAACTCTTCCGCCGCGTATATTCTTTAAACAGAAAGTGTGGATACTTTTTGACCCAGCGTGTTATTCTGTTCAGTACTATATTGGTGAGAGTTTCGGTTTTAATTACTATATGTACAGATATATCCGATATATAATTAGTCAGGACAAATATTTTGCTATTATCCTATCATACCTAATTGAAGTCATGTATTTGGCCCCAAAAGATCGACATCTTCGTATGGTTGTCATACATGGCGCTAAACATGTTCAGAAATATATAAACTAACAGCTGTATACAAATGCGTTCTGAGATCAATCGTTGAAAAAATTCTCCTAACTTACTTCCCGCTTGTGGAACTTCCTTCTGACGCCCTGGTTCTCAGTCAATGTTGATCTTTAGACATCTTAAATGCAATGCCCTTCGTTAACTTCTTAATTCTCTGTCCTTAATAGTGTTATTAATTGTTATTAACGATTAAGATAATAATTAGGATTAATAATAATGATTGATAATTAAATAATTATAATATAATATAATATAATAAAATATATTAGCTTGGCGCAAAAATAATGACGGTTTTTGACGTATTTTTAACGTTAAAAGCCGTCATTATTTTTGCACCAACCTAATAATATATATATATATATATATATATATATATATATATTAATATATTTATTAATATTAATATAATATTATTATAATATATTTTATTATAATTATCATATTATTATAATTATATTATATGATATTATTAATATATTATCATTAAGATATTTTTAATATAATACTATTAATATATTAATTAATATATTATTTAATATATATATATATATATATTAATTATATATATATGTATTATTATATAATAATAAATATATATATAATAATAAATTGATAATAATAAATAATGATTTAGATTAAGAATAATTAAGCGTAATAATTAAGAAATTAAGTTATTAATAGCCTTTAATAATGTTGGTATTCTCTGCCCTGAATTACGTTATTTTCTCACATTAACTGACCCTGAGTAACCACTGACTTCATAATGGAATTTTTTCCCTTACTTGGGGTGAAATGATTTAAAAAAGGAAATTATCTTAAAAGTTCCTGGGGGTTAATTTATATTTTGGTAAGGCACGATAATCACTTTCTCTTTTAATTGGTATGGAATTCTTAGATTGAATTAATTCCTGTGTATGACAAATACATTCGATAAGGTGTTATGTATAACATAATCACTGTGTTCAGTAACGCGTTTCTTTTTTAATTTCTGAATGTTTTTCTTTTGTCTTTATTCATATTATATTTTCACACATATATTTTTAATTATATCTGAATTTCCTCTTTCGACTTTCACGCTTCGAGGATTCTCCTCCGGTTTCTTTTTGTTCAGTCAATAAGATCTTCCAAATATATATATATCCACCAATTAAAAGCAAGAATATATCTAAGTGGGTGGCGGTTGCTTCTGTCTGTTCTTCAAATGAGGATAGGGATTACATCTATATCACATTGAAACACGTACGATCCTGTACGATCATTGAAGTTAAGAAACTTCAACTCTGGTCAGTCCCGAGAACAAACTATTTGAAAATCAAATAAGTACATATTGTGGGAATATGTAGGCTAGATAACGGTCAGCCGTAGACTTGAAGAGGATAAGCTCATAGTGACCAGGGTAGCATGTGAAAGAATCTGATTTGTTGAGGAAAAATCCAGTTACACTTTCATTGCCCTGAGTAATTTCTATTTTATATCATTCTGTGGAATTTGCTCCTATTTGCCAACCACTGCAGTCTACTTTCAAATTCTCAGTTAAGATCTTCGACGAAAAAAATGTTTAAACGCGTTTAATGTTTGGACGGAGCTTGAACGAACAAATTGACTTGAACCATCAAAGCTATCGTGTGACTAATTTTTGAATAAACCAACTATGATAAGCGACTCTCTTGCTACGTTTCCATTATTCGAACTGGCGTAATTTTCAAAGGCCATACGTTTATGGATATCACGTTTTAGTTTATCTGATGAGGAATAAATGGAAAAAGTTTTATTTTCTACGCCTGCATCAAATACAATGTTCATATTTCTAGTAACTTAAATTTGATATCGCCGCAAGCGGATTAGCTATTTTTCTAGAATATTGTATTTCATGTGGGCTGATTTTATCAATGTCTTTATACAGAGGAAAGTGTTGCAAGCATATTATATATATATATATATATATATATATATATATATATATATATATATATATATATATATATATATATATATATATATATATAATATATATATGACAAGTATATATTTAGGCGGGGGGCGATTGCTTCAGTCTGTTCCTCAAATTAGTAGAGGGCTTACGTCTGTATCACGTTGAAACACCGGATCCCGTACGATCACTGAAGTTAAGCAACGTCGAGCCCGGTCAGTACCGAGATGAGAGATCATTTGTGAATACCAGGTGCTGTTGGCTAAGGTATGCGAATGGTATAATGGAGCCGATTTCCAATTCCACTTTGGGTTCGTTATATGTTCTTATGCATAAATAGCCTCGGGAAAGGCATGAATCACATATTCTCCCCCGAGTTATGGGTCAGTTAGTAAGAATTTTATTAATAAATCTTTATCATCTCTGCCATTACACAAAAAAAAAAATCTTGAAATTTAAAAATATTTCCTAGCTTTGACTTACCAGGAAAGGGTTGATAAACCGTAAAAATGATTCACTCAAATCAAACCAAATAAGGAAAGATCGAGGATAAGACAGATTGATTTTGGAAACATGGTATTGCATTAAATGTGAATTTTTGGATTTGGCATGATAGATAAAGACACAAAAGATTATTTCCAATTTATTACCGTTTTCTGAGGAAAGAAGTTCAAAGATCAAGTAAGGTTCAAAATCGTAGCGTTGAAATTTCATTTCGGCGATTAGTGAAAACCTTAAAGCACAACCTTATAAAATTTAGAATTTACTGAAGCATTACAAATTTTATATAGGCAAGATGCATGGCACAAGGACATTATTGACAAATACTTGTGTCATCAAATAAGAACTACATATACTTGAAAGGGAAATCATACTGAACAACTTAGCTATATTATGTGTAATATTTCATATAGTGCAGTAGTTCTACAGTGATTTTCAATAAACAATGTAAATTTAAAACATTTTGTCGTATGATTTGAGCACAGCATTATTATGGTGTTATATACACGTTTATCTATATTTGCTTTATTAAGTATGGTCTAACAAATGATCTAATAAATCTTATTCAGTGAGTAGCTTTTTTGTAATCTTTTACAATTCTTTACACAGATTTTACTTATCGTATAAAGTAAAACAATTTTGCTTCTGGTGATTCTTAATACGAATCATAGTTTGAATATATTTTTGATACAATGTATCGTATGCAAAATATATAAAATTGATTTCGATTTATTCTTTAAGTAGTAAAATATTGAGGGCAGTTTTTGAGGAAAGATTTTAGGAAATTACGTATGTCTGTTTATTTTTCAAACTATATTTAAAAATAAATAGTCAAAAGTTTACGCCACTGATTTAATTTTGGTGACAGTTCTTAACACAGAGGACAAAAGTTTTCACATTCAATCGCCATGATCTTCTGAATGAAGTGAAAAATCAACCTGCTTTAATGGAGGCACAGTTTTATTTATTAAGATTTCGCAAACGACACCAGTTGATATTTATATCAATGTTTAATAAAATAAAAACAGAGACAGCAACTCAAACCCGTTCAACCACTAAAAATAAAGTATAAAGTAATAAGGAGTATACTGAATGTAATTTTATAGCAATATATATATATATATGAGCAATCCTTGAATATCCTTTCCTTCCGATCCCGGCTTGAAGCAATCGGACGTATACCCACACAGATGAGCTGCGTTACAGGATTACTCATATATATATATATATATATATATATATATATATATATATATATATATATATATATGTGTGTGTGTATTTTTTTAATGTTTCTTCCATCCGATGCTATTGCTTATTACTGTAATATATATATATACACCCTGCTACGATTTCTGAGTGATGACAAATCGGTCGAATATCGATCCTGGCTTGAAGCTGTCGGACGTCTACCCACACAGATGCGCTGTGAAACAGAGAAACAGGCTTGTATGTCGACGACTATTTTTGCTCTTGTTACCCAATCAAGCACTCGCGGGAAAGGCTAATTTAAAAAAAAGTGGCTGCTTCTGGTATTAACGCATCACTATTTAATTACGAATTGAACCCTATTCGCTATTTGCGTTTGTATATATCTTGTATATAACACGTTAAAATTTCCCGTTCTCCTCTGTAGTCTACCGATAGCTTAGGGGAATATCTCTGATGGCCAATCGGTTGAGTTTCGATCCCGGTTTGAAGCAATTGGATATCTAAACACTCTGATGAGCTGTTATACAGTGAAACAGGCATGTATCTGGATGACAATATATATATATATATATATATATATATATATATATATATATATATATGTATGTATAGAGAGAGAGAGAGAGAGAAAGAAAGAGAAAGAGAGAGGATAGCTATGGGAAAATGTCCAATGTCGATCTTCAATCTAGGTGGAATTCAGGGTTTCCTGACGCAGTCACAAATTCCCTGGGCTGATCATGTTGCAAGAAGTGACGACAGAATACCTAAGCTTCTCGTGTACAGCCAACTTGTCAGTGGACAAAGGAATGCTGGATGGGCGTGGCTCATGTATAAAGGCAAGCTAAAGAGTAACCTCTCAGCTGTCAAGCTGTGCTTCATACTAACTCGTGATATTTATGCCAGAGTTGGAAAGAAAATTTGGAAATCAGTCGTATGGACTGGCTAAGAGACGATGGCGAGTGAGCAATTATTCATGTTGCCATCTCTCAAGATCCTCGCTGTTGCAAAGTCTGTGAACGTATATGCAGGACACTAGCGCTGTTGAAATGACACATAAGACACAAACATAAAAACTGAATAAGGTTGTCGGATACTCATAAGTCGAAAACGACGGGAGAATCCTTCAGTCATTGGCGTATTTTCTATAGAGAAAAAGGTTCAAATTCTGCTGTGTGGTGGCTCAGAGGTAAGATATCTGACTGATGTCAAATAAGTTGGGTTTGATCGCAGTTTGAAGCAATCAGACGTCTAGCCACACTGAGGAGTTTTGATACAGCGAAACAGTTTATATATGCTCCGGGATATCCGGTTGAGCTCTCTAGGAAAATAAAATAAAAATAAAAATACCGTCTCTTAATGCTCTTAAGCATTACTCTTCATATAAATTGAATTACGTTCTCCGATCCGCTGGCAAAATTTCGTATAGAGAAAACCGTTAAAATTCCTTTCTTTTCTGTCTGTGGATGACTACATATATACATACATACATACATACATATATATATATATATATATATATATATATATATATATATATATATATATATATATATATATATATCGGAGAGACGAGTTCAAATTCCAGTGGAATCCATTACATTCACTTACGTGCTAATACCCTTGGGAAAGGTATGAATGCTCTTTTTCTCCCTCCAGCTATGGGTAAAATAGCAGGACAGACTGGGTTCTATAGCCTTGGATGGCAATTGGTCTTGGAGAAGGACAACTCTGAATTCAAAACCTGCGGAGGGTCGTTTGGGAACCTTGTGGCATTCGGTGCACCAGGTCTCTGTATTCGTGCCTCCAAAAAGTATGGGTTGTCCTACACGAGGCCTTCACCACTATAATCAAATCTCATGTGTCGGTGTCGGGCCGTCAGTTTCATGGAAACTGATCTGCTTGACCCTCATACGTCGAATCTCGACGGGAGAGTCGATTATATATATATATATATAAAACACTAAACAAATTGAGTTTCTTTTCCCAGGTTTTCAGATAAGACATTTAGCTATATTGACACCATTTGTCAAAGGAATCACTGCAAAACTCTTTGATTTATTCAGCTAGAAAGAGAACATCATTTTGTGTCAGCTCCACTTTATCTTCCGAATTGAGCAATGGTGAGAGGAAAATATCATTCACGCCTTCAGTAATGTTAACAACATTAATGCTCTGGCTTCCATCTTGAAAGTCTATTTCAAAAGAACGGTGAATAAGTTTTAAGAAAAGGAACAGTAGAGAGGTAAACTGGATCAGGAGATCACAACAGCAAGTAGGGTTATCATTTCACCTGAGAACTAGATGCATCATTAATGCTTAAATTAGAGGCCAATAGTTTAAAAAAACCTCGCAGAATTCCAGTAAGATATCTTTAATCATTTCTAAAATACACTGGTTCAAATCTTAATCTAACAATTGACCAATTTTGCTATTACATGATTTGGACAATTTTGCTGTTACACACACACACTCTCTCTCTCTCTCTCTCTCTCTCTCTCTATATATATATATATATATATATATATATATATATATATATATATATATATATGATTAGGAAAAAGAATCCACGTATGCTTTATATAGTTTATAAAGTAGACTAGATAAGAAACTCAAACGAATGGGTACCGTTGAAATCAGTATGAAATTTTCGAATACGCCTGTGTTCTTCATCAGCGGATGCGAGAAATGATGTTTATCTATAAAAAAGAACGTATAAACATAAAAAAAAATGACTTAAATACAATTGTCGGACTTTGTTCATTTCATTTTGTCTGACGTCATTTGTTTACATTTGGATACGCCTCGATCAGATATGATTGCGCGAGAGAGAATCATGGAGAATTGTAGTTTAACACTTCGGCTGCTAACTACGGAGATCTTCGTTTTTCTTATCTTGCTTCGCCTGGCTAAGTACAGAAACCTACGTTTTTTTTTTTTTTTGCATACCGCTGGTATGAGTGTGCCGTTACGCCATCTCTCGTAAAATTACAAAGGACAATGATTCAAAAGATATCATTACTGATCTGGTAAGTCATTCCCAGGTATATCCATGAATATGGAATGCTGTAAAACACACTGGTGCCAGTTTGTGTAATAAAATATGTAGGTTAAAATTGGCATTTTCTTAAAAAATGGCTGGCCGAATGGGGGCAGCACTGGGCAAATGAGTAGCAGTGAAAGTGTTAAAAACAATAAAATCGACATTGCTAAACGAAACGCTCCTCTGTGTCAATCGGTAAAAGCACCTAAGGCTATATGATGTTTCCGTATAGGATCACAGGTTCGATTCCTGTCGGAGGACAAAAATTTTCTATAAAAATTTCTCAGACATTCAGGCCGGTTAATATTGTTTATTATAAACAGAGCATTTACTTAAATAGTTGTATCTATAAAAAGAATATATATATATATATATATATATATATATATATGTTTATTTACTAATGGCACTGTTAATTACAGTATTTGCAGTTTCCCTACAAGGAGATACATTTGGCATTCACTATACCGAGCAGCGGTACTATGGTTAATATTTATAAAGTCTTACTCCCAAACAATTTTTCTGGAAAATATGTTTCTCAAGTCGAGTAGCTGTTATCACTCTTTGAGGTATAAATGATATTACTTTACATTATTTTTTTTTTATTTGAATTAGTGTGAAATATAAAACTTCTTCATTGTGTCTTTACTTTTTCTTCATGTGCTATTCATTTTAGTTGTTGCTGCCCTTGTTACTCCTCAAGTGATAATTTTATGCATCGCCACTTCGCAGGGTTCACAAGAATATGATTTAACCAAGACCCTCAGGCTTTACTTGCTGAAACCGTTTCATTTTTAAACAATCGATCTTTGGAAATGGTTATGTAGAGAGCTGTCTGAAAATCTTGTCAACGGCTTCACGGAAAAGAAATGAGAATAATAGATGAGCAAGTAATACAGTAATTGTTGAGGGGTTCTCCCCTTTTTACACAAATGGACTCACCCAGTATATACATATACTACGGCTACGCGAAGACCAGAGAGCAAGACCTCCGAGTCTAGCTGAGTCATGATACAGTCTTTGACTGTAAGCGACGTCTGTCGGACTTTCTGCGTTAGCAGAGAGGAACCCGGACGAAGCTTTGCTGAAGGACAAGGTTTCGCCCGGGAAGGTAGACAGGGCCTGAACCCGTCCAGGCTGGTTCCAAGGCTATATTTTTGGCCGAGCCTACGAGCTCGGAGATACCCACATTAAACCGGCCTTGTGCCACATTCAGTCCTCGTGGGTGGATCGATAAATACAGCAAGATCTCCGAGTCTAGCTGAATCGTGATACAGTCTTTGACTGTAAACGACAGCAGTCGGACTCTCTGTGTTAGCAGAGAGGAACCCGAACGAAGCTTTGCTGGAGGGCAAGGTTTCGTCCGGGGAGGTAGACAGGACCTGAACCCGTCTAGGCGGGTTCAAAGGCTATATTTTTGGCCGAACCTACGGGCTCGGAGATACCCACAGTAAACCGGCCTTGTGCCACATTCAATCTTCGTGGGTGGATCGATAAATACCGCAAGACCGAAGAGTTGAGTCCATAGTGACAGACTAAAAGGTAACATATATATATATATATATATATATATATATATATATATATATATATATATATATATATACAGATTAAAAGGTAACCGGAAGAGTGAGGGTGAGGTAACAGCGTTGTAGGAGTCACAGTGAGCGAGCACATAGACTCAGTAAGAAGTCATACAGCGTACTTCAATACCAAAGACTGTATATATATATATATATATATATATATATATATATATATATATATATATATATATTGCTAGTAACACGTATTCCTGGAACTACTAACCTGCTTTACCAGTTTGTATTATTACGTTAATACATTATTTTCATATATTCCTTCCTGGCGTTTGTTAATTATTGGTACTGGATTTCAGCAATCCACAGCAGTAATACAAAGTGCATGCACTGGATTCAGTTTATTAACTTGCATTAACACTGTCACACAGTCTGTATGAACACCGTAATTTTCGGGGCACAAAATGATGTAGCCTCATATCCTGTTGGTTATTTTACGAAGCTGTGATTTGTTGATTGTTGCAAAGGCTCTTCGAACGGCGTCCTTCAACTGACATGCATTCTGGTATCGATTATGTGACATCTTCTCCTTGATATTACACCTACAGAGAGTTGAAATAGAAAATTATATTATATAGGGATGACAAGACTTTCGGATCAACCTGTAGAACTCGCCATAAGCTTTTTCAAGCAAGAAAAGAAGTTAGTGTGTTTAATGTCTGTTTCAGGGAAATGGAAAATGTTGTCAATTTCGAACCATTTCAGTTGTAGCTTTATTTCTTGAAATAACAACCAACATACATATTTAGGATTTCTATTGAAATATTTTTGCTAAAGTTATTTAACGATGTGTTAGGGAAATTTCTGCCGATATTTTATTGTACAGGGTGGTCCGAAAGTCTTGTCATTCCTATTAAAATGTAATGAGAACAATATAAGAACAAGTAATACAGTAATACAAAGCGCTTGTATTCTGCTTATTCACTTTCATTATCGCTGTCACACTTCGAGAAACGTCTGTATGAACAGCATCATTTTCGCGGCACAATATGATGCAGCACCATATCCTATATGATTTTTAACGAACATGTGATTTGTTAATTGTTGTAGTGAAGTCATGTTGCATATCCTCCGTGCTCTTGCCAGAATGCACACGTTCATATGTCCATACGATTGCAAGCAGAATCACTTCCATACTGTGGGAGCTCGTGTCAGCGATGTGAAATAGAAAATTATATTATTTAGAGGTAACAAGACTTTCAGACCACCCTTTAGATTAGAGATTTCTTAACTGGTTTGGGAGCATGTATGACATCGTTATGAAAGTCTTGATCCGACGAGGCTATTTAAGTACATAACTCGAGTTTTCAAGTTGATACTTTCCCTTTGTAGCAATATCCGGTAAAATTATGTAGAGTTGCTACTTCATTGTTTGTTGAGCCAGGTATTGTACATATCATTCCTTGCATGAATCAGTGAGTGGAATCGATACCATCTTGATTTTAGGTTCGGATAAGGATATTGATATTTTTTTTTTGAATCCCTGTTGCAGATTTCAATCAAAAATGGAGGCGTTCGACTTCCATTGATGTGAAATAGAAATCTGTAACGGTTTGAAGAAGCGTAGTTTGGTCGATGGATTTCCATTGGCTACATGAAATTAAATTTGGTAGTTTCTGATGTAAACGTGTATATTATTGAATTTATTTAAATCTTTTCTTTTAGGTTTTAGATGTTTCGCTACTGAGGCTCTTCTCCCGAAGATTGAATCACAATGCTATCGATATGTAAAAGGCTCAAAACTCGGATTTTACACACACACACACACACACACACACATATATATATATATATATATTTATATATATATATATATATATATGTATATATATATATATATATATATATATATATATATATATATATATATATATATATATATATATATATATATATATGTATATGTATATATATATATATATTTCGCTAAATATGACAGACAAGGAAAATGTAATTAATTTTTTATTTTCTTTTTCCAGCATTCTTTCATATTCGGTGTGTGAGAATAAAAGATCAAAAATAGTCCTGATTGTCCATTGTTCCAAACGCTTTCAGCCACTTCTCTAGCCATTAAAAATAAACTTCTAGCTACCTACAATTTATAAGAAACTTTAAGAAATATTCTGGCTGAATACAATAAAATTCTATATAACTCACATTACTGGAAAAAAAAATCTCTCTATAAGTGAGGCCGTGTGTATGAAACATCTCTCTCGTAAAATCAAACTTACCATATTAAACAGCTGGAATGGTCGGTTGATTGTTTATAAAAAAAAAAAAAATGTAACACGCTCACTTTCATTCTACCCGCGCTCAACACGTGTAGCTCGGAAAAAAATATTACTAATACTACTCAAAACAACATAAAAAATATATCTTAAACTGTCAAATATGAAAAGAAATTAACAACGCCTAAAACAAACCCGCTTGAGAATGGGTAAAGAAGAGTTCGAAATCGCTTGGAACAATAAGCGATATGAACAATTTTTCCAATCTTTGAATCCCCTAAAAGGAAAAAATGTAAGAATGTTGAAAACTAAATAAAAATTAATTATATTTTCGTTGTCTTCATATTTAACGAAAGCTACTTAAAGAAACGTTAGTGCTAAAATATACACTTATATATATATATATATATATATATATATATATATATATATATATATATATATATATATATATGTGTGTGTGTGTGTGTGTGTGTGTGTGTGAGAGAGAGAGAGATAAAATTTCAGTTAGAGTATATCTGTAAAATGATGGAATGAGTAAAGACAAAGGAAAACTTGTCTTAGCCGTTCCGTTTCATCTTCTGAGGGACGTTATCTAGGCAGAATTGATTAGAAGATGAAACGTGGTAGTTCAGATGATTTTTCCTTTTGTCTTTATTCATATATATATATATATATATATATATATATATATATATATGTGTGTGTGTGTGTGTGTGTGCGGGGGTCTGTGGGTGTGTATGCGTCTAATTATTAAAAATTGATAATATCTTTATTAATTAGTAGCAGGGACTACCGGGCGTTGCCCGGGTGTCAAATATGTTGGACATACCACTACTTTTTCCCTGTTACGATCTCTCACGTCATGGAGTAGATGTTGGATTTTAGGAGGCAAAACATTGTGGTAAGTTTCGGTTGTTAATCAGATCAAACCGTTTATCCTGGAGAAACATTAGTGACTATGAGTTAACAATTTTCATGCTGGCTCACTTTTAAATTGCATAGGCGATTACAGCAAAGCCCTTGGATACACAATGTTTGATGTTTTGCTTCCTGGTGCTAAGATGTAAAGAGATTCTGTCGATTCTACCTTAGAATGTCTACATAAAACTGCCCATGGCGAAAACAACGTAGAGTTAGATTGAGACCAGCAACCGCCAGGGATTGTATTTGTGACGTATCAACAGGTAGTTCTATTTTTGCCGTATCAGTTAGTATGACATCTTCTATGACATGAAGTTGTATACATTCGACAAAGAGTCTTGTTCCATTACATAATATTGGCGTATCAAGATTCCGTAACAACCTAATAAGACATCTAACATTTAAGCTTAAATTTTGTGTTGGCATACCAGACAATTCTAAGGAATTTGAGAATAATGTAGGCTATTGCACAGACTGTTCGTCATCCGAAGTTGACTCCACATAATAGAAAGATTTTTTTTTACCTCACCAGGAATTTCAACCAGTTAGTTTGGTAGGTTTTATGACATGTAGTTTTATACGTTTCACACACAGTCTAGCTCGAGTACATAATATTGCAGCATCAAGATTCAGAAGTAACATAATATGGCACCCAACTTTTAGGCTTAAATTGTGTGTATGTCTGCCGGAAAATTCTAAGGAATTTAAAAATCTTGTAAGGTATTACACAACCTGTTCATCATCCAAAGCGAAGTCCACAGAATAGATTTTTTTCCTCACCCGTAATTCCATGTAGCACTTGTTGACAGTTAACGCGCACCAAATTGTTTTGGGGTGCTAAAGTTGCTCTCTCAGTTAGCCATGAATGATTCACATAGATCTTTGCTATATTTTTGCTACACCTTGTTCCTCAGTCGAAGAAAAAATTGATGTTAATCTTGGAGGAATTACAATATTGTCATGGCCGCTCTTAGCAGTTTTATCATTTCCTATTCTCTGTAGTAGAGATGCTAACTCACCATCCATTGGGTCTCTATTAAGACAGACTGTAATGTTAGTATGTACCGTTACTGTCTGGATGCCCTTCTACAAATATGATAATTTAATGCAAGTTCGTCAGCGGGGCTTCCACGTGGAAAAATTGGAATTGTTTGTCGGAAGTCACCTGATAATAAAAACGAACTGACACCCATCAATACATCACATTTCTTGAGATCATGGAAAGCTTTAACTAGAGCTTCGAATGTGGTTTTTATGTGCTATTGTACATTAATCCCATTTAATCAATGAACAATTCTGTAAAACATTTCCGGGATCTGATCCACTGTGTATTTGAAGAATTGGATTATGGTCTATGGTTATAGTCGATGGTATGTAAATGTGGAAACGGCTGTTCTACCAGCAGGAAGTAGATTGGCTTCAATACAAGAGAAAGCTACAGCCACTGCTACTTTACCTTCTGATCTCACTTCGGCAGTAATCACCTTACTAACAAATGTCTTTCCTCTGACTCCTGGTGTATGGAGGAATATTAAACCATCTTGTGGTATTTTACACAATCAAATACGGCATGATACACATGTCTCTGATCATTATTGCGTCGGTACGAGGATATCAGGAACAATAACTTCTTGATGATATGGCTGTTAACTAATTTCCTGCATACATGCATTATTGATAGGATGTGTATAAGATCGATCAGGTGAGTCAAGGCACAAGTTTTTAGGAGTTTTGCCATTAATATAGATATCTTTTATATCAATCAGAGGAATATTGAAGATGGAATAGGAAAAAAAAACTCTATATTAACTCCAGGATATTTGCTGCGTTCACGAAAGAGAGAATCATCGCTTAAGGATTCTTTGGGTGCATCCCAAAGTCGTTTTCGATCTGACACTGCACATGTATTCCACATGACGGTAAACGAATGACTTTGTTTACTTGGCGTTTCTGATATAGATGTTTCCTGTAATGCAGCATTCCAGTGTTTATCATCCTCAAGGAGTCCATCGGCGATATGCGCATCACTGAAAGTATTCTGAACATTACCATTTATACTTTTCAGGTCATTAAAGCCGTTTGGTCCTCTAACGAAAAGTAGAAGTAGTCTCAAGATGTCTCAAACAGAACCATTCAAATTGATTTGGATGCACTGTGTACACCGTGCTCAAAACTTCAGCTATTCATAACTCTGGTAGCCTGGAAATGGTTTTCCCTGTAATCGTCTTTTGAAAACGTAATATATAGTGTCCCCTGTGGAATATTCGAGATCAACTTTCAAAAAGTTACATCATTTACATTATTTGGACTATTGTCCTCATCTGTGTCGCCATATTTATTACAACGTTTCGGCCGTTGTACGCTCTGGCCTTCTTCAGGTAGTTGGAATGTCGAACTGAACCCTTTATTTCTCTCACTGGGGTAGACTGTTCTAGTTCCACGTGCCGCGTTTAATGGATGTCAGTTATCAGTTATCTCCTGTTAATTTCCCAGGGGACACATGGCACAGTGGATAAAGGCATTGGTTAGATCCTGTGACAGGACCCAAAGTGCGTGAGTTCAAAACCCGGTTTCAAAACCCGGTTATGGCAGTGGAGAACATGGAGAGGTGAATTAACAGGAGATAACTGATAACTGACATGCATTGAACATTGCAAGTTGAACTTGAACAATCTAACTCAGTAAGCGAAATAAAAGGGTTCAGTTCGATATTCCAACCACCTGAAGAAGGCCGGAGCGTACAAGGGTCGAAACTTTGTAATAAATATGGCGAAAAGATGGGGATAATAGTCCGAATAATGTAAATAATGTACATAATACCTCATCTCAGAAATATAGATAGATAGTTTCAAAAAGTTCTTTGCAAAATCATCAGTTCGACACAATGTGAAGAAAGTCATCAGTGTTGTTGATCGTGGATCTGCAATTCTATCTGCGTCATTACTTTGAGTAAAGTATTATATATCCTCTATTTTCTCGATAGAATGAAATTTGAACAACTGGCGGATGATGTGCATGTATGCGGAAATTTATTCACATTTTATTCATGAATACATTTATGTATGGTCACCATTCAATGATGCACTGTCTGCTGATCAGACAGAGAAAATTGGCTTTCCACTGTAACGTATAGAAGACACGTCATTTTTAAAAAAAAATAGTTTTGAATTTAAAACACTATCAACAAACTTATGTTTGTTTATATATTTTTGTCAGATAAATAAATACAGGTGAAGTAAAAGCGTTGTTAACTAATAAGTTAATTGTTTGTTCAGGAAACTCGAAAATAAATTAACATATTTTAAATATTTTTTTCTGGTGTCGATAAAAATTCAATAAATAAATAAATAAAAAAGTTTATTTAATTCACATTTTATTTATGAACTCTTTTATGTCTGTCCATTTATCAATCATTAATGCACAGTCCGCTGGTCAGACAGAATAAAATCAGATTTCAACTTTAAATTATAGATTAGTCGATTTCCATAAAACATGGACAGTATATTGGTCGAAGTAAAGTCCTGTGTTAACATTCAACATAGAAGCAGTCTTATCCAACAATGTTTGTAATCTTCTGGGTATATCTTCGACTGACTTCATCATTTCTTCTACCTTTTGAACATCTACCAATCTGGATGGTGAAGGACGACCGCTTTTGTTCGTATTTGCCACGGATCCCGTGTTCATCAGGTTGGAATTGATTAAATTTAAAGCGTCCCTCCAACATTTTAATGTGAGGAAGGTGGTTAGATAACAGGATTCAAATCCCATCTTGTTAATAGGTGAGTGAATCTTCATTTGTATATTTGATTGACTTGAGTTCTACCGCTTATCAATGGCTTGCAAGTTATATTAAAGCCGGGATATGTTTATAGATTGTAATATTTTTTAAGACGAGTTACGGATACAAATCACACTAATTATCCCATAGATGCGGGGAGTAATCTTGGATTCATACCTCCCTTAAATTTACTGATGCGTAAGTGAATATAACACGACTGGGATTGGCTCTAGGCCCTCCGATCTCAAATTTCAAGCCGTTATCCATTTCACCTCTCACGCATAGAAGCTTACAATATCTCGTATTTCCAAACTGTCAACCATCTAGTTACTGACCAAGATCGATGTTGCTTAACTTCGGTGATCTTATATTAACAGTTGTTTCATTGTGATATGGACGTTTCCTTTCTATGTTCATTTGGTTTATGACTGCATGATCCCGATGTGAGGATTTCATAAGACTGAAGTCAACGTCCAGGGTCCAGGGTCCAGGGTGGGGCACACTCCGATGTTATTAATGTCTAAGTATCCATGACCAGTGCATGCATTCAAATCGGAGGAATCCGGCTATGGTCTGTCCTTGATATGGATGGGCTTAACCGTTTTTTTTCTTTTTTTTTTACTGAAGACACGCTAGAGAGGGATGAATAACACTCCGCCTTTCAACCTAGATATGTAGCAGGAAATATTTAGACACGATACGACCCTAATTGGCGATAGGACGGATGATGATTGTCCTACATCGCATTCCCAACACGAATCTAAAGTTTCCATGAAGTATCCAACAATGTAACTAAGTTTTATCCGTATTTCTGTTACCAGTCGAAGTTTGTAACACGCATGGCACTTGACTAATTTCTATTAGCAATTTTGATTAGCTGATGAAAATGCAATCTCGTTACTTATTTTGTCTTGTATTCAAACTATAGGGAAAATCTGCTTAGTCAATCATTAATCGAAGGAGACTTGACAACCCAAGAGTGTAACACGCCTGCCACTTAAGTGATGCAAACTGTGTGTGTCAACGCTCCAGTAATTAAAAGTAGTATTAAATGAAAATGTAATAAATAAAAAAAAACATCCAGACCTGTTGAAATCGTAAAGATACCAAGGTGAACACATAATGAGAGACTTTGTTTAGCGGAATATAATTCTCTATAGGTTATTTAATGCCGAAATTGATATATTATGCACGTGATGTCATGCTTTCAGGGAGAATGTATATAAATTATACATCATAAAATGTATTGTTGGTAATTTTACAATAAAATGTATTTTTTAAATATTTTGTTAATTTTGCATTCATTGCCATTTTGCTATAAAAACGATTTTAATATAAAAATGAGCTGTTGATTTTTGTTTGAGGCATTCATTATTAGTCCATATCTGGGACCCTTACAAATGCCATCATCACGGATCAGGGCGGGCCTAGGAACAAGAACAGTTTAAAGGTAGTTTAACGCTAAACAAAACCTCAAGTCCCCCAATCGGAGACCTTTCTGCTGAATCGATTTTCACTATGGGCGGAGTCTCATTCGGGGAGGTAAACCGACCCTAAACCCGTTTATACAGGTTCAAAGGGTATATTTTTGGCCGAACCCACGGGCTCGGAGATCCTACGTTAAATCGGCCTTGTGCCACATGATACCCTCGTCAGGGGTGACTAAATATTAGTCGATGTCGGACGACAGTAGCCGACAGTTAATCGAATACGAAAGTAGTCAGCGACCACAACAAGATTACTCTGCGTAATACCTATTATATCAAGTTCCTAACGTTTTGTACGTCGAACAATTTAGGACCGTTTTAGTTTAAATACAAGCCTCCACTGCGAAATAACTCTACAACATAGATACATCCGCCATTTCTATTTCATTGTTTTCTTTTTTCGCACTTCCTGCCTGTGTAGCTCCCGTTTACTTGTTCCCATGATAACTTGAATCCCGTTCGTCATTTTTTTCTTTCATCAACCCTCCCTAAACATCTTCTTCTCGGTTACTTCCCCTACTATTGACATCACCGCTTTTCTTAGGATGAAATGATTCTAAGGGAAATGAAGATGGCATTTACCAGTCTCAAACCAACATTTTATTATCCTGTAAAGTGTTGATTAGTACGTCGGGTTGATCAATTATAGAATGTATTGCTTTTCGAGTGTTGTGGTCACCAATGTTGAATGGGTCAAATAGATAATGTGGCTGCGTGTTGAGAAGGTAATCAACATTCATACATAATACTTAAAACATCAAGGAAAAAGAACAATGAGAACCAATTTTGTTTAACGAAG
Organism: Acanthosepion lycidas; assembly: GCA_963932145.1. NCBI lineage: Eukaryota > Metazoa > Mollusca > Cephalopoda > Sepiida > Sepiidae > Acanthosepion > Acanthosepion lycidas. The sequence goes on along the minus strand of OZ010597.1, from coordinate 58,129,480 downwards.
AAATATGCATATTAATTTCAGCAATAATACAAAGTAGTTGCAATATGAGTGAAAAAGGGAGAAAAAAGTAGCTTCCCCTTGACTGTAAGGAAATGCTTTGAAGAAGATTTGTCTGAGTAAATGTTCAGAGTTCAATGTTTAAAATAGAATATTTCTTTCAGTAGTTGCAACTTACAAAGTTGATTTAACTTGGTGTGTCCACTGAGAACTGGTGGTGTGTCACATAAAGTTCTGTAGTGTGTATGTACGTGCGGAATGAGTAGGATGAAATACACGAGCGAGTAAATGAGAACTATTGTCTCTGGGTACCTTGACTGTGGTTCTGAAATTACTACTACTGGTTTTTTGGAATGCATCCAATATTTATACTATCTGGAGTGGCTCAAAAAAGAGACGCTTTAGTACATTTTTGAATATACATGAAAAATATCCTATTGGACGGAAAATGAACCAATCAGCGATTTTGTAGCAAACCTTGTTTTGAACAAAGTGTAGGAACAAATTTACTATGGTGGAATGCGATAGATAAATTGTCCTGTTATTTTTAAATATGTATTTATTGACCAATTAGAATTGGAGAAAATGTAGGCGTGGCACTACAATAGTGTCTATTCAAATTATTATTCTATTTACAAATAGCCGATCTACTAATACAGAGGTATTCAAAATATACAGAGGTATTGAAATATACAGAGGTATTCAAAATCGAAATTATTCTTTGATCGTTATTATTATTGTCTGCGGTATCATATTGCCAGTGAGAAAACTTTAAGCGCCTAATTACCAAAACGTTTCCGGGGTCCATAAGTTAAAATGGTATTGTAAACGGGTTATCTATGGGCGGTTCGTTTAAATGGAGAGGATTATGGAGAGGTTCCAACCAAAGTACTCTTTTCGGGGTCATAGATTCTGACGAGTCTAAGAATTGTTGTCACTTGATTTTCGGTAGATTTGTTTATCCTAATCAACGCGTCTATCACAACAGGCATAACTGTAGTTTTAAGTTTCCACATTGTTACTTCGATTTTCCGGTCCTTATATGAGGGGATGGTGACTGAAAAGTTCATAGGCTGACTAAAAAGGAGTCATGCTAAATCTGTGAAATTTTGCATGCATTCATCTCAACTCTTCCTATTAATGAGGGCTTTGTTCTCTCCGAGTAAGCCCCATATCTGACTGTTCAAAGAAGACTAAAAAAAAATCATTAGTAGCGAATTATCTTGAAAATGGACAAAATCCGGTATCGTGGTGTTATCAAGCACCCGAAGAAAAAACGTTTATCTCCAAACGACATTTATGTTGACATGGTTGCTACATTAGGGGATGATGACAGTGCAGCTTTATTAACGAAAATGGGCAGCTGAATTGAGGAGTTGACGTGCGAACCTTGATGATGACCCAAGTAATGTACGTTCTGCAAATGCGACCATCAAGAAAAAACATTATCCGTGTTCATCACATGATGGTAGATGTCAGGCGCTTGAATATATATCGAATAGCCAATGCTATTAGCATATCCTGTGAGAGAGTTGAGAATATTCTGCACAGTTAATTTGGCATGGCGAAGGTTTCTGCTCGGTGAGTACCACGTTTTATGACACGCGTTAAAAAGCACAGCGGGCTGATCTTATCACGGGAAAACTTGACATTGTCTGAGGCAGATCCACCCGGTTTCCTTGAACATGTTTATTGTGTTAACCGAGGTTAGGTCCATCACATTTAGCCAGAGACAAAGAAACAATCCATGCAGTTGAAACCAACCCTCTATCCCTTCACCTGTTCCAAATTAGGTCAAGTTCGTTTCCTCTGTAGGAAAAGTGATGCCCTAATTCTGGGGGATGTCAAAGGCATTGTGTTTGTTGGCTATCTTCAAAAGTATTGCATCAATAATGCAGAGTAATATGCCAAATTTTTGAATCAGATACGAATGACTATCAAAACCAAACGCACAGGAAAACTGACTACAAGGGCGTTGTTTGATCGAGACAATGCTGAATCACACGAGTGTTTTGTTTCAATACTTGTGCGTGACTCTGGCTATGAACTGATTGAACACACTCTCTGTTTTCCTGTCTATTATTATTAAACAATCAATGGTTGGCGTAATTATTTTGCATCACTGAGAGAACAGCGAGATTAAAGAAAAGACAAGGGAACGAAAAAATAGTTTTTATCAATGCTTAGCAATATTTCGACGCAAAGTCTGCCTTCTTTAAGCTATGTTTAAAAAATAGACAAATATATAAAAAAAATGTCTTTGTGCAAAATTGTGTTAAAAATAAGTCTTGCAATGGTAATCAACGCAGCAAAACAAATCTAAGGATGTGCAGGCTTGTATTTTTATAGGTGTTTTGGGGAAATCTAAGAAGATGGGCATAGATCGGGATATATATGTGAAGTTTATATCTCTATGTAATCATATACTGCTTAACTTTCCGCTCTTTGCGTAACAGTTATATCTATCTATCTATCTATCTATCTATCTATCTATCTCTCTCTTTCTATATATATATATATATATATATATATATATATATATATATGTATGTGTGTGTGTGTGTATGTGTACTTTAAGGATCAGGAGGGCAGTTTTAAAGTTAAAAGCTCTACATGTTATTTTTACTTTTCTTTTTTATATGTGCACTTTTAAATAGTACTATTTGCTGGTGTTATTCAACTTTGACCATTAACCTTATATATATATATATATATATATATATATATATATATATATATATATATATATGTGTGTGTGTGTGTGTGTGTGTGTGTATGTATGTATTTATGTATGTATATAAAGGAAATAAATCCGTTGTTATATAATCCAAGTGGACCCTAGTAACATAAAATATTAAAACTGATCCACAAAAAGAAGCTCAATGTATGTATTATTACAGAGCAAATAATTGGTAGACAATAAAATTGAAAATTACTTCATGGAGAATAGGTTTATTTCAACCTCAGTTTTATTCATATATTTAGACTCTATCATCTTTCTTTCTTTTTCTTATCTGATAATATCTATCTACCTTTCTTTTTCCTTTCTTTCTTTCTTTTTTTTCTTTCTTTCTTTCTTTCTTTCAAATTCTCTATTTATATATTTCGCCATCTTTCTTTTTTTTACCTTCCTTTCCTTCATTCATTGTATCACAATTTGTTTTGTTGTTTTCTTTTTTACTCTATTAATTCTCTAAGGTAGAATGATAAGTCGCTAGAATCTGTGAAGTATTCTAATTTAGACTAGTGGTTGATTTCAACATCATTCGACATTCAAAATAAGTTGTGTTTATATTTATATAGGGTGGGATAATATCTATTCAATATGCTTGCAGTCACAGCGGTATTGAACTCACATAGAAAGCCGTTGGTTAGATCCAGTGGCAGGACCAAAAAAGTTGTAAGTTCAATACCTGGTCAAAGCAGTGGAGAACTTGGAGAGGTGAATTAAAAGGAGTTAGCTGATAACTGACATCCATTAGGCATGGCACGTGGAACTAGAACAGTTTACCCCAACGATCGAAATGAAAGGTTCAGTTCGACATTCCAACAGGCTGAAAAGGCTGGAGCGTGCAACGGCCGAAACGTCGTGATAAATATGGCAACAAAGATGAGGACAATAGTCCTAATAATGAAAATAGTGTACATAATACCTCATCTCAGAAATATAGACAGATACTCATTACTATCTATTATAACTGAAAGTAAATTTTATAATTAATTTCTATAAGTAATGTATATTTGCAAACATTTTCAACTAGTTTTCGAATCCCAAATAATTTTCAGATTCTAACCTGATTCTACATTCATTCTACATCATCGTGAGTTGATACTGATGTAATTGATTCAGTTAAACTACCTTAATTTCTCGAAAATAATACACACCCATAAATAAAACGCACCCCAATAAATGATCCAAAAATTGAGAAATATATATATCCCTATGTATAATACGCATCTACAAATTTTGTTAAAAAAAATAAAATAATTACGAAGACATTTTGTCGACCTTGACATCAAGAAGAAAATGGAAACTAAGCGGCTAAAATTATATTGAAAATTACCAGCGGTTTTCCCGGTAAATATAACATTTTGTTTTACCGCCAAAATGTCGTCAAAACGTGTGAGTTATAGAGCAAATTTTTCATAAAGAAAGAATTAGCAAAAAGAATATGAAACAACATCACCAACCCGCAATTATCCAAGCTTGGTGATTACGGCTACACCCCTGCATACATAGTCAATCAGGGAAGGGTTTCTCCGACATAAGTGAAAAGAGGATTAATTTGGATTTGGAGTAGGTAGAGAAATGCTGTATTTATTGTTGAATCCATGGGCAGTGTTTATCCATTGGTACACATTGCTCATCCATATTCGGTATCGGAAATATGCACCCGGCAGGTGGTCCACTTTGCTAATGTGCGGTTGTTATCCATCTATAGAAGAAACAGCCAGCATTGTTCAGGTGCTGCTGACAAAGAAGTCTTATAAATGTGGTGTTATAACGATTTGCGTCCTGTAGCGTATTCCTTGATAGGGCGCATTAACTATCGACCTAGCAAACCTTAATCAATACCCTGCCCGTCTTTCCCTCCTGACTTTTCCAAAAGTCTACAGCTATATTAAATTTCGTAACCAAATTATTTCTGTGTTGGTGACATCTTTGGTTCTGTTTGCTGAACTTTTTTTTAATTATACATGTCCCCGGTTCGATTCTTATGTTCGCTTCGACATAAATGAAGATAATGCGTTTGTTTCACTTTTAACTCTGAAATAATTGCCACAGTTTTGTTCTGAGATAATCAGCGATTCTGAAATGTATGTAAACTGTCCTCTCTAGAAAGATCCTTCTCAGTAATGTCTTTCTACACATTATTATTATTATTATTATTATTATTATTATTATTATTGAGTCAGGAGCCAGTCGTTTGGTAAATAGCGCTTTAAGCAGTTTTCATATCTTCTCAGCAACATATGACGTGTTCACATCGTTTTCATCATTAATCGAGTTAATGATATTGACATTTTTTTAAAATAATCTTTAGTCTCGCTGTCGGGTAAAGAATATAGAAATGGTTTCGATTCCAAGACGTCAACGTTTTACTTCCTTAACTATTTAATTGTTTTTTTCGTCTCTGTTATATTTCTTTCTTTGTTTCTATCTATCTATCTATCTATCTATCTATCTATCTATCTATCTATCTATCTATCTATCTATCTATCTAACCCCTTTTTATTATCTATCTATCTATCTATCTATCTATCTATCTATCTATCTAACCCTTTTTTATTATCTATCTATCTATCTAACCCTTTTTTATTATCTATCTATCTATCTAACCCTTTTTTATTATCTATCTATCTAACCCATTTTTATTATCTATCTATCTATCTATCTATCTATCTAACCCTTTTTTATTATCTATCTATCTAACCCTTTTTATTATCTATCTATCTATCTATCTATCTATCTATCTATCTAGCCCTTTTTTATTATCTATCTATCTATCTATCTATCTATCAATCTATCTAACCTTTTTTATTATCTATCTATCTATCTATCTATCTATCTATCTATCTAACCCTTTTTATTATCTATGTATCTATCTATCTATCTATCTATCTATCTATCTATCTAACCCTGTTTATTATCTATCTATCTATCTAGCTAGCTAGCTAACCCTTTTTATTATCTATCTATCTATCTATCTATCTATCTATCTATCTATCTATCTATCTATCTATCTATCTATCTATCTAGTTCATTTGTTTTTCTTTCAATCATTCATTCATTCTATAAATGATTTTTTCATTCTATAAATGATTCATTCATTCTATAAATGATTTTTTTTGTCTTTTTTCTTTCGGTCTATGTATATATCTTAATCTGTTTCTATCTCTCTATCTCTATCTATTTATCTATCTATCTGAATATATGCCCTTTCTATCTATATCTATATGCTTTTTAATATTTCTCTTTCCTGTCTGTCTTTCAATCTATCTAGCTAGCTAATATGTGTTGTTTTTCTATCTATCTATCTATCTATCTATCTATCTATCTATCTATCTATCTATCTATCTATCTATCTGTGACTTGAGGTGTTTGAGATGATCTTGTAATATCCGCACAATTGTCTTCCAGCATTATTGATAACCACTGTTTTTAATGCTGATTTTCATGGTAGTAAGTTGTTACTACTTGACAATCTGAGATTATCATAAATTATCCTGTTGATATCGCTGAGATTATGTCATCTTTGCAATAACTGCGATACGCCAATTTCTTCCTGTTTGTCTTCCTCTTTTTTTCCTTTAATCTCTCTCTCTTTCTCTCTCTCTCTCTCTGTCTACAAATGAATACATGTGTGTGTGTGTTTCGTGTGTGTGTCTGTATGTGTGTCTTTTTTTGTGTGTGTAAGTTCGTGCTACAATATCAGCCCTGTCATTTCACGATGGAATCGCAGAGTAGTATTCCCTTGTTAGATAAAATGTTTCTTTCTCTCATTTCCCAAGAAAAAAATATTTTGCCTTTCTAATTCCAGAGTATTTACCTAGAGGAATAAAACGTGATTTGAATTACGAAACTGTAAGAATGACATTGACGCCTGGGACGCTCCTATGCACCCGTTATTTTTTTTTTTTTTTTTTAAAAAACATCCTTGCCACAGGTGCTCTTTTTTCCAATCGGATTTTTTTTTCTTTCATGTATCAATTCGCTGGTATTTTTCATTCATGTTTATTTATTTATTTATTTATTTTTTTGTTTATATTTAAAAAACTTTCTTTTGGAGTATCTCGTAATAAGCTGTGTGCTATTAAACACATGAAATATTTTGAAACAGATATTTCTTCATCGTTATTTTTTCCCTGTTCTCTTTTTAATCATATATGATTACTATTCTTAGTTAAGCAGAGTAACCGAATAATAATGACTCGATTAGTGAAATATGGTAGAAAGATCAAATATTTATTTGTTGTTTTTTTTTTCCATTATTTTTTTATTAGATATTTGTGATAATGGAATAAAAAAAAATAACCTACCCATAATAGGATGATTACAAACAATATTTACAACTACGAACAGATTTTGTCTCTCGATCAGACTGTCTTCGGGATTTTTTTTTTTTTTTTCATTTACTTTGTTAACCTTTCATTCATTCAGGCGAGTTTTATTATTCATTTCTGCTCTGATTTTATTGTTTCTCTTTTTTTCATACCTTCTTGTTTAAATGTTTTCTTTTTCTTCTTCATTTTTTTTAAAAATTCTTCTTCTACTTCTTCGTCTTTTATAGTTCTTTCTTCTTATTCTCCGTTTTTTACATTTCATTATTTTCTTTTTTCATTTTTTTCAATCTTCTTTGTTCATAATATTCTTTCATCTTCTTTGCATTTTACCTTTCCTTTTTTATTTTTCATTTATTTAATTTTCTTTCTTTTTTCTTCGTGTTTTTTAAACTTTACTTCTTCTTTTTCGTTTTTAACCTTTTCCTTTCTTCGTTTTGTTTCTTCTTTTTGACTTTTGTTACTTCGTTCTTTTTACTTTTCGTTCTTCTTCATAGATATGTGTCTTTCTTTTTCATCTTGCCCTCACCATTTCTTTTTACTTTTTGATTCAGAATTTCTTTCTTCTGACGCTTCTTTAATTGTTCTTCTTCGACTACATTCGATTTTTTTTGCATTTTCCTGTTTCGTTAGATTTTTTCAGCTTCTTCTTTGTCTTTCTAGCCTCCTATTTCTTCTGCCTCTTGATAACATTTTTGTTGGAGACGTTGATTTTTACTCTCCAGTGATCTTTGATTTAATAAGAAATTAAATGCAATATCAAGCGTTATTTTCTCTCTTCTCATTTCATGCTCATTTATTGTTCTCTTAGTGGCTTTATTGCCTTCCTTGAGTTTAAAGCATGGAAAGAAACATTATATTCATTTTCACAGAATAATAATTTTATGTTCCTATTTTTAAGATCAGCATCAAGAAATCTCGTTATACATTTATTGATACCCAAATTGTTACGGTTTTTTGGGTATATATATATATATATATATATATATATATATATATAACTAGTAGATTTATTGTATCGAAATACAAATTGTGGCACAAGGCCTAAAAAGGAGAGGGGTTGAGGCTGGTCAACACTAACTATCTTATACCTAGCTAATCTGACTCACGACCCATTCATACATTACAATTTACCCATTCACCACAAGAACTCGTCCATCACCAAACAATCCTTCAATCACCATAATACCACATCCTCTTCTAGGGGAACCTACCAAAACGCGTCCCACACCATAAAAATTTGATGATGATATACATGCTATATATTAAAATTCTAATAATGAGAGAATGAGAGGGGAGGGAGATGACCCCAATAATCAACTAAAAAAGTAACATAAAATCCAAACTAAACATAACAGATGTTAGTAGGGGACCGTCCAACCCTCAAAATAGAGAGGCCGCTGTATTCTGCCCAAGGGACAAAATCAAGAGGCAACTCTCGCTAAGAGAGTGGGAAAACGGATAAAATATTATGCGGGAATGGGAAAATATAAAGCTGACCCAGTCGAGATAAAAGGAGGCCAAAACAAACTGGGGAGGTTGGGAATCTCGACTTGGCTCATAACCAAAGAGTAGCCGGGTTACAGGCCAGGAACAACACTTACTCACATTAACTAGGTACACTGAAGCTTGTCTAACCTAACCAAGGGGAGGGTTCCACAGGAAGCCACCCCGATGTGCAATAGGTTGACCTAGAAGAGAAAATCAAGGCTACCCCCGGTCCAAGCTCGCCTCTTTTACCCACCTTTCGCTAAAGACTGTCGAATGCAATCGTTTTTCTATGAGATCTAATCTTCATCTTGAGCTGATGCTCAAAGAATTGGATTAGATGCTGATGAGAAAGACGGTTGCCCCGCAAGACTTCCTCCTTTCACGTCGTCCAAATCACCATTCGAGCCGTGGCCATCAGCGTCAGAAACACCATCCGTTTCACCCCGGAATACGGGGGCGACACATTGTCACACGCGTATGCGCGATCAATGAACACAAGCTGTTCGGGAGCGAGACGAGCCGTCAGCTCGCCGACATGGTCCCATAAGGGGCGGACCCGGGGGCAATGGTAGAAGGCGTGCGAAGCCGTTTCTTCTAAGCCAAGACCACACCGTTCACAGTCTGGCAAATCCGCCAAACCCGATATGAAAGCCTTGTCTTTGAGAGGCAGCCGATTCCGAGCCAATCGCCATGTAAGCGAAAACTCAGGGTTACTGAGGTAATCCGCCGCTGGCGCCCAAGACCAGTAGGAGCGATACTCCTCCTCCGACAAGCCGAGCGTATCACGTAGGGAATCCTTCGCGGGCCCCTCCACTAATCCACGATAGAAGACCTTCCTAGGCCGTGAAAGGTCACTAGACCGGGGAATGGCCTTCAAGGCCGACCGACACTCGCGGATGAAATCCGACTCGTCCCGGGGTTTACGACGGCGCTCAACGCTCGAGATGGGGGGACTGATGGTAAAGCTAGGGAAGGCGTCCCTAACAATCCCCTCCAGAATCGGATCTCTCCCAGTCAATGCGCGGCGTAGGAAAGCCAACCTAGAGGCACGGATGTGACTCAAGAGGTGCGGCATTCCCAGCCCCCCATGACACGGACGTTTAGTGCAGACTCGTCTGTCGACCCTGTTCACGCGTCCCCTCCATAAAATGGAGGATAGCGATCGCTCGAGCGCCTTCCAATGGGTCTCACAGAGAGGAAGTACAGACAATCGCTAAAGAATCAGGGGGAAAATGTATGTAGCACACACCTCCGCCCTGCCCTTCACGGACAACCGCCGTCGATTCCAAGTCTTGCCGGCAGAATCGACCTTTGCAAGTACTTCAGACCAATTCTTCTCCAGCAGGAGGTCCGGTCCAAACCACACTCCAAGAATGCGGACAGGTCCATCCGTCCAACCGAAGCGGCCCGGAAGAGAGACCCCCTTCCGCATGCCGGAAGACTTGTCGCGGTTTATCTTGGCCCCTGTCACCTTCTCGTACCGATCAAGCGCCTTCTGTACCGCCTCGATGTCGTCCCGGGACGACACGAAAGCAAATACGTCATCGGCGTACGCGGAAACCCTGGCATATATATATATATAACTAGTGAGACAATCCAGATGACTTAACTTCCTTTATAGTCTACCAATACAAGGTTAACCAATCAGAAGCCACAGAACATTGTATCCGTCGTGTATAAAGGCAGCCATCTTTGTTTACCCTACCGAAGGACCAGTGTCAACTTGACCAGGCGAAGATGATAGAAGGAAGAACTACGCTCTGCTACTTTGCTACGATATCCACTGCGAACCTGAACTACGCTTTCCTACTGTCTGCGAAATATTCACTGCCAACCTCTAGATTCTATACTCGAAGACGACCGTCATGAAAATGTCTAACACAAATAAAATATCTATCTATCTATCTATCTATCTATCTATTTATCTATCTATCTGATCCTATTCTGTTAATATCTATCTATCTATCTATCTATCTATCTGATCCTATTCTGTTAATATCTATCTATCTATCTATCTATCTATCTATACACACGCACACGCACATACACACACGTATATATATATATATATATATATATATATATATATATATATATATGTGTGTGTGTGTGTGTGTGTAACTATATATATATATATATATATATATATATATATATATATATGTGTGTGTGTGTGTGTGTGTGTGTGTAAATATATATATATATTGGCTCCTGAAAAATTAATTTCAGTTGAGCTCTCTGGGGTATAGGAGTGTGTTTGTAAACAGTGACTATGATGGCTGATATAGCGAGACTCTTCGGCCAAACCGAATTGAGTCACTGTCGGTCACTGTGTGTGTTTATCTAAAAGTAAATACGCTAAAATTCACGTTCGCCGACGGCTTAGTGGTAGAATCAGTTCGGAATAACATCATTCGGCTAACACAGTCCTTCGATTGAGGATGTTTCCTCGAACTGAGATGCGAATCTCAAGTCTCTTTGAATGACTCAAACTTAAAAATAATAACTCGTCGACACTTAGGGAACCTCCGCTCATGATATGAATGATCAAATGTGAATGCATATTCTGTCGACAACCTGAGGTTAAGAACGTCATCTTTGCTGTAGCCAAACATTCCATATTACTTCAAATGAAAAGTTAAGAAGGAAATCCCCACCATTACTATAAAAAGCAATAACAGCTATTATTACTAATGGCAATATTTTAATTATCCGAGATAAAGCAGGTGTATATTTTTTCTCTTCAAATAACCCTAAAGCAGAAGCCATATGAGAGCCGTGGAAGTAAATCCTTATTTCCTTGGAAAGTGCAATAACAGCTACTGGACTTGAAAAATATGTTTTCGTGAAAAATTGTTTTAACAGAATGGTTTTATATATTTCAACCGTAACCAGTTCAAGCTTCTCGTTCCAATAATGCCAAATGTTTCCTTGTAACGAAACGGCTAATATTACCAATGCCAACATCTTAATTCTCCGAGACAAAACAAGTATATATTTTTCACTTTAAATAAACTTAACCAGAAGCCATAAGGAAACCCTTGTCAATGATGAAAAGTGCAATAAATGTTACTGGAGCCTATATTCTTGAAAAATTGTTTTAAGAGAAAGCTTATTACAATTTCAACCGAAAATATCAGAGGTCGAATAGTCAATATATACCTAATGTTTCCCTTTAAATAAAAGATATATGTTAGCATCACCATTAGAGATGAAGAGGACCAATACTACATATTAAACCCAGTACAATGGCCAGAGAGTGAGAGAATGCTAACCACTAGATTCGATGCCGAATGTTTCCTCATAAAGGAACGGTCAGTATTAGGATTGCCATTAGGGATGATGAGAATATATACTAAACTTTGATCCCAGTACAATTGTCAAGGAGAGAAGAAAAGCGTAAGTCGTGTAGCAATGGCTATTCGGTCAATAATTGCAATTTTTTTTCTTATAAGGAAACGGCTAATATAGGCCTTAACATTAAGGATGAATAGAGCAGGCAGTTTAATATTCTACTTGTTCCATGGAGAGTAGATGCGGATTCGTGTCTTTCTAAAAGCTGTTACTGCGATAATTAATGCAGCAAACAAAGCGGAATTTGCACCCGGCTCGCCAATTCAACTATCTGTTCCGAATATCGTTAGGCTACCGGCATATTCAATTGGGTTATTACTAAAAGGATCTTGCTTACATCTGGTTGTAGAATTTGCAAAAGGGGAAATGAAGATTACGTACCGAGTAACACCGAGTTATCCTTTCTGTTGCTCTGTGCATCAACTAGTGTCAGTAAACGAATC
>OZ010597.1:58087133-58114633 GCA_963932145.1 Acanthosepion lycidas | reverse complement strand
TACTTTGGGTAGCTGCAGTTGTTACCGGTAGGAAACACTGCGCGCCTGAACTGGCTGACATATCGAGTTATATTCTATCCTGGTATTTATATAGACGCGGGATTGTTCGTATGATTAGGTAAATATTTAGTCACCATTATTCTGCAGGAAGTAAGACTTTGGTGACTAAATGTTTACGGGATTCTGGAGAATTTATCCCACAAACAATATTGGCGGAATCAATGCGAGTCAAGGTAAAAAAAATGGGTGCACAAAACAATATAAAACAAACGAGAATGCATGTATTACCAAAAAGAATTACAATTACACTGAAAAAAGAAATCATCTAAAGATCAGTTTTATAGAAAACACTTAGAGTTTTTTTTTTTTTTTGTGGTGGGGGGGGTGCCAACGTGATAGACAAATGTGTGAAAGAGTACCCAAATCAAGAGAGAAATCCATGAACGTGTTCCGATGGGGGATAATTCTTTCCAATATGCAATTACATCTTATAGCCAGAAACTGTAAATAAAAAATAAATTCATTCTTTTATAGGCATTAGGGGCGCCCCATAGAGACGGTGTATCAGCAACGTCAAGGGGGATAACCATCAATATTATGGTAGTTGGGAGAACGGATGGATATATTGCCTTCTGACCTAGTACAACTAACGAATGTAACTCCTCAGAGCATTTCCATAGTATAGCTATAGTATAGTGAATGGTTTGCGACATTTCGTCTGGGGGAAAGGGGCTGTAAATTATCATCCACAAGACCACGTAGACATTTTGAATTTGATCAAGGATAATGGTCATCACTGGACAATTCTTGCCAAAATTTATGGACTGATCTGACTCTTATAAAAAAAAATAGTTAGCTATGGTTCATATATATGTGTTCCACAAAATCCAGAGAAGGATATGCAATATGATAGGTCCGGATCTAGCATCTCGTCTATAGTCACTTTCTCACAGACGTGATGGGACTGCCGTCTGTCTTTTTTCTACAAATATTTTCATGGCAACAGCTCTGACGAACTACTTTCACTGGTAGCATGAATTTCAGTGACCTACTAGTTTGGCATCTCGCTTCCAATTTTTCGCTATCGAAACAGATGTATCTGCATCTTCTACTCCAGCAGCTTCTTCTATCGCACTTCCCGCTAATGGAACTCCCTCCTACTTGTTTCTCTGATAGTATAATATTCAAATAATTAGATGTAATGTCAATCAACATCTTCTGATGCCTTGATCCCCATCCTTCTCTATAGTCTTTCGTCAAACACCATTCTTTACTCTTGCACTCACAGTGTGTAACCCCTTGCATGCTAGTGGCTCTCCCCACCTTGCTCGGGGGGAAATGCTGAAAAATTAAAAAAACAAAACAAAACAAAAAACAATATGTCGCTGGTAAACTTCGGTCCCAGTGGACGATAAAAGCAAGTAGTCTTATTGCGTCTACATAATGACAAGATGAAATGTAGAGTCTGTGTGATAATGGAAGACAGCTCGGTTAACGCTATTATGCAACTATTTTTTGACGATAAAAATGAAAATTAATATCAATAAAGCGCTATAAGTTATACAACACATACTATGTGAGAATATAGATATCTAGAACAAGTTTTCAAAAGCTAGGAATTATATCATTGAGTTAAACTGAAAAAATGATAAAACTTGCTGGATAACAATATTAGGCATTTTCGTCATTTTGAGCTTAGAAAAAGTTTTTAGGTATCAATGATAAGGACAAATAATAAAAAATAACAACGTTATATATATATATATATATATATATATATATATATATATAGCTGGACACTCGTATTCGAGGATACCCGTCTACCAGGGCGGCTACTGCAGACGTTTGCTCAGGCGCATTGTGTTATTTAACACCCACTGAAGCCACCCTTGGTTTATACTGCAACAATGCTGAACAGACCTTAGTTACAGTTTCTGGGGCAAAAAGATTATTATTAAGCGTGACCAACAATTTGAACAAGGCCAACGCGCTCAAGCCCTCGGACACGATCACTCGTGGCCTCGTGCTAGCTCAGCTATCGACGGGACCCAAAGCTTGGATCTACACGTTGTATGGTTTTCAGGCACTTTCCAAAGGCACCACACGCTGAGCTCGACCACTCCTGTCTGACAACATCATGAAGTCTCCTTCCTGACAAATCGACCATGGTGAGATTTGAACCCTGGTCTCATGATCAGAATGCGAATGCTCTAACCACTCGGCCACACACAGCCAAAAGACATAAATAATAGTCTTGAACTGTTATATAACACTTTAGCACTCAATTTCTTTTAACAGTTTTTTATCCACTGTAGTAGTTAATCTTTAAATTGTAGATGGAGTTATGTTGGAAATTACATTCATTATTTGTTGTATCAATTCTTCTTTGTTGCTGTATTGCTTTCCTCCTTCGTTTAGCTTGACGATTCCCCAAAAGATTCCAATGTAGATGAGGTCTGGAGATTAAGGTGACAGTTCCATAAATCGCTTCCCTTTGAATTCTTTTTCATCTAGAAATACCGTTTTTAATTTAGCTGCATGCGATGAGATATTGTCTTGCATGGAAACCATCTTTAATTTCAAACTTCATCATTTTTTATTACACCAGGGTATAAACTTTGAGTTAGAAAATTTGACATAGTTTTCGCTATTCATTTTCAGTACATGTTCTACGAGTCCAACGATTTTATCACTGATGATTGCCGACCAGAACATAAATCCTCTTCCAACTTACTGATATCTGAAGCGGGTTGGACGTACACTGTCCTCCGCCACCCAATCTCTGGCAAATGCGTCAGGACAATCCAGAGTATCTCGACATTTATCCGAGAATAAAACGTAGGTGAAATCACATTTTATGTTGAAATTTACCCATGAAATTCTTTTCTTGATGTTAGCCTTTGATAAAGGAGGGCTTGATTGGACTTTAACAACTTTTGCAATCACATTTAAGATATTACTCCTTGTAGCTCTGTTCGGTCTAGTTACACCAGTTTCTTGAAATACATCTTGCTAGATCCGAACGTATTTTTCTTCAAATCCCGATTTACCAGATGGTTCTCTCGCTTCGTTGCCTTTCTTTTTACCAGCATCAGACCTTGTTTTCCGGGTACAGCTGATGTTAGAAATCGCTTTCGTGGTCGTCCGCAGTAACCTCTTCTGACATATTTACAATTTTCTTCTTTACTGGAACCTGCTTTTCCTTTTCCCATCCTGATGTTTTTTTTTATCGCTTCAAAAAATACGAACCTCAAAAGTACAATGTTCAGAGCAGCGGTAACATGTCGTTGCGTAATAGCCTTATCCCCTAAAATCCAGCTTCAAATCGCAATATCAACTATAGCTTCGCCCAGGGACACATTGTCAGAGCCACCTGCCTGTTATACTACGTAATTTTCTAATGGTCAAACTGGTAGTTAAATAATTTCCTCTCCAATTCATACTTCATGATTTACCTAATAACATTATCCGAATTGTATAACTTCATTGGTTTTGAACCTATTGGATCTGTTAGAGCTCGAGCAGAGGTAAGATCGGATGACAGTCTCTGGTTATTTAGATCTTTGGAGTTGCGCCAGTAGACTGTGGTATTATCTGAATATATAGTTTAATAATGACCTGAAAATAGGAAGGTCATTAATTTAAAGAATAAAGAGGGTTGGATCAAAGGGAAAGTCTTGGAGTGCACCTGCTATAAGTCTTGTATAAAATTGAATCAATAAAAACACACTAAGTGTTGTATTGTAAATAGGAAAATTTGACGCACATATAGAAAGTAAATAATAGTTTATTCCGGAGAATAAGATAGTACACGGTTGAGAATACAGACTAATGTAATAAACAGTGAATCCTTAACTCATCGTTATTTACCCCAGACCTCCCTATAAGGCCGGATGTGGCATAATGACGGTTTTAAACATGGTGCTTTCCGAGCGTGTAAACTCGGGCAAAAATTTCCGTAGACCGTGCATACATTGGGTCAGGGATCTGTCTAACTCCCCAGAAGGGACTCTGCCCGTACGCTTAGCCTCGTCTGAATTCCTCTCCGCTTTAAGGCAAAGAGTCTAAAAGCAGCGTAACAATCGTTAACTCCTCAGCATTTACCCGATACCACTCCAAAAGGCGGGATATGGTACAAGGCCGTTTTTTTTTTTTACAATAGATGGCAGTTTATTCCCCAGACGGGACTCTGCCCGTACGCTTAGCCTCGTCTGAATTACTCTCCGCCTGAAGGCAGAGAGTCGACAAGCAGAGTAACAATTAATCGTTAACTCCTCAGCATTTACCCGATACCTCTCCAAACAGCAGGATGTGGTACAACGACGTTTTTTACAAGGTTAGATGGCAGTCTATCTCCCCAGACGGGACTCTCCCCTTCGGCATAGCGTTGTCTACGTTCCTCTCCACCCAGATGGACAGTGTCGACAGAGTTAACTTTAACCCTTAACTCCACCCACTCAGTAAAAAGTGTTTTTTGAATAGTCTAAGAGTTATGAGGGTGTTCAGCTACACCACAACATCAAGAATAAGTAAAAGAGTTTTGTGATAATTTTTTTAACTATATTTTATTCTAGGTATCTCTAAATGATTTAATGTTAAAAAAATAATGTTATGATAAATAGATAAATATATACAAAATAGATTTATAAAATACGAAGTGCGTCAGAAAGAATCCCTAGAAATATTTCCTACATAATATTAAGATAGCTGGATGAAGACACCATTGCCACAAAGATCTTACCATTATGTGGTGGTTTCATAAGTATAGCTTAGGTGAGGCATAAGACTGAAAGTATGGGGCGCAGAGTAAGGATCGAACTCACAGTTCAGTCGTGATTTACTCAACGTGACAAATTTGTTAAACATTACACCACGGCGAAATATAATAGTTCTCTTCTTATGACTTGACTAGCAGCATAGCCCGGCGTTGCCCGGGCTTGATTCAAAAATCGTACGACTCATACAGCAATCGCTATCACTTGACTTAAAATATTTTTGCTCTTCCTTGCCTTTAAAGGAGTGCCCTTTGACACGCTGATGTTGGTACATGCCTTACTTCTTGCCTATCTCACACTACGAATATTTTCTAAGCGCTCGTAACTGGAAAAATCGAATGAAAAAAGAATGTTAACGACAAATACTTTTTCACACCGAACACAGTTTTGCGGAATCAGAATCAACGTTGAGTTTAAGCAAGCGAATGAGCCAATTGGAGTAAAGTGCCATGCAGATTTAAATTTTTCCCACTTGTGACGAATGCAGCGATCGAATTTTTTTGCATGCTAGCATGCTAGTTAACATTCGTGTCAGTCAGCTGTTGGCTCTCACACTGGCCAATAGAATCTTCCTGCCTATCCGTGGCAGCCAGCTATAGGCTCTCACTCTGGTCAGTAGAAAATGGCCGCAAACTACATGAAAACTGCCGTAGAAGCATGAAAAAGTCGATTATTTCTATTATCGATGGGAGTTGGGAAATGCAAAGTCGGTCTTGGACTTTCCGCTAACTTGGAGCATGTGCATGTAAATTTTGGTGCAAATCCGTCGAAAATTGCGGCCATGCATTGGTTACACACACACACACACACACACATCCTGCCTTTTATAGATAGAGATTGCGTACCGATGTATCAATCTCCGTCAACGATATTTCATTCTAATCAATGACACAATCAGGCCATTTTTTTTCACTCCACCTTTTCTTCCTTTTGTTTAAGATGGTTATATTTTATTGATTTATTTTTAAAGGTTTATCAAGCTTTTTACGGTTTTATTTAAAGCCGAAATATAAGTTTGGAAATTAAGAATTTTGTGGCGATAACATTTATTTTTTTAAACTAGTCCTAACTGGGACGAGAAGAGTTGGATTCATGCCCCTCTCACGTGTTAGGGCCTTAACGCCTCCCTTTGCGCCGGCTCCATCAAACGAACCCACCGCATCCCGAACGAAAGCTGATCAAGCCTAGCAGAGATCGTATTCGTTTCGGCGTGCAAATCCATAGTAGGAGTCCAAGGAACCCAACATAATTATCTCAGCAGAAAAAGGCCGAAAGTCTGGAGCACCCAGCGAGATTCAAACTCACGACTTTGTAGTAAATGATCTAGCTAGTAGAAGACCCCATGGCTTATAGTTATGTGGAAGCTATATCTGGGATGTATATGTGGGCGATATTTCTGCTGCAACCTGTATTTGCTTCGAAATGTTTAATCATTCGTGTTAGGTAAACTTGGCCAACATAGGAAAGCTCATTACTTACACTATTTATATTCGGACTATTGTCCTCATCTATGTCGTTGTAATAGGCAAAGTCATAAAATAATATTTACATTGGTAAAATCATAAAATAAAGGGGAAACTTATATTGTTTCTTTTTTAATAGGTCCGGCTGAATACTGTCATTGCTACTCGATAAGCAATGGTGTTTTTATTGATTTTTATTCGCCTCGGATTCTGCCTCCGAACTATTTATTATTTGTCATTCTGGTATCATAAATTGTGCAAAGGAAAATAGTTGTAACTGGGAAATAAAAGAAAGCTGCAGTCCAGTGACCAATGTCCTATCGGAAACAAAACGAAATAAGTCGGCAGAGAAATTGAATCAGGAATAAACAGATGCAAGAGAAAGAGGTTAAACCAATCGGAAGTCTGTTTAGCTTTGGTAGGCTTCAAAGTTTTTGCTTGAAGCATGGCGGCACGAAGGAGGATAGAAAGAGATAGGGAAGAACGAAGGTTCGGAATAGAAGCAGGCGAAGGAATCGTATAGGAAACAAAGAACGAAGATAGGAAAAAAATAAATTATTGGATGTAGAGAAATTTACTGGGGCAATAATTAAAAGAAATAAAAGGAGATAAAAAACCCTGGAAAGACAATTTCCAGGGATTTATTTTATAAACTTAAAATTCTCCAAATTTCTATTTCCAAGGGAAAATGAATGAAAGTAGGCAACAGGGAATGTGTAGATAACAGAGAAAGATAGAGTGTGTGTGTGTGTGTGTGAGAGAGAGAGAGAGAAAAAAGAGAGAATTGATCTATTGATTCGTTTTTTTAAGATTTACCAAGCATTTAGAGGTTATTCAAAGACTGAAAATATATTTAGATTGTAAGAAGTTTTAATCTGAGATAAAAATCTTATTAATTAACCCATTGCTGGGGGAAAGAAGGCGGTGATTCATACTTTTCCCAAAGTTATTTCCACGTAAGTGAATAACTCTCACCGAGCTAGTATTAGAACTCGGCTCTCCGATTAACAAGTCATTATCAATTACACTATATTCCATCCAGGAATCATGTTTCCTAACCGGTCTCTCATCCATGCACCGATGATACTCAGTGATTTGTTTTGGTTTGGTTTGTTTTACGGCATTTCAACCTCAATGGGTCATTTAATGCCAACAAGATTTTTATTGATGGTATATTTTTTCTTTTCAAAAATGCATAGCTGGTAATATTTTTTTTTCCAAAAATGTATTGCTGATAATAATTTTCCTTAAAACATTCATTTCTGGTAATAATATTTTACAAAGTATTTCTGGTATTAAAACCTAGTTTTACACTTTCATATTCTTTTGACCCCAGTTTCGGGGTTAACTATTTGCCCATAGCTGGGACCCTAACAGGTGCTACCACCCCGGGTCAAGTTGGACCTGAGAACAACAGCAATTAAGAAGTGGTTCCATGTTCCTCAAAACCTTCTGATCAGAGGCCTTGATGTTTGGAGTAGTGTATCATCTTATTCATCATGAGGCGAGGAACGACGATGCTGAACTTCGGTAATATCGTACGGAAACAGGTTTTTCAAAGTGATGTCAACGTAAGCAAAGGAGTGAGAAAAAAGCGATATAGTAAAAAAAAACAAAAAGAAAGAAAGAAAGAAAGAAAGAAAGAAAAAGAACAAATGAATGACGAGAGAAGAAATGAAATGGAAACACTAGACGTGTTAGGAATTAAAGAAGAAAGGGATGATTAAGGAATAGTAGGCAAGTGCGGATTTCAGAAGAAAAAGCAACAAGGGAAAAGAGAATAAAAAAATAAAAACATAAATAATAATAATAATAATAATAATAATAATAATAATAATAATAAAGGTAGAATTACAGAAACACCCTCAATAGATTTAGATTTTGTCACAAAGATTAGGGAATTGGAGCATGATGAAGCTTCTAAGTACCTAAGAATTAGCGAAGGAGATGGCATACAACACCCCCAAATGAAAGAAAAAATAAGAAAATAGTACTACAGGCGTGTACGTCCGATACTAAATACAGTACTAAACTCAAAAAATAGAATATCAGCTATAAACACATTGGCTGTCCCAGTGGTGCATTGTCTTAAAAAAGACAGCAAAGACGAATGCAACCGACCAGATACAGAAGCGATGGCAAGATAAACCGCTTCATGGCCAATACTCTGCCCGTATCAAACAAGCTGATATAGACAAAACCCGTACCCATCAGTGGCTACGCAGAGCAGGGTTGAAAGCGGAAACTGAAGGTTTTATCCTTGCTGCGCAGGACCAATGCTTGCTAACTAGGAATTATCAAGCACATATACTAAAATATTGTGTCAGCCCAAAATGCAGATTCTATGATAAATATCCAGAAACGATTGATCATCTTGTATCAGGTTGCACGATGTTGGCACCCACTGAATATAAAACCCGACATGAGAGAGTGGGCCAATATCTGCACTGGAAAATCTGCAACTTCTATGGGAAGGAAACTGAAAGAAACTGGTATCAACACCACCCAGACCCGGTTACGGACATAGGACCTGTTACAATTCTATGGGACTACACAATTCACACTGACAGAACAATCAAGGCCAACCGCCCAGATATTTTTATTAAAGACCACAAACAAAAACGGTGCCTCCTTATTGATATGGCAGTCCCTGCAGACTGCAATGTATCTTTGAAGATATTCAAAAAGCTGTCAAAATACAAGGACCTGGAAATAGAAATCTCGAAAATGTGGCATATGGGAACATCAACAATCCCTGTTGTAGTTGGAGCCCTAGGACTGGTTGGAAAAGATTGCAGTAGACTAATTGAAGGGATTCCTGGAAGTCCATGCCTCAAGGAGATACAAAAAAATGTTCTGACAAGTACAGCCCACACTTTACGAAGGGCTTTATCTATGTAATTTTTTTTTTTTTTTTTTTTTTTGTCAGTGGAAAATGTCATGATGCCATTTCTAAACTTAGGTCCCTGGGCGGGACCCGGAAAGAAATGTGTAAACGACAGAAATCAAAGGAAAAAAAAAAAAAAAAATAATAATAATAATAATAATAATAATAATAATAATAATAATAATGATAAATCGAAATTCCTGTTGTAGTTGGAACCCTCGGATTGTTTGGAAAATATTCCAATGAGAAGATTCCTTGCAGCCCATGCCTTGAAGAAATACGAAAATATTGCCCTCACGAGTACAGCCTGCATTTTACAAAGGGATTTATCTATGAAAAATATGTGTGATTTTTTTTTTCAAAACTGCTCAGTGGAAAATGTCATGATTCCATTTCTGACGTTAGGTCCCTGGTCGGGACCCGGAAAGAAATGAGTACACACCAGAAATCAAAGTAAATAATAATAATAATAATAATAATAATAATAATAATAATAATAATTAATGACGTCTGTTCTGATGAATTACTCTTTTCTCAGTGCAAACAGCATCGTTCCCCAGGAGTAGAAGGTATGTTGAAGCGTGTCATATGATTGCAAAAATCAACTTTTGATCAATAAAATGATCCTGGAAAATTGCAGGAGAATCTCAGAACTTTGATAGTCTGCCATCCTCTTGGATCCTTAATATTTTGGCAATGCACAAATGTCTCGTCTATGATGGTAAATTTCTTTTGATATTTCATGAGACTGTGGAAGACAGAATTATATCTAAATAACACCAAAGGCACTACCACTTCCATTTGCTTGCATATCTGATGAAGATTCTTTTAGGAGACACTATGTCGTCCCTTACGTTCTGTCTGTTCTTAATCGCCTTTTCACATGAACTGAACAGCAATAACTATGGGTACAAAGTTATAAAAAAGAAAGTATTCATCACTTGTCATACATGAATTTTTATCGAATATCAGAGAGGATTGGCAATATCAGTCGATCGAATATCAGAGAGGATTGGCAATACCATTCGATCTAATATCAGAGAGGATTGGCAATACCATTTGATTGAATATCAGATAGTATTGGCAATATCATTCGATCGAATATCAGTGACGTTTGGCAATACCATTCGATCAAATATCAGAGAGTATTGGCAATATCATTCGATCGAATATCAGTGAGGTTTGGCAATACCATTCGATCGAATATCAAAGGGGATTGGCAATACCATTCGATCGAATATCAGAAAGTATTGGCAATATCATTCGATCGATTATCACAGAGTATTGGCAATATCATTCGATCGAATATCACAGAGTATTGGCAATATCATTTGATCGAAAATCAGAGAGGATTGGCAATAACCTCACCAAATATCACTCGGTGAACTATTTCATATGCGGTATATTCAATGTTGAACTCAAGGAGTGGTTATTCAAAACCGATGAGGAAGGCAGATAACTAACCTAAATCACTGATGAACACAACTGAGTCCAGGATGCGACGGTACAGCGTGCGATCCTCTTCGAAATTTTATAACATCCTACCCTGGAAAATCCTCATCAAAATTATTAACACCCACTGGCACGTCAGACCATTCCCTAGTTAATGTCCAAATTGACACCAAACCGGTGACATCCCCTGGATTTTCGGTTAGAGGAAGTAGACTGGGACAGCTTCCGGTCGTATATGACGGAAGCAACCCTCCCAAACTTCTTGAAACCTGTTGCTCCCAAAACTGCTGCTCAAATCTTCGAATAGATCCTTTCTGGAATGGCGTGTTATATACTCACACACAAATTCCAGCAAAAGCCAAACAGTCAGCCGTGATTCACCCCAGAATGTGCTGCATCCATAGCTCACCGGACCCACTACTACCAAATCGATCGCAAGGAACGATGTAGTCTGGTTTTCACATCTTCTATAAGCGCCCGCAATAGCAGTAAGAGAGTCCTGTAAAACGCAAAGTACGGCCAGGCGCGATCTATCCAGGCCAAGTTTGAAAATAAATAAACGGGAGGTCTGAAAATAAACAAACGATGTGTGAAAGGTCACCAAACAAACTATGACCAGAAGCAATGGGGCTATTCCCACTAGTATAAGTGGCTCCGCGGTCATATCATCCTCGACAGACAAGGCGAAGCTCCTCGTCTTGATATTTGCCTCAAACTCAACCTTAGATGATAAGGACCATACCCTCTTTAGTTTCCCACCTCTTACTGAACACAACTTCAGTTACATACTCATTTCAGCAAGAGTATTTAAGAAAAGCTTCTCCAAAAAAGCCACTAGCCCAGAAAAAGGTTCGCTGGTCATGCTTAAGAGCATCAACCCCAAATTATCTCCAATTCTAGCAAAGTTATTTAAACTCCGCTTGCAGGGGAAATCTTTTCCAAGCATGTGGAAGGTGGCAAGCATATGCCCGGTCTTCAAGATCGCATGCAACCGATTCTCCCACTCCTAATATAGGCCAATTAGTTTCCTCAGTAACATCAGTAAACTCTTTGAGTCCGTAATAAAGAGAAAGCCATCGATTACCTGGATGGGTACAGACTCTTGTGCGACGAGCCTTATGGGTTTTGATTAGCGCGATCCACTGCTGACGTCTTAACTACAATGACCCACAACTGTTGAGGTCTTTGA
The DNA here is from genome assembly GCA_963932145.1 of Acanthosepion lycidas. Classification (NCBI taxonomy): domain Eukaryota; kingdom Metazoa; phylum Mollusca; class Cephalopoda; order Sepiida; family Sepiidae; genus Acanthosepion; species Acanthosepion lycidas. Next base: position 58,102,867 of record OZ010597.1, on the reverse strand, counting down.
CGACACACATACCACAACGACCGTAGAATTAGATATCCGGATAGCCTTCGACAATGTGTGATAGAAAGGTTTGAAACACAAGCTTTCCATCTATCGAATCACTGGAAGGGGTTTTTCTATTTTAAAGTCCTTCCTAAAAGGTAGATCTCTGAAGATAGTTAATCAAAAACAATAAATTACGAGGAGGCTCTGGCTGTCAACGCCGGCGTCACCCAACCTTAAATTTGATTTACATAAATAATATATCTAAAAATATACTGCTATCCTATGTAAACATCTATGGTGATGATACGACGATATAAGGGCGCAGCTCTAAAACTTTTGACGATCAGAAATTTGCTGCTTCTATACGGATCAAACACTAAGCTTCGGCTGGGGAAAAACACTGGTTACATTAAATGCCTCTAAAGGCAAACTATATACATTCCATCATCGCCGATTATTCACGATGAACAGTTGGCCTCTCGAGGAGGCCCCCTGTCTCCAGAGTATATTTGACCTCGAACTTGCACCGGATTTCAAGTCACCAAAGATGCAAGTAAAATGATCGGCTGCCTGTACTGTTCAAGTAAGTACCTGACTCCTCATGCCATACTCTAAATTTTAATAGCCAGATCAACCCGAAATAAGAGTAGCGTTGCCACATTTGGGTGGGGGATACCAGACATCACTTTCCGGTCTTCATAGAGTTCAAAACTGTCTCTGAGTCCTTGTGGGAGAGGAATTATTTTCCTCCCACCAATTACTCTCTCACTGGCGAGATATGGCGAGTCTCTCACTTCTTTATCGCTACTACCATGGAAAGTGCTCAGACGAACTGAATCTCCTGGATCCACCAAACAAGATCTTCGCGGTTAGGATCCGCCATGGCACCCACATTCCTTCCATATTCCACCGGTGAGAAATATGTTCCACTCCAACAGTTTCTTCCCGCGAACCACTTTCTCTGTGGAACAGACTATCAATAGAATATTTCCCCGATCATACAATCTTAACCTATTCATATCTAGATTCAACGGTTATCTTCCCCTCTTATCCATATAAACTAACCCCTATGGTAAGCCTCTAATTGTACAAAGGAAACGTTACTATAAAAAATGACCTTTTGTCAAAGTCGACATTGAGTTGAAAGGTTTCATCAATACTGTAAAATATTTCAGTGATGGCATCGTTATAGACTTAAAATATTAGTGATGACTTTAGTATGTACTGTTAATCGTCTTTAAGTGTCCAGATGCGAATTCAGTTAGAACTTGCACAAAACCACAACATTTAGTTTAGTAAAGATACCTCGAAATTCCTCAGGAAAATGGATGATGATCCCTGTAACATAATAAGAAAGAAATAAGAAAAGTTATTCAATAATAAAGAAAAAGGAAGTAGTACAAATTCAAAAGGCAATTTTACGAGGATAAAATAAGCACAAACCAACCATATTCCCGCGGCTAACCTACAAATAAAAGTATATGCCAACGTAATGTATCAAATACAGAAACGATGGCAAGATAAGCCTCTTCATGATCAATATTAAACCGTTGCAAACAAGCTGATGTAGACAAAACCCATACCCATCAGTGATTACATAGTGCAGGGTCAAAAGCTGCAACCGACAGGTTTATTCTTGCTGTACAGGATCAATTCTTGATAATAAAAATTAACAAGCGCATATACTAAAAAACTGCGTTAATCTGAAATGCAGATTCTGTGATAAATATCCAGTAACAGTCAACCATCTTGTATCAGGTTGCACGATGTTAGCACCAACTGAATATAAAATTCGCCATGTTAGAATGGACAAATATCTGCAGTTGAAAATATACAACTTCTACAGGAAGGAAACTGCAAGAAACTAGTATGAACATCATCCAGACCGGGTTACAGAGATAGGACCTGTAAGAATTTCTAGGACTTTATAGTACAGATAGAACAATCAAAGCTAATCACCCTGGCATTGTGATCAAAAACCACAAGAATAGAATATGATTTATTATTTACTTGGCAGATTGTGATGTATATTTAAAGATCTTCAAAAAAATATCCGAATAAAAGTATGTTGAAATGGAAATCTAAAACAAAACTATGGCACATGAGGACATCAAAAATCCCAGTTGTAGTTGGAGCCCTCGATAGACTCATTGAGGGAATTCTTCTTAGATCAAACTTTAAGGGGACAACTTGAATAATTTAAATAGTGTAAATCGGAAATATAGACAGATCCTGAAGAAGGCTGCCGTGTACACGGACGGAAACGTCGTGAATATGAAAGTAAACGTGAGGACAACAGTCCTTAACAATGTAAATCATAGTTGCAATACCTCATCTCAGAAATATAGACAGATGTTAAAACAAAAATGATTAAGAAGAAAAGTTTACGAATCAATAGAAAAAGAAAAAAAAAAGAATGAGATGAGGAAAACGTAACGAAGAAATCGAAGGTTGACAATGAAGAAAATTAAAAGAAAATTAAGAAATAAGAAGCAAAAAACAAAGAACATATGAAGATTAATAAAAAGATGGTAGAAAAAAAAAAACAATGGAAAGATATGCAGAAAAATCTAAACCTATAATAAAATATAAAAATATAAATGTTAATAAAAAAAACAGAAAAAAAGATAAGAATAAATAAGTAACAAAATGATAGAACAAAAGAAATATATTTAGAAGGAAAAAAAACACAGGAGATAAGTTAATGATAAAATTTCTCAAAGAACTTTAGACCAATCAAAAACAAGAAACACAAAACAATGGGAAAAGAAGACAATTCATTTCGATATAATTACTTTTGATTGATGCATTAATATTTGTATTATACATTGTTATGTATTTTGACAAATTGTGTTTCGATAACATTGACAACGTTTCGCCTAATTTAAGATTTATGTGCTGGTCATGACATAAAAACTCTATTAACATTATTAACATTCAGGCTATTCGATGTTTCTTTTTATGTGCCGTATCCTTTCAAGACGTTGGCGATCATGGCTCTCCACCTCATTCTATCCCTTGCAGCTCTCAACAAGTTCCTTCCCTCTGCTCCTTCCCCCAGACCACGTTCTATCATCCACTTGCTTCAGTCTACCAGGTATGACACGCATTGTATTCCCTCTTTTCGACCCTTAGTACCAGATTCTCCAGGCTCCCTGCTTCCTCATTATGTATCCCAGAAACGTAAGCTGCCTCTTTCTGATGTAAAGCATAAGCCTCCTCCTTGTTTGCATGCTCTCTAAGACCTCATCTTTGCTCATACTCTCAGTCCATGATATCCTTCTGTAGAACCACATCTCTCTCGCCTCGAGTCTCTTCTTCATCTTTGAGGAAATCGTCCAACATTCGCTGCCGTAAAGGACAGATATCATGTAACAGTTCAGTATTCATTTCTTTGTTAGCAAAGTACTCTGACCAGCTTTTGGAATGTGTCCTCCTATGGCCATCCTATTACGCCTACTTACCGTTTATACTTCAGGCGCTTACTGTTTTTTATTAAATGACAGATCATCTCCTCTACATTGTATTAGAATTCTGTCTATTATCGCTGGCTTATCTGGAGAGTTTCGGCCAGCTAGTCTCGCCCTTACTGGTACAGGCCCCAGTTGTCATATTAAAAAAAAAATCCATTCACATTGACGACCAGAAATACATATATTTCTTCTTACGTGCAATGTCCGTCCAGAACGTTGGCGATTCAGGCTTTCCATACTTCTCTGTTCTTTGTAGCTCTTAATAAATTTTGCCCTTTCGTTATCTCTACTAATATATGTTTTGTTAACCATTTCGACAAACGCTTTTTTACTACTTCTACCTGCTGTGTCCCTTCAGCATGTAGATGGTCATGGCTCTCCATATTTTCCTGTCTTTTGTCTTTTTACTATCTCTGCTAATTTATTTCCTACCAAACATTTACATAAGCTAGTTCTTCTTCTTCTTACTCTTCTTCTTCTTCTTCTTGTACCGTGTCCCGCGATCCAGGCTTTCCACAATTCCCTGTCCTTTGTAGATCTTAATAAATTTTGATTTTTTCGCAATCTCTCCTAATTCCTGTTCTGTCAACCTTTTACACAAGACCATTTATCATACTACTACATATCGTGTTCGTTAGTGAACACGTCTCTCCACATTTTTTTGTTACTCGTAGCTCTTTTGTCTTCTTGCTATATCTCCTGATTCTTGGTCTACCAAACACTTTTCTCTTCTTTTTTCTTCTTCTTCTTCTTTATCCTCCTCCTCCACTTCTTCTTCTTTCTCCTCCTCCTCCTTGTTGTTGTTGTTGCTCTTCTTCTTCTTCTTCTTCTTCTTCTTCTTTGCTGTGTCCTTCCAGAACGTTGACGGTCATGTCACTATAGAATTTACTCTGTTTTAAAGCTCATAATTTTTTTTTTGACATTTTTGTTAACTTTCTTAAACCTTGTTCTGTCATCCATTTACTCGAGCTCGCTAGATAGGCGAAGTATTGCTTACCTATGTCCCTTTTACCTCCAATCTGACCGTGAGTATTTGTTGAATAATATCCGCTCAGAACATTCATTCTTGTCTTATACCCGTTTTTATTTTTGTATATACACTGAATTCATTTTCTATTCGTATGCAGGCGGTTTTCTACCAGTATAGGTTCTGGATTATTCTAAAATCCTTGCCAAATATGTCAATGATTTTACTTAACATTTATTTTGGTGTGTATGTTTAACTGATATAACTTGGCCGTAAGCCTAGAGAAGGACCTCCAATCTGTGGTCTACTGGGGAAGAAAATGACATGTAGACCTCTAAAACGATACTGCTCCAAGTTACCCAACAAAGCAAGCCCTCCTGTCTACCATCAGGATGGTTGATGCCCAAATTCACGGGAGCGACTCTCTGTGCCTGGATGCTCTCAAGCTAACCACTGAGCTGACGTGGAACAACTACATTGAATCCAGAGCTTCATCTACCGCAAGGAATATTAGTTCTCTGTGTAGCTCCAGAACATTCTTCTCGTCGGAGTTCATCCTTCAAATCTACAAATCAACCATGCATGGAATACTGCAGCCATATAAGGTATGGTGTTCCCGCTGTTCATCTAGAGGTCCTAAACAAGAACAAGAGAGTGATATGCAACATGGTTGGTCCTGATCTGACATTCTGTCTCCAGTCCTTATCTCACAGACGTGCTGTGGCTTCCCTCTGTCTTTTCTACCAGTACTTTCATGGCAACTGCTCCGACAAGCTACTTTCACTGGTTCACAAATTGCATTAATTGAAGGGTGCTACTAGGTTGGCATCTCCGTCACACCCTTGCACTGTCGAAACGACTAAATGTAGCTATCTCTTCTCCAAAAGCTTCTTATCTCGCACCTCCTGTCAGTGGAACCCTCTTCCTATCACTTGATTTTCGGATAGTATAATCTTCAAATATTCAAATATAATATTAATCGACATCGTCTGATTCCTTGAACTTGAACCCTGTCCTTCTCTCTATCCTCTTACTCTCACTCAATTTAACCCCTTGCGTGGTAGTGGCTCTCTTAACTTCTTTGTGTCTAATTGCTTAAAAAAAGTGAATCTTTATTCAAACTGGCTGTAATACTGCGAAGGGTACTTTAATATTGAGACATATGCTCTCACATCATCGGTCAAAAAAGCATGACATACTTCACTTTTTGCCGCTCCTGGATTAAAGAAAAAACGAAAACAAGTTTGGCCATTCTCCGTGTGCAGAGTTGTCCAGGAAAATCAAATTCACGCGAATGGCCTCGTCATACTCTCTTCGATCCACAACCATCTCCGGCGCCCCCACCAGGGGAGATAAAGGGAATAGGGAGAGAGGATGGCGATGCCGATGATCGGTTCCGAGCGGCTGACGATAACAACAATGGCCAAGCTTAGTGTTATGGCTAGGATTAGCGTTGCTCGTCTTTAAAATGAATTAAACAATTTTTGTTTATAACTGTGAAATTAAAAATAATATTCCCTACAAGCGGCTACAAGGGACAGTGAAAAAGTATCCGCACCTTCTTCACAGATATGTTATGGTGAACGTACGGCTTCCCATCTTCGTCCCTTATCTGATTTTTATCCGAAATAATATAATTCCGTGTGAGGAACTATTTGAATGTTAATGACCGTTCTCAAAACTAGAGAAAATAGCAAAATATTCCTTGTTTGCGGAGGCATTTATATCTAATCAAGGAATGACCCCCAGTTATTAAAATGTAGCCTCCTTTTTTCTCCGTTTTTTTTTCTTTCTTTTTTCTGCCTGTTCTTTGCAATCCTCATTTGAATATATAGGGTGTTTCATTAAGACGGATTATATATATATAAGAGTGTATCATTAAGACGGATCAAAGTCAGCAATAAATAAATCAGTGTTACTGCTGAAAATTTATTCATTTCTCTATTGGATCATGTTACTTAAGTCCTGGCAATTATTCGTGAAAAATAATATCGCCCAAATATCCGTTGAAACTAAAACAAAAATCATTAGACGCTTAAATTTAATTCGCATTAAAATCGGTCGAAGTTATTAGGGCACCCTTTATTTTCAGATAGCCTATGTTGAAATACCTTTTTAACACGTAACACTATATTTCCTACCAAAATTTTCAATCCGCAAACATTTTTTGTTCAGTTGCTCATCGCATACTCAAAAGAGGAATGCGCCGACCGGTGGGCGACATCGCCCAGGTTGGCAAATCCTGAGATAAACGAATAAATTAAATAGATGATAGTCATAATAAGTGAAATTAAATATGTGAGTTCTTCAATCAAGAAGTGTGAGGCAAGAAACTGTTGGCATAGAATTTACGCTTATATCTAACCAGGTCATCTGTAAATTGGTGAGACCTCGTTCCAGTCTAGTACTGCGCTTACATTCGAAGAGACTATACAGTATAGCGAAGACCTAATATACGGAAATTTTTATCTAATAATTTCAATGTCAAGCAATGTAATACAGCCTCTAAGAGATAAGACTCTACTAAGTGTGAATGAATATTCCCCTCAAACTGTTATTCACATCTCTTTTGGATAAATATGTTTGTTAGATCCAGGAATTAGACCCCAAAATTTGTGAGTTCAGTACCAGGAGACAGCAGTGGTGAACCAAAAGTTGAAGAGTTGACTTAAAGGAAAACAAATAAGACATCCGGATGAGGCATGGTATGTGGAACTAGAACAATCTACTCCGCTGGACGAAATAAACAGTTCGGTTCGAAATTAGAATCACCTGAAGAAGGCCGGAGCGTACAAGAGTCGAAACGTTGTGAATTTAGCAATGAAGGTTAGGATGTCAGCCCGAATATTTTAAATAATGCATTAATCAGAATACCTCATCTCAGAGATATAGACAGATATTCCCCTCGAGTTAGGATTTTTTTCCATTTCTGTCCTATAATACAGAATGACATTAAATAATTTTATACTGATTATTTATAAACTAATTACAACGATTTCATGGTTACAATTCTCAGTGCGAAATTATTATTATTGATACAATCGTTATTTTGAATAATTATTTTTTGTAATTTTGTTTTTACTCGCATTATTATGACAGTCATAAATGCCATACACATCGAAATTTTTTTTTTAATCTGTCTGGCTATTTCATGTTGTCTTACGGCCCCTTGCGCCGTGTGGATAAATATTTAAAAGATTCATTGATTTAAGCGAATTGTAACCGTTAAAAATACTCTGATTTCTTTTTTTTTTTTTTTAAATAATTTAACACTACGTAAAGTAATAAAGCCACTAAGATACAAGGAATTGTTGAGTTTGAAAGAAAACGAAAAAGAAAACGGCATAAAGTAACACGAACAGAAAAAAAAATAATGAGGAATCAAGGAGACAGCAGATAAAGATTTACATTGCATTTATATGTAAAGATCAAAACTGACTGAAACGTAAGTTGCCGGAAGAGAGTTCAACAGCTGAACGATGATAAGACATGAATGCAAGGCAGAAAAAACACTGGGTTAATGAAAAAAAAAAAAAAAAAAAAACTTATTAAGGGCGGGAACAATAAAAGAAATGTAATCAAGTAGACAGTAGATAACAATTGACATTGCATTCAATTTTTTTTTTAAATCAAAGTTGGCAGGAAAGCATGGATCCGCAAGTAGAATCCCGCTAGTAAGTAGCTCGACAGAAGAAAATGTTAGCATAGAACTTACGGTTACATCTAACCAATTCAATTGCAAAACGATGAGACCCTATTGCCAGTCATGTACCGTGCTTAAATTCGCATAGTCTAGGTACCATAGAGGAAGGCAAAACAGAACAGTTATCATCAAATATTTATAGAAAATGGAAACTGCGTTATGGCGTGGAAAAGAAACTGAAGCTGAGATGCTAGTTCAAGACAAATAACATTAAAGAGTCTTTTTTAGATTTTATCATGTATCTCTACATATATAGCAGGAGCGGCAATATACAGCAGTAATATTCAAAGCGGGTCGATTGCTAGACATATAAATATGTAAGATTCTAGCAAGAAAATATGTCTAGCACGAACAACTTTCCTAGCAGAAGTCCTAGCAATCCATAATCTGTAAATATATACCAGGAGGGCCAGATCTTATGTGGCAGCAATTTTCTAATCTAATCCAATGTTTTTAGCGTTTAAAACATTACCACGGCTCATTGTTTTAAAGTAAGGATCACCCTTTACAAGGCCAGGAGGCACTCGAGTTAGAGGGTTACGATAAGGGCTAGTTTATATGGATAGGAGGGGAGGATAACGTTTGAGTCTAGACTTGAACATGTTAAGATTGTAGTGATCGGGCAAATTTTCTCTAGTGATCCTATTCCATAGGGCAGTTGTTCGTTGAAAGAAGCTGTTCGAGTGGAACTTTCTTCTCACCAATGGAATACGGGACGAATGTGGGTGGTTTGCTAAGTAAGTGGCATAGTGGAACCTAGCCGTGACTTTTGCTGTAAGAAATTACTCCTTTTCAAAATTTTATATTAAATTTAAATTTTGTTTCCTATTATTTAAACAAGAGTTTCTTATGACAATGTGAAGTGAGGTAATTTTTAAGCTCATTATTTTAAATTACAAAGGTGATGAATATATAAGCTGAAACGGTTAAGTTGAAGAACATGAAGCAACTCAATTTGTTATTACTAAAATCCTTGCTTTACAATGAAAATACAAACGTGTAAACTTTTGTCTAAATCTATATCATTATTTACATTATTCGAACTCTTATCCTCGTCATCTTTGCCATATTCACAACATTTAGGCTGTTGTACACTCTAGTGTTCTTCAGGTGATTGGAATTTCAAACGAACCCCTTATTTTGTCCACAGAGGTAGATTCTTCTAGTTCCACGTGTCATGCCTCCTTCGGATGTCTCAGTTGTTTCCCTTTAACTCAATTGCCCAAGTATTTGTTCACGAGTGCAGTAGCCAACCCTGAACTAACGAGTGAATGAATTCAACCAACTGGATAAAAGCGTTAATTGGATCCAGTGACTTGACCCAAAGTGTTGTGCTTTAGTTGTGTCGAGAGCATTGTAATCGTAGCTGTGTGAAATGCACAATCTATAATGACTCCTGCGAATGATGTTCGATACGAAATGAGGACAAGAGTTCATGAATATGCAATATATCAACATTATTGTAAATTACAACAGTTGAACAGAAAACGTATCATAACGCGTACTGATTCAATTAAAATGTTCATAGTCTACATAAGAAGCCGGCTTACTGAATGCAATGAGGATAAAGTAATGATATCTTCTCTTTTTTTAAAATACGTATTTCCTGTTTAAAGATTACAGCATATATGTTATATTAGATTAATTACATCATGAATTTAATTATTTTTAAAACAAGTAATTCTGAAAAATATATCTTCATATCAAACATTGCACTTTCGAATCGTTAAAACTCTTACATGAATCTTACACATTCAGCTTTGGAAATATGAAAATATATATAATATATACAACATAATTTATTTATTATATATGTTGTGTGCATCAATTGGCGGAACCTAAAACGTGCTTCACATCGTCTCCAGACCCCAACTCAACAGGTATCGAGTTGGATCTGGTCAAGATCCAAATTAAATAACGTTAAATAAAACCATACTCACAACACAATTGGAAGAGTCTGACATGCATACAAAAAACAATACCCTATCTGGTGGTGTCAGGGGTGGCACTACCCCCTTAGCCACAGAAAAATATGAGAATATATATTATATATACAATATAATATATTTATTATATATGGTCTGGCCGGAACCTAAAACGAGCTATCGTCGTCTTCAGACCACAACTCAAAAGGTATCGATTGGGATCTGGACAAGATCCAAATTAAATAAAGTAAAATAAAACCATGCCTTCAACACAATACTACTTCCGACATGAAACACATCTGTTTACCTTTCATTCTATGTCATTAATAACGGGCGCTACGGTGAACAAAATGAGATAGATAGATAGATAGATAGATAGATATATAGATATATAGATAAAGACAAACAAAAGGACAGAAAGACAGACCGTGTGAACATAAGAATCAACATAGAATGAATATAGCGATAAATTTGCATATTTAAAAAAGTCACCTTCACTGTTGCACGTTATCGTGGCACATGGCTTATAATTCTTCTTGGGTTTTGGAGTTATTCTGTTCAATTTTAAATATAACGACACTTTACGCGTGTCACTGGTGGAGGAGAAAAAGAGGATCCATATCTTACCCAAGGGTATTAGCACGTAAGTGAATAATTGATCCGAACGGAATTTGAACTCGGCTCCCCTATTCCTCAGTCCACGCCGGTATCCATTACTCCACACCTAACACGATACAAGGACCCAAATTTCGTAGCAGTAGTTCTCAAAATTGATTCATTATAACAGGAGGAGGCGCAGAAGCGAAAGAAAAATCGCTACGAATCCCAACGATACGACTGCTTGGAAAACTGACGAATATGTCATGTGTTACTTATAGAGGTCGAGTGCATTGGATACCTGGGACGTTGATTCCTTTTGAAGGTGGGCATAAATGGACGGTACCTGAAGCTTACTTCAAATCCTCTCCAGACCACAACTCAACTGACATCGAGTTGGATCTGGACAAGATCCAAAATAAATAAAGTCAAATAAAACCATACTCGCAACAAAATGCTACTTCCAACGCGAAACAGATCTGTTTACCTTTCAATCTACGCCATTAATAACGGTCTCTACCAGCGGGTTGTGTATTTTAATACAATCATGAAAATTCCAGTTGCTGTTGTAAAAAGAAATCTCAATAGACTGACACGTATACAGAGACAATATCCTGGTGGCACCCGGGGTGGCAGTACCGCCTTAGCCACCGAAACTGTGTTACCTGCCCTGGTTGGCATTGACGAGGGCAGCATATCGAACGCCCTTTCATATGTTGTATGTATAATATTAGGTTGGTGCAAAAAGAATGACGTAATAATGTCGTTTTTTGACGTATTTTTAACGTCAAAAAATGACATTATTACGTCATTATTTTTGCACCAACCTAATATCATACAGGGTGCGGCAAAATAACACAATTTTCTATTCATTAACTTTTACTGGACAAAAAAATAAACTATACTAGTCAACAACAACAAAAAAAAAAAATGAAATGATGTCAAGACACCAAACATATTTCTTAGCTAATCTGAGGACGCTGAATCTGAAAATGCCCTTACCTATTCTTCGTTACCTACCGTTTTTGCTACACAGAAATGCATCATATTTTCGTTTGTTTTCTGTATATATGATATTGACTGATGACAATATTTCTCAAAATAACACGGTAAAACCTCTCAATTCGTATTTAAACCAACAAATATTGGTCTGCTTATTGAGAAATATTTTTTTGCAATAACAGTCAGACCCTAAGTCCTTTAAAATAACACGATTGAATATACCAAGACCAAGAATTTTCGTCAAATCATTTAATAAATTAACAGCAGAAAAAAAACCGTCGTGAACTATGGTAAAATTTTTCTCTTTCTTGATTGCCTGTCATGTTCATTGTTATTTAATTTTCCTTTTTTATATTCCAGCACTATCATGTACAATGGAACAGGTGATTTCAGTTGGGATGTCTTTAGATAGAGTTTCTATCCAACTGTGTATCAAAATGCTCTCAATGTGCTTGGTTTCCTTCCGTAGTGAACGAATAAAAATGATGGGATAAATTTAAGAACAGAAAGGTTTGCTAAAGTGTATAACAGATAAAGTTTAGACTTAATTTGAATTTGCGCGATAAATTGGAAAAATTCGGTACTTCTATTTTAAATTATTTTACTCAAAAACACTTTTTCTGAAAATTTTACCTGAAAATTGATGGCTTTATACGACCTTTATTAACTAGATTTTGCAATCAGTCAAACGTAAATTGGTCTTCTTTTTTTTTTTAAAAAAAAAAAACGGTCCAATTTCAGTGCAGCAAAAATGTTAGCTAACCATGAAAAACAAAGGTCATTTTTTAAATCAGCACCATCAAATTACCTAAAAAAAAAATTTTATTACTTGGTACCAAAAATCGTGTTGACGAGTGTTATGGTAGTTTAAGTAATCAACGTGGTTTAACAACCTATTTAACATGATACGGTTTTGCGCAAAAAAGTGTGGTCACACGATAGACAGGCAATATTTTTAAGAAGTTAAAAATCATTCATTGTTACAGTAAAATGTCATGATTTGGGAAACTATTTAACATGTTCAAAATGCTCCCCATTCATGCTCAATATAACGTTAAACACTGTCAGCAACATTGCTACAAACTGTTTGACACATTTCTACATAGATTTCAGACAATTTATCAGAAATTGCGTGTTTTAATCCAGAAATAGATTTTCCTTGTAAACAATATCTTCAAGTACATCCCACAAGAGAAAAATCTGATGCAATTAGGTGTTGTGATCGCGATGGTCGCTCAATTATTCGACGTGGTCCTATCCAACTTAGCGCGAAATTAAGATTTATTTCGAACACGTAATGAAAAATCGTGAGGGAACATTTATTCCTCGTGATTGTTCACGATACCATCGGTGATAATGGAATGTAATTAATATAAAATATGAAGAAATTTGATGATTTGGTCTAGTGAGGTATTAGAGTCTTTCGAGACAACCTGCAATGGAAAAAAATGACAATACTTACATGGTAATTGTTATGACTAACGTTCCTCTATAGTATCTTGACTTTATGAATTTAAGCGCAGTATTAGATCAGCGGCAAGGTGTCATCATTTTACAGTTGAAATGACTAAATATAAACGTACGTTCTATGCTAATAGTTTCTTCTATTCCACTTTTGTTATAGTAGAACCCAGCTATTGTATAGTTAATAGACTTCCCCACCTATAATAAGTAGGAGTAGTAAGAGTAACGAAGGGTCGCTCAGTGGGTCGTTCTGAGTTCAGTCTGAAGTCGGACGACCGGTTGAACTCTCTGCCTTCGGGCGGGGATGAACCCGAACGAGGCTACACCGAAGGGCGGCGTCTATTTTGGGGAGGTACACCGACCCTGAACCCGTTTATACGGGTTCAAAGGGCATATTTTGGCCGAGCCTACGGGCTCGGAGATCCCATGTTAAACCGGCCTTGGGTCACATGATGCCCTCGTGGGGGCTGGTGACTAAATACCGTCGCTCAGTGGGTCGGTCTGAGTTCAGTCTGAAGTCGCACGGACCGGCTGACCTGTTGAACCCCCCACCTACGGGCGGAGAGGAACCCGAACGAGGCTACGCCGAAGGGCGGAGTCTTTTTTGGGGAGGTAAACCGACCCTGAACCCGTTTATACTGGTTTTAAAAGGTCATATTTTTCGCCGATGCCCACGGACTCGGAGATCTCACGTTAAACCGGCTTTGTGCCACATTATGCCCACGTGAGTGGGGGGTGACTGAATATCACTCAGTGGGTCAGTCAGTCGATGCCGGACGACCGTTAATCGGATACTAATGTTTCAGCGACCACAACTAGATTTCTTTGCGTCATTACCTATTATATCAAGTTCCTAACGTTTTGTACGTCGAACCTATTTTAGGACCGACTTAATACAAACACAAGCCTCCACTGTGAAATCACTCCACAAAAACTTTTCGCTTATTCCGGCTTCTTGATTTCCAGTCAAATTTAATCTTCAAAAATTAATATGCGGTGCCAAATGTTACCTTCCGTATCCTTGTTCTGTTATTGTTCTATCATTTTTTATAGTTTTTTACTCCCATATTCTCTTTACCGTGCATTGGGTGAAATGATTTAAAAAAATGAACGAGATAAAGAACAAACGGAAAAAAAATCGTCAAGTTGTTACGAGGGTTCAAACCAGATAAATATATCGTAATACATAAGTTTTCTTGCTATATATATTATGATTATTTCTCACCAAAATATCTGGGATATTTTATAAGGAAATTACTTTGAAAAATAAAAAAGCTTTATCTATACAGATTCTGAGATTATAAGCAAATATCATAGATACCCGCTTAGCATTTGGTATGAGCGTAGCGTGTTGGCTATCTCAGCGGAACGGGATATCGACAGGCCGAGAACATGTGACGAACGAGAAAATGAAGTTTACACTGCGCACAAATTCACTTGGAAAAGGCTAAAACAAACGCGTCTACACCAACTACAGGTTAAATAACAAGGTAGACTGCGTTCAATATCGTTGCGTAGGAACCAGTCTAAGAGGAGCAAGAAGCTGAATTCAAAGCTAAGTTTGAATGAGAGGCAACTTCCGAAAAAAGTTGCAAAATTTACGCAAGTTTCCACCACGCTAATCAAATCATATGCGTAGTTAGCCTGGCGGCCATATTGTACAACATATATATATATATATATATATATATATATATATATATATATATATATATATATATTGTTTGTGTTTGTGTGAGTGTGAGCCACTCAACTTTTCCGGAATATTTGCACGCAAATGTTTAATCAGATGTAAAAATTTAGCCATTTAAATTTTACAATTATCCATTTACTATATATATATATATATATATATATATATATATATATATATATATATATATCTTTATCAAGAGATAAATATACCTAGTATCACTTAGCTATAATTGATTAAGATCATATATATATATATAATATAAATATATGTATATATATATATATATATATTATGCTTATATATATATAACTTTATCAAGAGATTAATATATCTAGACTCACTTAACTATATGTAATTAAGATCATATATACATATATATATATATTTATACACTATAAATATATATATTGTATGCGTGTATATATATATATATATATATAGAGAGAGAGAGAGTGTATGCTTATATCTATGATAATATATGTATATCTATATCTATATCTATATATATATATATATCAAATATGCGGTGCAATTAAATTTATTTTACATGGATCATTCATACAAAAAGTAGATTATTAAAGTTAATGATATAAAATAGTCAAAACTCCTTGCAAACAAAATTTTAAAGTTGCATTAACCTACGAACCACTCGATGAATGTTATGATCCTTGTTTTTAATAAGTACTAGTTATATAATATCTTTTTTAATCTCCTAGTACATTCAACTGTACATACAGTCATCCTCAGGTATGGAAATTATTTCGTTTTTCGTAAATCCAGGTAGTAGCGGAAACGAAAGATTAAATGCGAATCGAAATATGATTTTTTTTTTAGAAATGTGTTATTGTTAACGGATAAGACCATTGCAAGCGTGCAGTCGCAAAGCTAAGGTTGATTTTTTTTTTTTTTTTTTTTTGAAAAT
>OZ010597.1:58077133-58082133 GCA_963932145.1 Acanthosepion lycidas | reverse complement strand
TATCTGTTTTTCATGTGCGAAAACAAATTAATATCTCGAAAAAGAATTTTTAAATCAAACCTCGTCTGTAGTCTCAGTAAAGCCAGCTCGAATAACATACACTCCATATATATATATATATATATATATATATATATATATATATATATATATATATATATATATATATATATATATATATATATATATATATGACGTCACAATTTATGAAATAGACAAAGTCCGACAATTATTTTAAGACATTTTTAATCTACAATTCTCCATGATTTTCTCTCGTACTTTCATAAAACCGCTCGATGCGTATCCAAATGTAGACAACGTCACACATGAAATGGACAAAGTCCGATAATTATTTTAAGACATTCTTTATGTTTATACGTTCTTTTTATAGATACAATATTTAAGTAAATGATCTGTTTATAATAAACAGTATTAACAACATTTCCCGGCCTTAAATAATGCCCGGGAAATTTTCATATATAATATACGTCCTCCGACAGGAATCGAACCTGTATCCTATAGCGTTTCGGTTAGGTTGATTGTAGTTTAAAAACAGTAAAATCGACCTTTCTAACAGAAACACTCCTCTGTGGCTCAATCGGTAAAGCACATCAGGCTAGATGACGGTTCCGTATAGAATACTGGTTCGATTTCTGTCGGAGGACGCATAATTTCTATGGAAATTTCTCGGACATTCAGGCCGGAAAATGTCGTTAATACTGTTTATTATAAACAGAGCATTTACTTAAATATTTGTATCTATAAAAAGAACGTTATATATATATATATATATATATATATATATATATATATATATATATATATATATATATATATATATATATAATGTAGAAGCTGAAAATCCACAACTCGACAAAGAAGTTCTTCAATATAATTCTAAGTTTCTTAAGTAAATTATTATTATGTTTTGTGTTTGCTTGTTTGTTTTACGATGCTTACGACTACCTCACGTTGAATCACCGGTTCCCGTACGATCACCGAAGTTAAGCAACGTCAAGTCTAGATGGGTGACTGCTTGGGAATACCAGGTACTCTAAGCTAGTTGTGTATACGGATAATATTTGGAGAGCCGAGTTTAAATTCTTGATGACTTCCTAATATTCAGTTACGCGCATAGACTCTTCTCCTCTAGTTATATGTTAATTATTAAAACTTTTACCACCAAATCAATATTATCTAAAAAAAAACATTCTTCAAAAATGATAGATTTAAAGGAATTACGAATATTAACATTTTCTGATTACTTTTTTTTATAAATAATTTAATCCGAAGTAAGGCAACAAATCCACTAAGACACAAGGAATTAATGAGTATGAAAGAAAAACAACAAGAAAATAATATAAAAAAGCAAGAACAATAAACGAAGAGGAATCAAGGAGACAGTAGATAACGATTGACATTAGATTTAAATTTTTGAAGATCAAAGTATATTGGAAATCATTTTGCCAGAAGAGATTTTCGCAGGTGCGAAGTGTGTGAGAATAAACTGTTGAAACCCTGTGTCAAATCTATTACTGCGCTTAAATTCATAAAATCTTGGTAGCGTAGCGAAAAGTTCATGTATTAATCTATCCATATATCGGAAACAGATATTCAAAAGGAAAAATAATGTAGAAAAATATTTAGAAATTGTCTTTCCGTTTCTTTTCGATTATAAAAAATAGACATTGAATTGAGAGGAAATAAAAAGCCCCCACAAGAAAAAAAATCTAATTTCTAAAGAAGAAACGTGAAATTCTATGACAGCTGGTAATAAAATTATTTTAGAACTGGTAAGATTTTCTGCATGCGTGAACAGTACGAGATCATTTGGATTTTCAATAACTTTTTTTACAAGTGAAATTGCATGATTCGCTTAAGTTCTTCGTCAGATGAACTGATCCGGTAATAGAAATAAGAAATGACACAAAGACAATATCCAGAATAAATTCTCTTGGGAGTATTTGAAATTTCAAGATTTCAAGACATCAATGGATTTTTCATCGTGTGATAAAAAGTTCAGTTGTAGATATACCAATGCTGAATTGGCTATCATAAAAAGACCTCATTGTAATAAGGTCACAGAAAAACTTTTTTTTCAATTATTTCATAGCAAGCAAGGCTAGAATACCTTTAAGACATAAGAAGTTTCTGAAAGTGAAAGAGGATGAAAAATTGACAAAATCCAAAGAAGGATCTGCAATCAATCCTGACTTGGCATCTCGACTTCAGTCATTTTCTCACCGACGTGACGTGGCTTCCCTCTGTTTTTTCTACAAATATTTTTTTTATGGCAATTGCACTGGCGAGCTTTTTTCCATATCGGGTCAGGTTCTCCTGCTATTCATCTCGAAGTTTTTGACAAAATCCAAAGAAGGATCTGTAATGCAATCAATCCTGACTTGGCATCTCGAATTCAGTCATTTTCTCACCGACGTGACGTGGCTTCCCTCTGTTTTTTTCTACAAATATTTTTATTGCAATTTCACTGGCGAGCTTTTTTCCATATCGGGTCAGGTGCTCCTGCTATTCATCTCGAGGTTTTTGACAAAATCCAAAGAAGGATCTGTAATGCAATCAATGCTGACTTAGCATCTTGACTTCAGTCATTTTCTCACTGACGTGACGTGGCTTCCCTATGTTTTTTCTACAAATATTTTTATGGCAATTGCACTGGCGAGCTTTTTTTTCATATCTGGTCAGCTCGACTTCAGTCATTTTCTCACCGATATGACGTGGTTTCCCTCTCTTTTTCTAGAAGTATTTTGTATGGCAATTGTCCTGACGACCTTTTTTCACTGGTACCCCGACCTCATGAATTCAGGAGTACCACTAAATTGGCACCTAGTTCCCGCTCGCCGCATACGTTTCCATTCTTCCCTGATAACAACATTCTTCAATAATTCAAATGCAACGTCAATCGCTATCTTATATCTTATTGAATCCCGTTCATCTTTTATGATTTCATCAAACCCACTGATAGTCAGTTTTTTTCCACACTTGCACTCCTTGTAACCCCACTGATTATTAGTTACATCCCTGCGTAGCTTGTGGGGAAACAATGAAAAAAAAAGAAAATTTTATCGATGAGAAAATGCAATAATTATTAGTATTGAGGAAGAAAGAAAAGTCCGATTGGCGATGCATTTAGATATTTGAAAATCGTGGTTGACAGGGAAGTTTTAAATAGGATACACAGGTGAAACGTGAGAGAGACGAAACACAGAACTTACCGTTCTATCTGGCTATTTCAAAAGTAAAACAATGAGACTGATGTGGGCCCAAAGTCGGGACCACGGAAGGAAAACACGGAACACGGATTAGAGGTAAGAAAGATATATTAAACAAAAAAGTTACAAAGATAGTGTAAGTGTAAGCGGAACTTACTATGTGCTAGTGTCCAATATTGGTAGTCGTATGCGGCTGATACTACGGTATTAGAATATACTCTCCCTATCTCTCGTGTGTTATATCGCATACTTTATATAGTCCTGCAAGAGTCCATGTTGTAGGTATGTTACGGTCTCACAACAGAGACATAGTTTCCGATGTGGCACTACTTTTAAATTCACGAACTTCAAATCCCAAGGTATCATTAAAACAACAGCTATGAAAATATTTATAGAAATGACAATGCATCCACGTCCCAACGATGGTGATATAAGAAGGTGGACTAAAAAGTTCATACGATGATTACAAAGTATTGACGCTTGAGGTGTGAAATATTGCATTAATGAATGCCATCCCTTTTTATTAATAACTGCATAGTTTATTTCCAGCAAAACTATCCTGGATCTTCAAAGAAGACTTCAAATAACTATTAGGTTGGTGCAAAAATAATGACGTAATAATGTCGTTTTTTGACGTATTTTTAACGTCAAAAAACGACATTATTACGTCATTATTTTTGCACCAACCTAATAGTATCGATTTCTCTTGAATGGAGAAAATTAGGCATTATATTAGGTTGGTGCAAAATAATGACGTAATAATGTCGTTTTTTGACGTATTTTTTAACGTCAAAAAACGACATTATTACGTCATTATTCTGCACCTACCTAATAGAACCTGGAGAAAAAAAAGTTTCAGCCTCAAGAACATTCATACTAACATGATTGCTACATTAGGGGATGACACTCCCGCTTTATAAACAGTGCAAAAGTAGGCAACTGAATTGAGGAGCCAGTGGTAGACGGTTAAAGATGGCCCAAGTTCTGGATGTCCTTCCATTGTCACCATCGTGGAAAACATTTCTTGTTTTAATTACATGGTGAGAAATAACAGAAGATTGACTAACCAAATAGTTAATGCTAACAGCATATCCCATGAGGGAGTTGAAACTATTCTGCACAATGAACTTGCCATGACGAAGGTTTCAGTTTGGTGAGTGCCACATCAGATACCTGATCAAAAGTTCAACACGCTATCACGCAACTGAAAAATATGATATTGTTTGAGGAAGATCCAGCTGATTTCCTTAAACAATTCCTAACACGGGATAGGCTCATAACTTTCAATCAGGGGCAGAGAAAATCCATACAGTGCAAACACTCATCCTCACGCAGCATATAATCGCATTGCAGTTGTGAAGGCTTTTCTTTCATTTTCGAAGGATGATAATAGAGAAATTCGCGACAATATGACTCGAAGTCTTCAAAAGGCCCTTTTCAACCTTTCAATTTATATTTTCCTTCTTCTTTAACGCAAAGCAAGTTAATTCGGGCCTACTTTACTAATTAATCCATAGGTGGGGAAAGATAATTCATACAAAATGGAACAGAATCGAACAGAATTTTAACTCGTTTTTCAAAATTCAAATGTCACATCGATGAACTTTAGACTATCAAAAGGCCCTCTGCAACCTTTCAATTTTGATTTTCCTTCTTCGAGACTGGTTGTAACACAAAACAAGAGAACTCAGTCTTACTTTACTAATTAATCCATATGTGGGGGAATATAATTCGTGCAAAAGGGAACAGAATCGACCAGAATTTGAACTC
>OZ010597.1:58044633-58072133 GCA_963932145.1 Acanthosepion lycidas | reverse complement strand
AATCTTTCAACCATTTATTGAAACAGTATTACTGTGTGCACCAGAAACTTGGACATTATCTATTCGTCGTGAAAGACGACTGGATGGAACCAATCTACTTAGAAAAATCCAGAACATCCGTTGAAGATCCCATGCCAGGCTTAACACAATTTACGGAGAACTGAGACCAAATCTCGATTAAGCTCAGACAAAGACGATTACAGTTTGCTAGCCACTGCCACTGCGTCGACAGGGAAATCGTCTCCTCATGACTCCTATGGCACCCATCTGTAAGTGTCTTCTCACGAAACCCGATTTTCCCAGGCACCTTAACTCGGGACTCAGAGTTTCACATTCGAGATGAGGACTGAATTGTGTGGAAAGGCATTGTCAATGGAGTTTCGACAAATCATAGGAAGATCAAAGGTTGAAGATGGTGTTGAAAGTTTTCTAAACCTCTTTCACTCCTTGCAACATCCTACGTCACAATAGCATTATCGCCTTGCTTTGAGCAAAAGGATTAAAAGAAAATAATTAAAAAAATCTTTAGAAAAATGTATAATACTTCATTACTCATCACATTCAATGAAACATGTATAAATGAAAGTTTGCTACCACATATATTGGGCTGGAAAGAATGTTCCCACACAACTTTTAATAAAAATATATCTAAAGATGTGCAACCCAACACAATATATATATATATATATATATATATATATATATATATATATATATATATATATATCGGCGTGTGTGTAGTTAGTGCATACGCTTGAGCGATATTTGCACACACACACAAACACATACATACACACACACAAACACACACACACATATATATATATATATATATATATATATATATATATATATATATATATTAATTTCTTTATTTTCATGTGTTCAAAAATGTCTGTATATGCGTAACTCTTCATAGTTGTGACGAGTTTCCTCCCAGTTGCACCGATGCCTACTTGTTTAACCCCTGCCTCCATCTTTGCTTGGGGAGATTTTCAAGCACCGATAGATAAGATCAAACGTCTGGAGAGAAGTGCAAATTTTATTTTTCGGCGCCTTGTCAAATCGTATAAATATGACCGGTCCCCACGCCAATTAAGAGACAAAACTAACGCCAGTTCGTTACTCGCTTGAATTACCTTTGACCGACAGTCGAATTTGTCTCCGGGTAAAACACGCCAGTTAAAAAGGATTGGCTTTTCCCAATTGTTGACACCTGGTGCGAAATTGAAAAAAAAAAAACTAATATAAAAAAAACATGATAAATATAAAAATATATGACACAAGCCGAATGTAATTAGTTGGAATGGGTGATAGATTAAGTCATTACAGAATATACGTCTGCATTTGTTTTGCAGTTGAGATTATGAGAGAAAAATATTTTTGCACCACATATATCGTTATTATTATTATTATTATTATTATTATTATTATTATTATTATTATCATCATTCATCTCTTTGTTCATACTTTTTCTGTTTTGACTCATTTATATAAACTGAAATTATCAATCCGTCTTTCTCAAATCAGTTGTTGCCAATACGGTATATTAATGCTAATGGCTACCGTTTTCTTACAAGGAAACATTTACTATTCACCGACCGAACAGATTGCTACGCAAATTAGGCTTTCCTTCACTTCTTCCGGACACCAGACTGCGATCAAAGTGTAGTATCTCGTTTTCCCATATCAGATCATAACAATAATATCAGTTGTTTCCTTATAAGGAAATATTAACCATTCATCAACCGAGCAACAAGTACTATTCTTCTTAAGCTTTTCTTCACTATCGAAACCATTACATTCACTTACGTGCTAATACCCTTGGGAAAGGTATGAATCCTCTTCTTCTCTCTCCAGATATGGTAAAGAGTAGGACAGGCCGGGTTCTATAACCTTGGATGGCAACTGGTCTGCCGCAGAAAGAAATGGCAACCTACTGCGTCGTTGTGGTGTTTTCCCTCTAAAGAGTCGATGTTAGACTCTTCCGCCTACTATAAGTTTAGTAGAAGAGAATGTTCGGAGAACAGTGAACAGTGAATGGATTGAGCACCACTTCATTCAATACACTCTCACTAGTCGTGTAATGCCCTTCTGGTGTACTTACTGTTTAATGTACGATACAAAACTGTTTTTTGCTGTAACTTAATCATTTACTTGGTCACAACATGCGGGAAAAAATCTGCCTCGACAGTCATGTATGAAAAGATACATGATCGCCTAAGCGTGGATCACGCTTGGCAAATAACTGGCTGAGTCACTATCTAGCCTTTACTCTGGGATCAAAGTGTCGTGACCCTTTTTTCTAAACTCTGTAGCTGTTATCTTTTTTTCCAATACATATGGGGTGGTGTTCTTACCTAACATTTCGGTTAATTTGTAGAACGTCAACATATTTCTCTTCGAGTTACATGCGCTTTCTAATTTAATTGTTGTTGCTGTGTAAATGCCTCACGTGAAGTAGTTCCCATTATTTGGTACCGCCCTTTCTTTTGTGATTTTGTAGCACGAGTCTCTGATGTTCTAAGAAGCTTAGACACAGAGGCTTTAACCAACAATCAGATAAAGCTGTCGTATACAGCTGGAAGTTTAGATGCTTCTAGACGATTCTGAACACCCGTGTGACATCCCTATTTAAGTTTCGATCTGACGAGGTTATTTAAGTACATGACTCGATTTTTACGATAAGGTTTCGGTTTTGTAGCAACTTGCGGTATTGTGAAAGACTACTTCTAGCGCATGCTAAACAGTTGTAATTCCCATCAACTGCAAGATTAATCCCTGCATCAAATAGGGAAATTATATGAACTGGTTTAGCAGGAAGGAACACGCACTGGAACCAAAGGGACAAAATAATACTATCACAGAATAATTAAATCCACAGGAAACCCATTATCAGCCTAGCAATGGACAAATGAAGATAGACAAAGTGTATTTGGCTGAAACTACATCATCATAACAGCATTTATAATAAGGAAGATGAGAATAATAGTTTGAATAAATTTTGATATATTGAAGATACCACTTTACAATGACGTTCTTCTTGTATAAGGCCTAAACAACACTCAAAGTAGAAAGTTACTGAGTAAGAAGAATTACGCCAAGCAATGTGACCCAAGACGTAAGTGGCTAACGAAAGAGAATGAGAAGACTTTAGAGAGGACCAGAAACCCAATCTTAATCAGGAAACAAGGGATA
Organism: Acanthosepion lycidas; assembly: GCA_963932145.1. NCBI lineage: Eukaryota > Metazoa > Mollusca > Cephalopoda > Sepiida > Sepiidae > Acanthosepion > Acanthosepion lycidas. The sequence goes on along the minus strand of OZ010597.1, from coordinate 58,068,935 downwards.
AAACTCTACTCTTTTTCAAAAGATCGGGGAGATATCTGAACTGGATGATCCTAAAAAAATAAATTAAATAAAAGAGACAACCTTAGACTGAAACCTTTCTTTATAAGGTTGGGGTTTTTTTTATGGTTGTTATTGATCTTATAATACTCAGTGATTTTGTACAGAGATATAAACATTTAATGATGTTAATCATTGGTCCTAACAGCTAAAGAGGCGGTATTATATATTAAATCATTTAGACAATTTCTAATTACTTTGGCGTAAGGTCAGATAAATTGTGTACCTAATGAGTAAAAGAGATTACTGAGAGTAGTTTCCGGAACAAATTCATCACGCTTAATCAAATCTGCACAGCTGTTCATATTTTCGAAGCTTTTGACATGACATTTCAAAAGACTTTTCTTTTAACATATATTTCCAATTTGAAACCAGAATGAAAATGATCATGCAAAATTTTACACTAGATATTCGTCTCGGAGAAACTTATATATATCAGAACATAATTATCAATTTTTAATTAGCGATATATATATATATATATATATATATATATATATATATATATATATATATATATATAGAGAGAGAGAGAGAGAGAGAGAGATAGATATATAGATAGATAGATATGTAGGTATTTCGGAAGGAATCCCTCTTTCATGCAAGTTTCATTAAATGCGGCTGACAAAGTACAGCGGTTATGAATTTCTTCTTTTATGGACATATGCCGGGAAATTATTTATTTTCCAATATAGCTTTTTCGGTGATAGGAAACTTAATAAAAACATTAAATGTTTATAATGATCTAAGAGGAAAAACACATCTGATATATATATATATATATATATATATATATATATATATATATATATATATATATATATATATATATATCAAAACATAATTCGGCTGATAGCATTAAATTCCTGCCCAATCCATTTTACATCTTAAGAAAATTTGCAGGAAATAGAGCATATATATATATATATATATATATATATATATATATATATATATATATATATATATATATATATATGTATGTATACATATATTATAGTAAAAATAAAGAACAGCAAGATATATCATCCGGTGCTTATAGATATTATTAGTTTTTTAATTTTTACTTTTACAAAACAGTGCTCAGCATAAATATTATAAATTAACTGATTTAAAAATATGGTTCCTTCGCTATACAGGAATTATCATATACACACACACACACACACACACACACACACACACACACACACACACACATATATATATATATATATATATATATATATAATAAAGTATTTGGGAAGAAAACCCTGTTTCGTACAGTTTCAATTTAATTTTTCTTTCCTTCTTTAAATATATTTCTATATGAACAAATTGACTGAATGTTGCATATTTTCTAGCGCTTTCGGCTATTCTTTTATCAAGGATTCTTTAATTTTTACTTTTAGGTGAATTTACCTAGAGTTATATCAACACGGCTACAATTTTTGGGCCTTGTTTGAAAAAAAATATTATTAATATAATATAGAATGTTATTTGTGAAAATATTCCTCCTTATTTATTATCGATTACTTGTTGATTATTATTATTATTATTACACTTATTTGATTATTATTTTCTGAATTCTTTTGTTTTGTTTATTTAGAGCTTTTGTTAATTTCATGTATTTGTGGGGATTGGCTATCGTTTGTATTTAGTTCAAAATATTGGTTTTGTCTAAATTATTTTACATTATCTGCGTTTTAATGTTTAGATTTTCTCTTGTTTTTTGTTTTTTTTTAAACATTTCAATATACACTCTCCTATAAAGAAAACCACTTTACTTAATGTTGGCTGCTTCTCTTTTATATATTTATTTTTTTTTAAGCGTTCAACCCCAACCAAGGCGGAAACCACTAGCACACAAGAGGTCACAGCGTTGGAGCGAGAACAAAGAGATGTGATAGAGGAAAGGTTAGGGGATAGATCATGTCATTTGGAGACGTCGATTGACATTACATTTAAATAGTTGGAGATTATAGCTACCAGGAAAACAAGAAATGGGGAGGGAGTTCCACAGGCGAGAAGTGCGAGACATAAAGCTATTGGAGTAAAAGAGACGGTTACATTTAACAGTTTTTTTTTAAGAGTGATAGCGAAATGCCAACCTAGTTGAGCGCTTAAATTCATGAGGTCTGGGAACCTGCGAAAGCATCTCATCGGAGCAGTTACTGTGAAAGTATTAGGTTGGTGCAAAAATAATGTCGTTTTCTCACATATGTTACTATGTGAGAAAACGACATTACTTTTGCACCAACCTAATATTTGTAAAAAAAGACAGAGGGAGGCAACGGCAGCTGCAGACAAGCTGGAGTCTTCCCAAGATATAATATATAAAAAGCTATCTTGCAAAGATATAATATATAAAAAATGCACAGATATATAAAAAATACACACTTGTAGCGGGTTGCGAAACGGACAACAGGTCAGCAATAAAAAATGTGAAGGATTGTCAATCAGATGTAGCGGACCGCACCACATTTATTTAACTTTGATTAGGAATGACGTGGAAAAGGACAAGCAAAGACGCCGGAGGTCACCATCAAATGTGGCGGTCACATGCAATTTATATTTGACGTAAAACAGCACATAGCAAAAATACAAGACAGTACGTAATGGTCCAAAACATAACATTTGAATTTATTTGTTTTGATGTACATGCATATAAGCTAAAGTTTTGATAGAGTTACGTCTCTTAGATTTTGGAAACATTTGTACCGGAGCTCACGAAGTTAAGTTGATTATTAAGCTGTGGTTTTAGAAGTTTAAAGTTCCTGTTGCAATGTTAGGAAATGTGAGTTGGAAAAGCTGGTAGAGTTCAGAAGAGTTAAGAGTTCGTACTTGCGTGAATGTTGGTAATGTTCTTTAACGTCTGACCGCAAAATCAAGACGAGAGTTCTTGAAGGTCACATTTTGGTAGCAAGTTAGGAGACGAAAGAGAAAACGAAGAGAGAAGGCTTACTCATGTTTTGATTATATAAGGTGAATGGCTCCGAAGATTGTGCGCGGGAAATATCATTCCTCGCGAGCAGGCGATTTGATTATTCGAAATTGACCAATCAGCAAGCTAGTTTTGAGATTAGCCAATGAATGTTTGTCGTATGATCTGTATATTCGTATGTGTGATGGTTATGATAATCACTACCCACTCACATAAAAATTTGATTTGACCGTTCATGAGTAACTTGTAATCATGAGAACGTGGGAATTAAGATCCAGTTGTGTGACGACACATAGAAGAATTCTTGAAAACGAATGGTGCAACATTCGAAAAATACCCGGGGGAAAAAATATACAATAAGATATTAACACAAGTCAACACGAAAGGTTGAGTGTTATAGCATTGATAGATAGAGCTTGTACATATTATTTAATAAAACATGTTGTATATATAAATATATATTCTGTTTATATGTCATTATTATACAGTAGTTTTATTCATTAAATTTACCAATCTGTCGGAAGGTTCGAGAAATTTCGAAGAAAACATGCGCACTCCGACAGGAATCGAAACCCAAACCCTAATGAGAACTGTCAGGTAGCCTCGGGAGGTAACTGTCAACATTGAATAAAAATAATGAAGGTTACTCTGATTATAATACATAAAATGCAAAATATTTTATTTTGTTGTAGATTTAGTACCTGAAGATCACCAGCTGACGACACGTGACTGATATATATATATATATATATATATATATATATATATATATATATATATATATATATATATATATATATATATATATATATATATATATATATAATGTGCCTACACACCAAGACCAATATATCATTATATAAAATGAGACATCAGTTAAAAACAAAGCAATGATTTTAATAGATTATGAAGAAAGTAAAAGTAAAATCTTTTGAAATTATTTAATATATATAATTATTGATGATGTCAACCTGGGGAGATGCACTCAGCGTGTGACAGTAGTGTGAAGTGTACTGAAGGCGATGGCATATATTTTAGCGAAGGGTAAATTAAATTATGGTGACAAGACTGTTTGACTCCCGTCGATGTCAATGTGACAGCGGGATTTAGTTCCCTTTCACTCGTCAACAATTGATCTCGCCAGAATATGCGCTCTCCTCGACAATCATTAATTCTAGTTGCGCTCAAGTCCTTTTGTGGGTGTTGAAACTTAAATGTACATAAGCATTAATCTGCAAAAGAGATTGCATAACTACCCAGTTATTCAAGCACACACGCACACAAACAAACACACACACATATATGTATACGTATATGTTTATATATATATATATATATATATATATATATATATATATATATATATATATATATATATATATATATTATGTTACATTCGAAGTTTTCCTTTTCTCTTATTTTATTTTCTGGGTAATCTTTAAAATAATGTCAAGCGTTAATTGTAAAATATATTAATCTGTGTTTTTCAAATTAAATGTAATATGATTATATATATATATATTATATATTTATTCATATATTATGTATATATTTATATATATTTATTCTTAAATTATATATATATATATTCTTCCTTTACACCTTTCCTCAATTTTCCCTCTCACCCTTGCTTCCCCATTTGCTTTCTTATATCTTATCTATTTATCTCTTTGTCTCTTTCTCTGTGAGATGACTTATTAAATATTTCAATGTCAAACCCCTCACTTACTCTTAAGAAACTTAATAAAAATATACTTAAAATTATTCCTATATCGCCCTTTCTTTTCTAATTCCGGCCATATCTGTCGCCCTCCCCATTCTCTATATTACCTTACTTCATCTTAAAACTAGCCCTCAAAAGAGTATAAAAATAATATGTAAATTTTAAAACATTTTTTTAATGCTTGGAAATGTGATCTGAAGAAGCAGGGGAAAAAAAAACACTTTCCTGGGGTAATAATATATAATCAATGGACCTTTAAGTTTTTCTGTATTGTTTTATTCTAATCTTACACACACACACACACACATATATATATATATATATATATATATATATATATATATATATATATATATATATATATATATATGTATGTATATGTACATATATGTATATATATATATATATATATATATATATATATATATATATACATACATACATATATATATATATATTAATTCTAATCATATATATATATATATATATATTTATTCTAATCATATATATATATATATATATATATATATATATGACTCTCATCAAATACAGAAAAATATACGTGGACATCACAAATATACTACACCATGAAAATAAAAAGCAAAAACTTTAAATTCTCGATCCTCTCTATATCAATACCAACCAACCACCATCAACCAGCACGAATGTAGAAGCAATGTTGCAAAATGCATTTTATTCGCATTTAATGCAATATTTCATTTCAAACATATCACGCTTATATTTTCTACGCTTGTTTGCAAATACACCATAGATACAATTGATAAATTTAACATTTAAAAATAGTTATAAAAGTGCGTCTTCATGGTAAATCAATATTACAACGGTCACAGTTACAATAAGTTTGGTCTTTGCAATTCACCCTTGACGATTATTTCGGAGGAGATTGAAAGTACTTGGGTAAGGAAAAACTACGGTACCTACCTTGATGAATTTCAACTTAACATAAGAAAACTAGAAATGATTATCATAAAAATAGATATATATATTATTCAGAGTAACATGTTTGAATGAAGATATGCTGCCTATATATATATATATATATATATAAATATATATATAATGAATATATGCTGCCTAAATATATATATATATATGTGTGTGTTTGTGTGTCCGTGTGTGTTTGTGTGTATCTATGTTGTTTTTCTTGCTCTGACAGGGAATCGGTTTATTTTTGTTCTTCCTGACTTATCATTATTATTAATTACATTTCTATCCAGATAGGCATGGCGAATAAAAATTCAAGAAAAAGAAATCAATGTCAGATCCTGTTATCTGTTCGCTCTACGCAAGCCTCTGCCAGTGGGGGCCACGTTGTTATAAGTCACCGTGAATTCTTATGGTTCACTGTGTCAATTAATTTCGTAAACCAACAATTATGCAAAATAAATTTAAAAAAAATCATAGATACATACATATCTCACTTTGCATATATATATATATATATATATATATATATATATATATATATATATATATGTATGTATGTATGTATGTATGTATGTGTTTGTGTAATCTGGGCCTTCTATAGAAATTTTGTCTTGAAGCGAAATAAACGATGTATATTATGGAATCTATTCTCTGTGCGCATCCTCTACTCTACTTCCGTTATGCGGAAATACATGCGCTATAGATCATTTCCAGAAGCTACAAGGCACAGTATAATATTGATTTTTTAAAAGCCTATGTTTTGTTTCGCTTTGTGATTGAGTGTTTTTTCACCATAGATGTTATTTAAGTTTCCACAGGGTCCGCATATGGTTAAGGACAATAATATTCCATATGTGTTCATGTTTTTTTTTGTTTTTCTTTTCGGTGCTGTCTCATATAAATGAGTCGTTTTTCTTTTTCTTTTATTTATTACCCAGTTATCTATTTTTACTTCCTGTTGTTGTTAATTCTGCTGAAGTTTAATTTAATTTTTAAGCTCTAATTTAAATTATTAACTTGCTTATTATTATTATCAACTGTTTGTTATATCTGCGTTAAACTTATTAAATGATAAATACGTACCAAATAATTATTTTATAGTAGTTTACCCACGCTTTAAAATCTGTCATTTTGAATATAATTTTCGAATTACCAAATATATATATATATATATATATATATATATATATATATATATATATAGCCGACTTCGGGTATAGTTCCACCCCTGAATATCTTGCATGAATTTTAATCCCTCCAGAAAATTTAAGGTATAGGGAGCGGCAAACGCAGGTAGTAATTTTCCAAGCGTAGATTAGATATGGCACAAAGCCGAAAGTATGGGGCTTCCAATAAGGGTCGAACCCTCTATTCAGTCGTAATTGATCAAGCGAGACATGTTTGCTAACCATTACACCGCCTTGAGGTGCAAAATCTGCAAACGCAGGTAGTGATTTTCCAAGCGTAGCTGAGATGTGGCTCAAGTCCGAAAGTATGAGGCAACCAGTGAGGATCGAACTGACTATTTATTCATAATTGTTCAAGCTAGACAAGCCTGCTAACCATTACACCCCCTCGGGGTGCCTAAACTGCAAACGCAGGTAGAGATTTTCCAAGCGTATCCTAGATGTGGAACAAGGCCGAAAGTATGGGGCTTCCAATGAAGATTGAACTCTCTATTCAGTCGTAATTGTTCAATCGAGACAAGCTTGCTAACCATTACACCGCCTCGAGTTTTTGCCGTTTGAGTCCATCCTTCAAATCTATAGGTCAATAATCTGTCCTTGCCTGGAATATTGCTGTCATATATGGTCTGGTGCCCCCGTTGTACGTCTCGGGATCCTGTACAAAATCCAGAATGAATATGCAGTGTGGTTGGTCCTGATCTACAATCTCGTCTACAGTCGTTTTCTCACAAATGTGCCTTGGTTTCCCTCTGTCTCCTGTATTATCTTGCTTGCTCGCTTCCCTCATAACTATAATCTTCAAATATTCAAGTGTAATGTCAATCGACATCTTCTGATGATCCTGTTACCCCGTACTTCTCTGTATCCTTTCCTCAAACACGCCTCTTTACTCTTGTTCCCTATCCTCTGCGTTTCTTGCGTGATAATGGCAATCCCGTATTGCTTGCAGTGAACTGCTTAAAAAATAGCGATGATGCCTTCCAATAATTAAGCGAAGTATTAAGTATCCGAAAAATTTTCGTTAGGAAACAATACTGAACTGTTATGTAATGTCAGTACTTCTACAGGGTACTACAGGATGCTGGAGAAAATATGTTTCTACAAAAGAATGCTAAGCAAGGCTGAAGATGTTTTATTTTATCATTTAACTTCAAACAACGCAGTAAATCAACTAACACACAAGTGGGTAGTGCGTTTGAAAGAATAAGAGAAAAAAGAGAAAACATTGTTAAGGAGTTGCAACAGTGAAAGAAGAGTAATCAAGATGACAGTATGTAGACAGTATGAGACTTGACATATGTATGTATATGTGTACTGTTGTGTGCGTACGCATTTGGTTGCTGAAATTCAAAGATGGCATGTGTAGCGAATATTTTTCGTGAATGTATACATGTCAACAATCAGATCATTTTTCTATTCTTTCACTGAATAATATTTCCTCGCACGTACGTATATACATGTGGTGGGGGTCTGTGTAAAATTATGATAGGTAAAAATTGCTATTATTTTTAATTTTTTTAATGCTGATTTATTATTATTTTAAAGCTGGTTATTTGCTTGTTTTTGATGATTTCGTATATGTAACTGGTAGAAATTGCAGTTCGTAATCCTTATTGTTTTTTATATGGTGGCATTAAATATGCTGAGAGGATGGGGGAGTAATTTACGTTAATAATTATAGTGGATTGATAAGGTAGTAGTAGATATGATGTGGTAGTAATGTTGTTGGGCGATTGGTGGTAAGGATAATATTAGTAGCTCACAGTTATTGTAAAGTGGTAGAAGTGATTAGTTTCGAACTTGGTTTGCAAAGTTGGTCTGCAACTGTTACGCGATCTTCTCTTTGCAGATCCAGTTGCTCTATCAGAACGCAGTCTAGAAGAAATTCAAATTACCATTGATAAATTCCCTAAAACAGCAAAAAGCATTTAGATTTATTAGGTTGGTGCAAAAATAATGACGTAATAATGTCGTTTTTTGACGTAAAAAACACGTCAAAAAACGACATTATTACGTCATTATTTTTGCACCAACCTAATACTATCAACATTAAAAAGACTGAGCTATTATACCAGCCAATACCAGGCAATCCATCTCTGACAAATCCTTTCGTATTCATTGATGGCATGGCATTAAAAACTGTTGAGACGTTTACATATCTTGGATCAACGATCTCTCCTGATGGAAAAATGGACAGAGAAATCCAATCTAGAATAGCCAAAGCCAGCACAGCATTCCGGAAACTTAAACATAGGTTATGGCACATCAAAGACGTGTCTCTCAGAGTAAAGATCGCCATATACAGATCAATCGTTCTCTCAACTTCTCTTTGATGCTGAATCTTGGGCCCTGTATCGTAAGCGCATAAATCAACATGGCGCCTTTCACATGCGCTGTCCTCGTGCCATATGTGATATAAAAAGGATGAAAGAGTCATGAATAATGCAATACTGAAGAAATATAACTTCACAGGCATTGAAATCATTCTAGCAAAGTTACAACTTAGGTGGGCTAGTCATGTTGTGAGAATGGATGAGCATAGGCTTCCAAAAAATGCGCTGTATGAACAACTATCAAACTCCAAGTGTTCAGTTGGACGTCCACTCTTACGCTACAAAGACAAATTGAAAGACAACTTAAACCTCTCAACTTTGATCTGAAAACCTGGGAGACTAAAGAGGCGTAATAGAGGAAAGGATGAAGAGAAGGATGTCGATTGACATTACATTTGAATAGCTATCAGGGAAACAAGTAATAAGAAGGGAATTCCACATATGTCAGGTGCGAGCTATTGGAGTAGAAGAAACGGCTACATTTAACGATTTTGACAGTGAAAAGGGTTGGAACGAGATACCATCCTAGTACCACGTTTAAATTCTTTCAGTCTGGGAACTAGCGAAGGTAGCCCGTCGGAGCAGTTCCAGTGAAAGTCTTTGTAGAAGTACAAAGGGAGGCAAAGGCACGTCCGTGAGAGAGCGACTGTATACGAGATGTCAGATCGCGGCCAATCGCAGTCCATATTCGTCTATGGATTTTGTCGAAGACGGACAGTGGTGACACCAAACCATACTGGCAGAATTATTCCATGCAAAGACGAATGGTTGATTTACAGATTTGAAGGATGTTCTTGGGCGATAAAAACTTCCTGACGCAACACATGCAATCAAATTTCCTTGCGGTGGACGAAACTCTTGATTCAATGCATTTATTCAATCTCAGATCAGCGGGCATTGGTGCTCTTCTGGAGTTGAGCATCAGACATTCTAATGGGAGGCAGTCATGGTTCCCTGTGCTGAGTAATAAAGCGCGGTTTTGTTTTTGAGGCATTAAAGTTAACCAGCCAATTCATGCCCCATTCTATATCTGATTTGAGATCATTTTCAAGGCTCACGGCCAGGTTAGTTTTATCAGCGATACCAGATTTGTTTTTGTGGCAGGAGTAAATAGTAGTGCCGTCTGCATAGATGCCTGCATGGGAACTGATGACATCGGGAAGATCGTTAATGAAGATAAGGAATAGATTACGGCCGACGATAGAGCCGTGGGGGATACCTGCTTTCATTGGACTGCAGGAGAATCCGTTAAGGATGATATTCATGACACTATTTGCCAGGAATGATCGTTAAGTCAAATAATCGACCTGAAATTCCGAAGCTTACAAAGGGAGGGTTGCATGCAAACACCTTTCAAACGCTTTAGAGATATCTAGAGCCACGGCACGTGCTTGGTAGACAATTTCAGTTATGTCTGTGAGCAGATCAGCTGTAGAACGAGCAAGGCGGAAACCATATTGCTTGTCAGAGAGCAGATCATGGGATATAAGTGCTTAACCACTTCGGCGTTGATTAAAGCTTCAGAGACTTTGCCGAAGAGTGGTAGGAGACTGATAGGAGGGTAGTTAGATGGTTCAGAAAGGTCTGCGGAGTTCGTAAAGACAGGTACAATAGATGAGGTCTTCCAATAGGCTGGAAAACAAAATTCATTGAGGCAGTAGTTATATAATTTGGAGAAGGCAGAAGCCAGTTCTGGAGCATATTTCTTCAGGCCAATGGCCGGTATCCCGTCTCCAACGGTAGTTTTATAAGAGTCTAATTAAGAGATGATACCCAATACCAACGACGGGGTTATGTGCAACTCGCTCAATAGTGTTTCAGTTCTAAAGAGGAAATCGGGCGTGGGTACACCGGATGAGTCGAGCATTGATTGCATGAGAATTTCCTAGTAAAGCACTAAGCCTTATCAGCTGATGAGGTCAAGACCTCAAATTACTTAAACAAAGGAGTTATTGTGGGTTTCCTGTTGTTAAGTGCGCTCTTGCAGAGACGCCAATCATCATTGAAGCCGATTTTCCCAGATGCAATACTTTGTTTCATTCTATCAGCAAATAGTGAATTTGCTTCATTGGGGACACACTTGCATTCGTTATGGGATCGTTAACAAAGAGAGTTCTGTTGCAATCTGACATGTCCCTTCGATATAGGCGGAAGAAGTGATTCCTATGGGAAATGGCAGCTGAGCAAGCAACAGGCAACGAAGGGGATGAGCGCGATTTAACCTTATATTTCTTTGCGTGTTTAAAAGCCTTATTTCCACCTTTTACCCAGGAGGAGATCTCGGAAGCGCCTTCTTTAACGTGGAGCTTAAAGACCATATCGCGAAGGAAATCCCGGAACCAGTCCAATCTGCTCGTTGATAACAGAAGGATGTTCTGTTGGTAGGAGCTTCTTTGCTGGGAGTGGAGCAGATGTAGATGTTGACAGACACTACTGCATGATCAGTGTTGCCAAGAGGGCATAGTTGCGTGGCGCGACAGAACTCGGGGATGGAGGTGAAGCAGAGATCGTGAAGGGAAGCCTTACCATCCAGGTTGTTGGGGAAACGTGCGTAAAGTCAACTATTTGCGTGAGGGATTGAGAAGTTGAAAGATTAAAGGGTTTGTATGCCAGCAAGGTCACTTTTGGAGTTTTTAATCCACTTGGACGTTAAAGTCCCCCAACACGAATATATGAGTAAACAGATGGAGAGCTTTTAGAAATCTCTGTACATGGAATTAAAAAATCACATTTTGTTATTTAGGGTTAGGTTTAGTGGAATGCACTAGTCAGATACGTTTTTTTTTTAAATGACATGTGTATCTATTGCTAGTGTGTATTTGTGTATATGTCTCTGCGTTAATGTGTTTATGTATCACTCTGTCTGGGAATTTTTAGTTTAATTATTTTTACGTTTATGATCAGGACTGCTGACTGATATGATATTTCCTCAACACTACCCCAGTCACACTCCTCACCCCAACCCGCAAGTCGACGAGTTAAGGTTGCCCCTTTCTTTGATTTTCGTCGTCTTTAAATGTAATTTGCCTTTTTTCAAATGATAGATTCAGGTAAATTAAACTGTACGGAATGAATATTTAAAATGGACTGTTGAAAAGAATAAGTTAAATAAAATGTTTTCTTTGAAACACAGGGCATACAAGTCATTAGATATTTTTCAAGATTACTTATAAAATTAAAGCAAGAGAGGCATTTCCTATTAAGGATGGCTCAAGCTTTGATAGGGCTCAGACCTACATAACCCGATTGGCCACGTTAACTTTATTTAATTTTTCTTTTACTTACTTTCTTTCTTGCTTTTTTTTTTCTTCTTTCTTTCTTCTTTATTATGAGCAATATCAAATAAATGTATTTCGGTCAATATTTTGAGGCACAGAGTTAAAACTATAACTTTATGGATCCATCTAATGCCAAGAATAAAAACAACGCACTACGAAATATTTTTGTTGCTTTGAAATCGATATACTTCAGTGTTGACGCACGTGGGCTAAGCCCGAAAAAACCCGACCGCCGGAGTCTCCACAGATATATACAATTTTGCCCAAAAGTAAGTGAACCGCTAAGCTAATATTTAAAAGGATTTTTTTTTCCCCAGATAACAAATCTTAATTAAAATATATACTCATTAAGAAAAACTCTTTAAGTAATTACAACCACTTTCAAAAATTTCTATAAATCTGGAATGAAAATATTAATTAAAAATTAAGATGTGTAAATGTGAGGGTTGTATTACTTGTGCACGTATTAATTTTTAATGTTTAATTAATATTTTTATTCTAGCTTGATAAAAATGTTTCAAAGAGATTGTAATTCGTTTAATAAAAAAATTAATATATAGTTTAATTAAGATTTGTTATCTGTGTGAAAAAAACCCTTTTTAAAAACTATCTTACCTGTTCATTTACTTTTATCAATATATATATATATATATATATATATATATATATATATATATATATATATATATATATATATATATATTAGGTTGAGGCAAACGTATTCCGTGATAAAGCTTCAGTTAACACTTAAAAATTACATCACATGATATTTTACACTCTCATGGCTTAGTATCAATATATATATATATATATATATATATATATATATATATATATATATATAGAGAGAGAGAGAGAGAGAGAGAGATAGATAGATAGATAGATAGATAGATAGATAGATAGATAGATAACTAGACTCGTTTCGAAAAATCCTCGAATTTTTGATTTGTAAATAATCAAATCAATCTCGAGGGAAAAAAAGGTTTTTAAAATAGAAAGAGCTACAAACATGAACTACTGTCGAACTAATCGCACAGATGCAGGTCTGAAGCCCAAAGAAAAAACCCCGATACGAGTAGACAACTAACTAACAAAAGAGCTCAATACAATCGTAGAGCAGACCTAGATACACCTAGTGAGCCAGACAAACCTACCTAGGTTTCACCTAAACGGTTCGTCAGGGAAAATATGGCTAACGAGGTAAAGAGAAACACATATTTATAGGCGATAATTAAAACCATACCACGTGACAGAAGAACCTCAAACTAAGTAGATGGAAGTGGGGTCACAATTTATTTATTCAACAAAAATGGGGAGGGGTGAGTAAAAAAAAAAATCTAAGTTGGAAACCGTCTAAATAAGTAACCAAAATTTTTTGTGTCTACATACGTTAAGGATTTCAGTTTTAGAGTTTAATAATTGGCTAGGTTGATCAAATAAAGCTATGGCTAACTTCTCCTCTCCATATAATTTACCAAATTTATGGCCTGCTGTATATCTTGGGCAATTTTTTAGTATTTCCCATTTAAGGATGGGGTCTACATTATCTTCTTGTTTGGTTATTATTTATACCAATCTGTCTTGTCCACAGAATTGATATATATATATATATATATATATATATATATATATATATATATATATATATTTTAATAAAAACAGACCACGTTAAGGTTCCAAGTAATAAATTATTTCACCATAACCCCTTTAACAGGGCTCTGGATCATCAGACTTTACTTGTTAAAGGGGTTGTGGTGAAATAATTTATTACGTGGAACCTTAACGTGGTCTGATTTTATTCAAATATATCTGCTCTTAATTTTACATTGAACTCTCCGGATATCATCCTCCTCGGTTCTACCCATACGCATTTGCATAAACTATATATATATATATATATATATATATATATATATATATATATATATATATATATATATATATATATATATATATATATATATATATTGATACTAAGGCAAGAGAGTATAAAATATCATTAGATGTAATTTTTTAAGTGTTAACTAAAGCTTAATCACGGAAATACGTTTGCCGCAACCTAATATATATATATATATATATATATATATATATATATATATATATACATATATATTAGGTTGAGTCAAACGTATTTCCGTGATTAAGCTTTAGTTAACACTTAAAAAATTACATCTAATGATATTTTATACTCTCTTGCCTTAGTATCAATATATATATATATATATATATATATATATATTAGGTTGAGGCAAAATATTTGACGGGTTTTGGCATACCGGTCTCCTTCACAATTTGAAAGGTTATGGTATTTCTAATCCAATTTTTTTTTAAACTGATTCCGTCTTTCTTATCAATTCGCGAAATAAAGCTTGTTCTGAACGGTCACTCTTCTAAATCTTTCTGCATCCATGCACATGTCTTCCAGTGATCTATCCTTGGAGCTACCCTGCACGCAAGCCACCAATCTGCTGTCACTAACGTTTACCACCGGTGGCCCACTGTCGGACAACCGGCGTGTTCGTCTCGGCAATGTTACCACTGGCGAACCGCTAGAGGCCCGCCGGTGACTGCCACCAGACGACCGCGGGCGTTGCCATCGGCGACCTCACAGCGGGCCATTAGCAGCATGCGTGTACGGTACATCGTTTCTAATTTTCTCCAATTAGCTTCCTGATAGCATCACTTCCCAAATCGGTGTTTATGTTGATGGCGCATCTAGTTACTCTTTTTTCTTTTCTTTTTTTTTTTAAATCTGATCGAGCTGATAAGTTCGAATGATCTTAAAAAAATGAACTACGATCTACTGTTAACTGGAGAAAGTAACAGCTTGTTAGTCTTAACGCCCTTAAAACGAAACTGCTATCTATCAATCATCTGAGACCCCTTTCTGTCTTCCATCAGCATGGCTGATCCTACCCCCAGTAGAGTGACAAGTTGCGCCTTCCAGGGCTAAAATTTTCCGTTGACATGAAATGAAAAGTTTATATTGAATAAATTGCTCAGTCTCCTGCTAAAAATGTTGGTTCAATCTGTTTTGCTAAACAAACTTTTTTCTCCCTAGAATCTTAGATATTTATAAGTCTACCATTCGTCCATGACTTGAAAATGCCTTATGGACCGGTGTTTCTACGATCGATTTAGAGATTCTTGATGAAATCCAAAGAAATATCAGCAAGACAGTCACTCTATCCAGAATCTATCTTACATATTTATAAGTCTACCATTCGTCCATATTTTTGAATATTGCTGTCACAAATTGTCCGTTCCTCCTGCTATACGTTTAGAGATATATCTAGAGATTCTAGATAAAATTCAAAGAAGCATCTCCAATGTTATTGTTTCTGGCCTGGCATTTCGTCTTCGGTCAGTTTCCCATCGCCTTAATATTTTTCTATAAAGATTTTAATGAAAAAGTTTTTCATGAGCTTTCCTGTATGGTTGCTAGATTTTCTGAATTTAAGCGCATTATAGATTTGTAACAAGGTCTCATCATTTTACATTTGAAATAACTAAACGTAATCGTTTTATGGTAAGAATTTCTACTTCTGCAAATCTCGCTTGTGGAACTCTCTGCTAGCTTCTTGCTTCCCAGCTAACATAGATAAACGGAAACGTAAATGCAATCGTTATCTTTTGTCTTCTTGTTCTTTTATTGTTCTCTCCCCGTAATAATATTTTCTCACATTCTCTAATCCTCGGTAGCGGCCTTGCGTCATAGTGGATTTATTGTCTTGCTTAGAGTAAAATGATTAAAAAAACAAACAAAAAAAACTGCATACGTTTTAATTATTTTGTCAGTATAGATCTGAAGATGAGCGCCATGAATTAGTTTCAAATTTAGTTTATAACTCGGCTACGCCATACCAAATCTACGGAGTCGAATCACGCACTTTTACTCCATGTACCAAATGTAAGTTCCACTCCAAGAGCTCCATCTCCAAGAACTGTTACTTTGCGGAACAGGCCCTCGTGATGATGCTTCCATGTAAGCTTCAATCCTGAACTTTTCAGAACAATGGCCAAAATTTTGTATCCTCATTTTCTAATCTTCACCTTTTACAAAGTGTTTTTTTTTCTTTTCATACGCATTTGAGTAAATACCTACCTTGCTGGTCTATTGAACAGGAGTAGAGGTTTTTCCCTTGTTTCCTGTTTAGGATAGGGTTTCCACTTGTTTGTAATATCTCCTTATTCTCTTTCAATCCCAGTAACCCATTCCGTTTTAGTGATATTATTGGCGGGAAATGATTAAAAAAAATATTAATCGAATATTTTTCATTATCTTCGATTCCTTTCAAGGATCAAAATTACTAATAAAAAAAAAACATACTGGCTAAACAGACAAGTGCAGAAAGAAAGAAGCAACAGGGCAGCTCAGAATGTCAAATTAATAATTAAAGCTAACACATCGGATACTGTTAAGAAAATATTTAATTTCCCGAGAGTTTGAAATAATGTTAGATCTTACCCCAAGCTAAATCTCGCGTTAAAGATTATATGTCCTGCGTATGTCGCCGGCAATCGCGTACTCTCTCTCTCTCTGTGTTAATTGTGATAACTTTTGACTATTGTGTGAGCTTAATAATAGGCTGGATTTCGAAGCGCACTTTCGCTCAGTGAATGTTAACATACACCCTGTTGCTAATGATGAAGACCGTCAGTACTATTAGCGAGTCGTTACCCAGCAAATACTTGTCCCACCAACCGCTCGTTTCTCGTCAATCGGCAACGTATTAAACATTCCGGTTATCTGAAAGGAGACAAAATCGATACTCCCCGACCCCGCCGGTAACTGCACAAACTCACAAAAGACACCGATTTGATTTCAGATATCAGTGACATCATTACAAAAATTCCTTAAAGCAGAAAAGAATTAAAAGTTTCAAGTAATGTTTAAGATTAGAAATAAACCTAACCCCGTATCCCGTCTTTTTGTCGTGACCCCTCAGGATGTAACCGATCATGGCTCGCCACAATTTCCTTCCCTTTGTAACTCTCATTAAATTTTGTCCCCTTGTAATTTCTCCTGAATCTACTTCCGCCATACAATCATGCTCACTAAAACCCTGTTTTCCTCTGTTCCACTTTCCTACAATCTGTCCTGTGAGTTTCAAATTCTCCAATCCGTCTTTCCTCATTATGTAACCTATAAATATTAACTGTCTCTTCCTGATGTTATGAGATTCCTTTTTGTTTCTTTAAGACTTTGTTATTGTTTACATATTCGGTATATGGTATCCACATCGTCCTTCTGTAGGACCACATTTCTGTTGATTCAAAGCTCATCTTCATCTTTGATGATATTGTCCAGCATTCGTTTACACATAGGAGGACAGATATCACGTAACATTTTAGTACTCCTTTGTTTGTTTCTAACGAAAGGTTTATGTTTCATGATACTCTGCTTAGCTTTTAGAATACATCTTTGACTATCTCAATGCCTCTTCGGATTACAATCTCGGATATTACGTCCAATTAAAACATTTCTCAGATATTCAAATTTGGGCACTTTTTGATTTTGGGAATTCCGATTTGCAATTTGCATTTTAAGCTCATCATTTTTACTAACAACCATGAATTCTGCCTTCTTTTTTTCCTGATAATAATCTGCAAATATTCAAATGCGATGTCAATCGACATCTTCTGATGCCTTGATCTTGATCCCTGTTCTTCTTTTTATCCTCTCCTCTCTTTATTCTTACTCTCACTCTCTGTAACCCCACTTGCTTGCTAGTGACACTCCCGCCTTGCTTGGGGTGAAATACTGAAAAAAAAAATCACCCGAAGCAAGGTGGGAAAACCCCTAGTACACAGTGTTACAAGGAGTGAAAGTGAGAGAAAAGACTGAACAGTAGGGATGATTTCACAAAAGATGAACGTGATTTTAAGAAGACTGAAGATTACGGTAGATGTTCTATTTAATTTTTTGAAGATTGTATTTATCAGAGAAGCAAGTAAATGGAAATGAATTTCATAGGCATAAAGTGCGAGAACAAAAACCGTTGGCGTAGAAACGGCGGTTGCATTAAGCTATTTAAACTATAAACAGGTGGGACCTAAATGCTAATCTAGTAACACTGTTAAATTCATGAAGACGGGAAAAAGTCACCAGAGCAGTTGCCATGAAAATATTTGCATTAAAGACAGATGGAATCCACAACACATCCGTGAGGAAGTGACTTATGCCGAGATGCCTGGTCAGGATCATTTACATTGCAGATCCTAGTTTGGATTTCGTCAAGAACCTCGAGACGAATAGCTGGAGCACCAGACCAAATTTTGTGGTAAACCCTCCTACAGTAGAATGAACACTTCCTCCTCTCATAAATACTAATTGCGAGACTTCCTAGAACAGTCGTTGAGCAGCCGAGACGCAATGTAACTTGATCGTTCGGACGGACACTTCTGTCTTGCTTTGTTATTTCAATACACTTGCTCGACCTACCTTCGTCTTCCGTGTCTTTCTTTTCTGGGCCCTAAACGGGCTACAATACCAAATATGACAGCAATATTCAACGCACGGTAGAATGGCAGATTTGTAAGTTGGAATCTGATAAAAATGCCTATGCATCGTTCACGTTTAGAAACTCTGTAAATATTAAGATCGGAAACGTCGATGGAAACAAAGAATAGAGGGCCGAACTGCTACAGATGCAAATGAGATTGAAGCGGCAGTTGTTTGTATTGCTTAATACTAAGAATAGCACGAACATTAACGTATAAATAAAACAGAAAGTCTTAAGGAAATTAGAACCCATGAAGAAACATATCAAAAAGAGAAAGATGAAACTTCTGGAACACGTAACAAGGAAAGAAGGCTTGGAGAATTTGACAGACATAAGATATGTTACACTAATGAGAAACAAGGAAACCAAAGTGCAAAGAATTTAAAGAGTTTGAAGGAATTATAGATTCAATGATTGCTTACCAACCCTTTGCAGTTTATTTAAAGCCAAAGTATATTTTAGATTCTAAGATTTTTTTTGAGAGAACAATCGTTTTATCCAAATCTAATAATAGAAAGGATAGTAAAAACGAAAACATTGCTAATAGCCTCAATCAAATGGAAGGTGTGGAGAGCATTTATATATTGATTCGCTTTTTACGGCATATTAAAGTTATTTAAAGATGAGAGGGCCATAATTATCCACGTCCTGAAAGGTTATTATTGCCTAGTAAAGATAGAATTTTCTGTAAAACGAATTTTACTGTTTAAAAAATATTTGAGGTAATTTAGTGAAATTCAAAACAATATTCAAGCCCGTATTTCTATTAGGTTGGCGCAAAAATAATGACGTATTAATGTCGTTTTTTGACGTTCAAAAATACATCAAAAAACGACATTATTACGTCATTATTTTTGCACCAGCCTAATATTTGTTCACCCAACAAAAGGCCCAAGAACCACTTCAGTCTGACAGGAGTAAAAAGAATTTATATATTTCATTATTTTTTTTACTTTGCCAATGGATAATGAGTGAAAAATATTTGCTAAATTATATTCTGTTATTGAAATCGTTAATGACTGGGGGGTGGGGGGAAAAAGCGAAACACAACGAAAACTGTTTGAATCTGCCGTAACAAAACCCAGAAATATTCACACAATTTGATTAATTCTTGTTTGTTTCAAATAGCAATTAGTTGTCATACAAAATAAGGCAAAAGTAAAATATAACAAAGACGAGGCGAAAAATAAAAAAATAGAAATAAAAAATAGAAAAAAAAAAAAATAGAAAAAAAAAAATAAAAAAAAAAAACCCAACGCAAAGAATAGAATCATCAAAATTTCATAATTTTTGTCACGAGCCAAAATTGCAGGAGGTGAAACTATAAAAAATGCATAAACGCGAAATTGCGCCCAGCAACTGCAAATTTCATTAACGAAAAATAAAAATAAAGAAAAAAAAAGTTTTATGAATTTTTAGGAAAGGGTCGAAATGCGAAACAGACAATTGTTTGATGAAGCAGATAATAAAAATACTTGTCGAATTAGTATTGACAAATAAATTTTCAATAATAATAACAGTGATAAAAGCTCTATTAATTTCAGCCCATTTATGCAATGGCGCCTAACAGCCGTATATTTCCGCGTATGAAGCAACATTTAAATCTTAATAGTTACCCCAAATAGGATGCCGTCTAATACAACAGTTACAAAAATACAGTCTTAAATTCTGAAAGTATCGGCACTGGTAAGTAGTCTAGAATGCTTGCGTCATGGATCGTGGTAGGATAACAACTGCTTCGATATGGTAACTATCGATGTAAATATTTTCTAGTTGAAATAATTCACATTATAATGCTCTACTACAGTTACAAATGTAATAAAACTTTTTTTACTTTTTGATTTCACATTAAAATGCAATATTCAATATTTTTTTTGATGGTTACACAAGAATTTGCTATAGGCATTTACTCTGTCTCCCCACTAAGGCGAGTTGTGACACAAGGTCCTTTTTAAGGTGAGGGCCTGAGTGCGTACACCGGGGCCAGGAACAAAAATTGGCCGCAGCTCCCGCAACCGTCGGTTGCGGTGGTCTCGGTGCGAGCGCCGAACTCTCTCTTTGACAGCAACGCACTCAAGTAATGTAAACAAAGCTTTCGTTCTTGTTTTGTAGAGATATGAGTGCATTTACTAATCATTTTTTCTCATAGTAATGCTAAATAACAACATTTAAGATAACAGAAAAACCTATATTTCAAATTATTAGGTTGGTGCAAAAATAATGTCGTTTTCTCACATAGTAACACATGAAGAAAAATATACGGAAAAAACAAAAAAAAAAATCCTTATATGAAATTTTGCCTGTTTTAATGTTAATATAAGGATTTCTGTTTGTTTTTTTCCGTATATGTTTCTTCATACTGTCGGATCTATATCCATATATTTGCTTACATGGTAACATATGTGAGAAAGCGACATTATTTTTGCACCAACCTAATAAAATCCATTATCATTGCAGTGTCAAATAACAACAGCATTTAGTAGAACATAGGAACTTTATTTTTCAATAAGATACATTATACGGTATCATTTTCCTGTTGTTCAGCAACAAAAAATGTAAGATGTCATAAAAATCTGTATTTCTCATTACAGAATAAAATCGAAGGAAACCATCATACATAATTAAAACCCCTCAAAACTCATCACCATCTGATTCAAAGAGATCATCATAAACATCGTCATTTACAGATGGGTCCTAGTTGTTCGTCTTATACAACGGATATCAGATAAAATTCCGAAAATTTACCCTGATGTTGGGACATGTCTTATCTATAGGTCGACTTATATGTTCCTGGCACCATGTTTAATATATCAGATTTTAAACTTTTTAAAACATAAAGACGAATTCGAACAAAAAGGAAAAAAAAAAACAAAAAACAAATTATAGCTTTTGAGTACGAAACTGATGAAGACCATGCGCAAATAGAAAGACGTTTTGCAGTCCAGGGCAAAAAGAAAAAAAAATACATCCCGCAGCAAGGCTTCTGGTCCTGCGAGTGGAGGTTTTGAGAAGCGCGGAACCACCTCTTAATTGCTGTTTTTCTCATGTTCAGCCCTGACCCGGTGTGGTAGGTCTCCTTAGGGTCCCAGCGATGAGCAAATAGTGAACCATCAAATAAAAAATTAAACACTAGGAATGTTCGGAAATAAATTTTCATAGTAAAAATATCAGCAATAAAAAAAAACAAAAAAAACTGATATTTTTACTATGAAAATGGTTTCTGAACGTTCTTAGTGTTTAATTTTTTATTTAAATAAATTGACAACAACACGTTTGCAGTGAAATTACCAGCCACGCATCTTTATCACAAAAGTATTACGAACAATACATTTTATAAAGCTTTTGTCTTTTTATAGAAAAATAACAATCAATACAAGACTAAGAAAAAGTATCAAAAGATATTTTTCTAATAAAAAACAAGCAATACATTTTTACAAAATAATTACCAACAGGACAGTTTATAATATAAATGCTATATATCTAAAAAACATACGTTTGCCCTGAAAGTATAAAACTATGTACGAAATATCTGTTATTAGTACAAAATATCTGTTGAAGCCATAAAAGTGTCTAAAAATATTTAGATTTAGGCATTAACTGACCCATAGAGATGTTGATATGCTATAAAGCAAAAACAACGGAGCGTTTTGAATAAATGATTTGATGACAAGCATAATAAACAGTTAAAAAGAAACAAACGTGGTGTTATAACAATGTTAGGTGGTTCTGTGTCTGTGATTTCAGTTATCTATGCGTAATCATAGACATAAACAATTCGCAAATTTTAAAAAAAATGCCCTCCCATCACAAGATGAGGGATGCTGGGAATTTGAATATACCTAAGAATGTCGGAAATTTTACCTTTATTTAAAAATACAATATATATAGTTGAATAAAAAAATATATATATTGGCATAGTAAATGTAAACGATAAAAAAAAGAATCCTCCTGTCTGCAACATGTTTTAAGGCTATATGAAGATTAAAAACGGATTCTTGAACAATCACCGAAGTTAAGCAACAACGTACCTGACCATTACCAGGTTTGATGACTGATTGGAAATACCACTACCATGGGAGAGTCGAATTCCAATTCCACTAGTGTTCGTTATAGTCACTTACGTGCAAATAACCTTGGGGAAAGGTATGAACCGAACTCTTCTCTCCCAATGTATGGGTTAATTAGAAGAACGTGTATCAGTAAAATTATTATCGCAAAAGCATCCTTAAAATGTTGAAACTATTTTCTGGCTTGGAATAATCTGCATGAAAATGTTTGATAAGCCGTGACAAACGAATCAAACAATTCTCTCCACAACTTCCTTTCCCTTATTATTGTTTCAATTTTACTATAAAAATTAAATCAATCAATATTTCTGTAATATAACTTCTACTACAGTATATTGTTATTTTCTTCTTCTTCTTCTTCTTCTTCTTCTTCTTCTTCTCCTCCTCCTCCTCCTTCTTCTTCTTCTTCTCTTCCTCCTCCTTCTTCTTATTCTTCTTCTCCTCCTCCTTCTTCTCCTCCTCCTCATCCTTTTTCTCCTCCTCCTCCTCCTTCTTCTTCTTCTTCTTCTTCTTCTTCTTCTTCTAGTTCTTCTTCTTCTCTTCCTCCTCCTTCTTCTTATTCTTCTTCTCCTCCTCATCCTTTTCTCCTCCTCCTCCTTCTTCTTCTTATTCTTCTTCTTCTCTTCCTCCTCCTTCTTCTTCTTCTTCTTCTCCTCCTCCTCCTCATCCTTTTTCTCCTCCTCCTCCTCCTCCTCCTTCTTCTTCTTCTTCTTCTTTGTGCCATGTCCCTTCAAGATGCTGGCGATCATAGCCTTCAACAATTTCCTCCCATTTGTAGCTCTTAATAAATAATGTCTTTTTATCTCATCTAAACCTTGTTCTGCCATTTATTTACTTTTCTTTTTCTCTGTCCCTCTTGCCTTCAATCTATCCTGCTGAAACCCTCTATCCCGTCCAAACTCTCATTCTTCCTTATGGTCCCAAGAAATTTCAGCTGTCTCTTGCTGGTGTTATGTATAAGTGTCGTTTTCTTTTCCACGTTTCTCTAAAACATCGTCATTGCTCACATATTCGGCCTATGGTATTCCCAGTATCCTTCTGTAGTCGTTTTTTTTTTCGCGGCTTCCTTTTGTCGTGCCAATAAAGAAAATTTATACTACTGTGTCGTGTTCTTAAAAAAATGATTATACTAAAATAATTATAACAGTTATAATTCTCATACACTATTTTTAAACCAATGAGATACGACTCCACTTTTCTTCTCTAAACGCCCAAACATGTGATATTCTCACTATCGGACAGGCCGTCAACACGAGCATCAGCGAAAAGTTCATCTC
>OZ010597.1:57999633-58039633 GCA_963932145.1 Acanthosepion lycidas | reverse complement strand
AGTAACATGACTTTCCTGAAAGAAGAACTGCTATTAAAAGGTAAGCTATTTAAAAAATAGAAGAGATAAAATCCTGAACGGGGTCGGTGAAGTTAACAAACATGTTAACTATTAAATTTAAAACTAACCACACTTTTGTCTTCAGCGCTTGTTGATATTAAGTTTAAAATTGAAAAGGATAATACTCACATAATATATAAATTGCGCTAACATTGTGATAACCAGAGATATTATTTAAAATTCAAATTACGTAAAAGTCAAACCTTACTTAGTACCTGAGTCAAGCAAGCGGGGCGGGATGACATCCTATTTATTATTATTATTGTATATATATATATATATATATATATATATATATATATATATATATATATATATATATATGTGTGTGTGTGTGTGTGAGTGTGTGTATATATATATATATATATATATATATATGTATATATATATACATATATATATATATATATATATATGTATATATATATATAGATAGATAGATACTAGTTTCATTAAATATTATAGACAAGTGTTGTCTATTTATTTATAATATTTAATGAAAATAAATAGACAACACATGTTTATAATATTTAAAGAAAAGTGTATCAATGAAAAGATGCTGCCTAAATACACACAATATATATTAGGTTGGTGCAAAAATAATGTCGTTTTCTCACATGTTACTATGTGAAAAACCGACATTATTTTTGCACCAATCTAATATATATATATATATATATATATATATATATATATGCATATATATATATATATATATATATATATATATATATATGTATATATATATATATATGTATATATATATATTTATGTGTATATGTATATATATATATATATATATATATATTTATATATATTATATTAGTTGTAAATATACACATACATATGCAAAATATATAAAAAGATATATACATACACGCATACACATACATATATATTAGGTTGGTGCAAAAATAATGTCGTTTTCTCAATGTCCAGGACAGAGTAAGCATATACTAAAAAGGCTTAAACACAAATATTCCATGGAGTCTAACAATATATAAATCATTTCTCGTAATAGGTACGACAATAATTTTGAATTAAAGAATGCCGTTAAGAAGAAATAATAGAGAAAGAACAGAGTTCAAACATATGTGCACAATGATTTATAGCTACGTATTTGTTTACTGTAAAAGAGCATTGAAAGGATGATAATATCGGTATCCAGTAACATAGCTTTCCTAAAAGAACTGCTGCTATTAAAAGGTAAGATATTTAAGAATACTAGAGATAAAATCCTGAACGGAATATTCCATGGAATATTAGTGTTTAAGCCTTTTTATTATCTATCTATCTATCCATATATATATATATATATATATACATATATATATATATATATATATATATATATATATATATATATATATATATATATATATATATATATATATATAATGTTGTTGTTGGCGAAACTCCTTGCCGAGACTTGGGGTACTCATCAACTTTACCGTTCGTGTGAAATGTGTACTTTATTGGATTTGAAGAAACGGCCCCTTCTAACGCAAGATAGATTAGGATGGGGTTGGAGAACTCTGGCTCTTCTTTTTAGGCTCCTTTCATCTCTTCCATTTGGTTTCTAATAATTTTTTTCCTGGCCTGCACTTCTACAATTTGTTCAAAACTGCAGCGAGGAAAGTTGGCCTTCTGTGTCGCGCCAGGAAATTTTTCTCCCCGGAATCGATACTTCAAATCTACAAATCAACCATTCGCCCTTTCATGGAGTATTGCTGCCATATATGGTCTGTAGCCCCTTCTGTTTGCCTCGGAGTTATTGACAAGATCCAGAGACGGTTATATAATATAATTGGCCCTGATCTGGCATCTCGTGTACAGTCACTCTCTCACAGACGCGACGTCGCCTGTCTCTGTCTTTTTTACAAATACTTTCATGGTAATTGCTCCGATGAGCTCCTTTCACTCTTTCCCAGACTTCATGAATTCAAGTGCCCTACGAGGCGGGCATCCCACTCTCACCCTTTCACTGTATAAACTTTTAAATGTGTCCGTCTCTTCTACTCCAATAGCTTCATATCTCGCACCTCTCATTTCTGGAACACCCTTCCATATTCCAGTTTTCCTGAGAGCTATAATCTCCAACTATTCAAATGTAATGTCAATCGACATCTCCAGTTGCCTTGATCTATCCGCTATCTTTCTCCACATCCTTACTTCTATCACTCTTATCTGTTCTCGCTCCAAATCTTCTGCAACCCCCCTGCATCCTAGTGGCTTCCCGCCGTGCTCGGGGCGTAATGCTTAAAAAAAAACAACCTTCGAACATCAAACTGACCGGATCGATTTCTGTTCACAGCAAGATGTTTTTGAGCTGATCCTTGAATCGAGTATGTGAGACACTTGACGCGCTCTGAAACAGGATTTTTTGGGGTGGGCGGATGTCTATCATTCGGTCATCGTGATCTAGCCATCGAATTATATATATATATATATATATATATATATATATATATATATATATATATATATATATATATATATATCCGAATCTAATGAGAACAAAAATGATATATAAATTTCACAGTATTAATTCAAAAGAGAGCTCAATACCGATAGTAGAGCAATAATTATTTATTATAATTTTTTCATATAAACAAAAACAATTTACTCACTACAAAAATAAAACTTAGTTTTAGTGCCTTTAATTGCACTTCGATTGGTGAGAACCAAAATGATCATGAAAAATTCTGTTTGAAAACTTTTATAAACTCGATCCAAATGAGTACAATACCTTGATTAAAAAGGATTTAACGAAAAGTTATCAGAAGTTGGATGCAGATAATTATAACTATGTAAACATCAACTCATCGGACAAGAAGATTACCGAAAAGCTGAAAATCCGTAATAGGGTGTCGAAACCTACATTCTACTCAAAGACCATAAACCTAATTTCCTAAGCAAACTACCTACAAGGATTATCAACCAACCAAATCCGAAATCGTGAGACTCGGGAAAACGATCCTGGAACGTGTAAACAAACAGATTAAGAGCCAGCTCGGCCTCACCCAATTGGTCTGTACTAGAGAATTAAGAGATTGTTTTAAAGACATCAATAACAAAAACAACAGTACTTTCATCCAATTTGACGTCGAGGACTTCTATCCATCCATATCGAAAAACCTTTTCGAAATGGCTTTGGAGTTTGCCGAGTTTTACTCCGATATCTCTAAGGATGAAATCGACATCATCCTAAATTGCAGAAAATCAATTATAATCCACAACAATGAATAATGGATAAAGAAATCAGATGAAAACTTTGATGTATCGACGGGATCGTTGGATTCTGCTGAGTCATCGAACTTGGTCGGAATATTTATTTTGTAGAATCTCACTGCACATAATGAAATTAGTTTAAATAATATAGGGTTTTATAAAGACGATGACCTGATGGTAGTAAATAATTTTACCGGAAGCAATGTTTAACAATTGACGAAATTGATTCATAAATTGTTTAAAACTTTACACCTCAGTATTAAAATTAATTCTAACATAAAAAAGTGGATTTCTTAGATGTAACCATAATCTTAGCCCTAAATAATTTCCAACACTTCTTAAAAAGTAACGCTAACCCCATTTATATAAATCCTAATTCGAATCACCCAACACCAGTTATTAATCATATCCCATCATCCGTTGAACGCCGTATCAACCAGCACTCTTCTAACAAAGAAATATTCAATAAACACAATATTGTTTATAAGAAAATGCTTAACGACAGCGGCTATAGATATTCCGAAATTAAATATAGAGAAAATTATAGTTACTCTAAAAGAAAAAAAAGAGCAGGAGAATAATTTCGTATACACCTCCTTTCAACAAATTAGTTCGTACGAAATTAGAACACAAATTTTTAAATATAATTAACACTTTCCTACGAAGAGTAAATTAAGTCATTATTTTTTGTTTTGATAGATAGCTCTTCAGTGCCGGTTTTGAGTTCAAACTGTTGGCGACAACGGCTTTCCACTACTTCCTTTCATTATAACTCTCAGGAGCGTTTTAATATCTGTTCTTGGTTATATATCTTTCGTAAAAACTGTAATAAAAAATAGTTTAAATTACTACAATAATATTATTTGTTATTATACAGTTCTCTTTTCAGGCCTATCCCCATTAAAACTGTTACCCCCCCTTTGGGGGATGTGCTTCAGTTGCACCCAAATGTTGTTACTAATACTGGTTTACGGGTTTGCTGACTTTTAAACTTAAACTGTTCCAACTGAACTGCAAAATATCCCAATAATGAAAGACCCAGTGAAAGACGGATAATACTGCTAGTTAAGAAATAAAGCCAGATCAAAAATTATATTCATCATTTGACATGGACTTTCGAGAAGATCTCTACTTTCGAGATCTGAATGAGATGTGCATTCCTTATAGGGGTAATCGACCATTGCGGGGACCATGAAGTCCTCTCTAGCCGATCAGTCTATAGCAAGATGAAACAGGCAGTGGTTTCACCTAAAAAAGCGGGACGCAGCTGTGAAACATACAGAAAAGCATATAGTTATGATCCAGGTTAGGACCAAGGAAGAACAACACGAACACAAGAGTAGAAATAACGATGGTATATTACACGAAATAATAATACAAGATGTGGAAGGTGTTAGTATGACTGTCAGTCTGGTTTGGAGTGAACTGCTATCGGCTCGACTCGATTCAATATTTACTTGCACCCCCACGAGGGAAAGATGTGGCACAAAGCCGAGTTTTACGTGGGTTTTCCGAGCCCGTAAGCTCGGCCAAAAAATGTCCGTAGAAACTGTAAAAACAGAATCAGGTTGGTCAACCTCTCCGCACGAGACTCATAGGCAGACCGTCAAGCCGAGAAGATCGGCTCGATTCGGTATCTAGCCACCCCCTCACGAGGGTTGCATGTGGCATAAGGCAGAGTTTAACGTGGCTTTCCCGAGCCCGTAGACTCGGCCAAAAATTCCCATAGAAACCTTATAAAAGGGGATCGGGTTAGTAAACCACCCTGAACGAGACTCTGCCCTTCGGCAAAGTCTCGTCCGTGTTTCTCTCTGCTCAGAGGAAGAGAGTTCAACCGTCAAGCCGAGAAGCTCGACTCGATTCGATATCTAGCCACCCCACCACGAGGGTTGCATGTGTCACAAGGCCGAGTTTAACGTGGGTTCCCGAGCCCGTAGGCTCGGCCAAAAAAATGCCCGTAGAACCCGTATAAACGGGATCGGGTTGGTCAACATCCCCGAACGTGACACTTCCCTTCGGCAAAGCCTCGTCCGGGTTCCTCTCTGCTCCGAGGCAAACAGTTCGACCGTCAAGCCGAGAAGCTCCGCTCATTTCGGTATCTAGTCACCCCACCACGAGGGTTGCATGTGGCACAAGGCCGAGAGTCGTAGTATATATAGTGTTAGGAAGAGTTTATTCTGTAATTATAGGTAAGGACCCATGGCACATATAAAGCTTATACTCTTTATTAAAGGCTCTAAAGCATAGGTTGGTAGATTTTCGGAGTGAAAATTGGGACCGGAATAAAAAAAAATGGTGACATCATAAGTACAATAATAAAAAAAGAAATCACAAACTACATGACACTGATTGTGTCTATGATAACAATGGCCGGTTTGAAAACAGCAAAAAATGAAACTTCACCAAGAGGACACATCAAAAACAGTCAACAGATTCTCTGAAAACAAGAATCTATCGATCTGCACATCAGATAAAGACTGTGTTATTGTGATTACCGTTGCTTTTCCTTAGAAAGGAATAGTCAATCGATAGACAAAAGAAGACAAAACAGGGTTACGATTAAGAGAATATTGTCCTTGGGTAAATGGATTGTATCGCTTACCAAATCACACAAGGCTGATGAGGCCTTATATCTCTGTCGTCGGCATCACGTTCTGCAAATTAAGCAAAAACCTCGCGAAAATTTTAACACCTCTTTTAGGAACTATCAGATATTCCTACTTAAAACATTCGTTCTACAAAAGAAAAGGAATCGACTTAAGATGACATGAAACTCTATAGTTAAAGAAGATCTAAGAAAAAGAAGCACTGACTGGTTGCAGGGCCTGTTATCTCTGGTATGTTTAATTGCTTCTGATATGGCATCACGGATTCAATCATTTTCCTTCATCCATGACGTGGCTTCTCTGTGCCTTTCTTATAATGGTGTCCATGTCAATTGTTCTATTGAGCTTTCCTCGATCGCATGCCTTTAAACGCACTACTAGTTTGGCTTCTAGGTCTCATCATTTTCACCAACCTAATATATATATATATATATATATATATATATATATATATATATATATATATATATTAGGTCGGTGCAAAAATAATGTCGTTTTTTGACGTTCACCTTCTAAAATCATAATTCCTTTCATAATAAACTTTATTAATCGAAATAAGAACCATTAGAATCGACACATTTTTGCCAACGAGAAACAAGTTTATTTATCCCATTAGGATAGAAATCCGGAGTTCTGGAAGCGATGAAGTCATTGAAGGTAGATTCGGCATCATCTCGGCTTTTGAAGCATTTTTCGCGCAGGAAGTTGTCGACATGCTTGAAAAAGTGATAATCGGTGGGCGAATGGTCCGGTGAATATGGCGGATGAGGCAGAGTCTCGTAGGCCAATTCGTTCAGCTTCTGCAGGGTCAGTTGAGCAACATGCCGGCGAGCGTTGTCATGGAGGAGAATTGGTCCCTTCATATTAACCAATCTCGGGCACATACGTTGTAGCTTCTGGTGCATTCATCAATTTGACGGCAGTACTTCTCCGCCGTAATCGTTTCGCCCAGATTCAAGAAGCTGTGATGGATGAGAACGGCCGCAGACCACCAAACAGTCACCATAACATTTTTGGGTGCAATTGCGGCTTCGGGAAGTGTTGTGAAGCTTCTCCGGCATCCAACCACTGTGCCGAACGTCGCCGGTTGTCGTAGAGAATCCACTTCTCATCATACGTCACAATCCGCTCGAGAAATGGGTCGTTTTTGTTGCGCAGAAGGAGCGTAGAAGACATCTCAAAACGAAGATATTTTGATTATCGTTCAATTGATGCGGCACCCATTTATCCAACTTTTTTGAATTCCCTATTTGGTTTAAATGGCGAACGACAGTTGAGTGGTCGACCTCAAGTTCAACAGCAACTTTTCGTGTGGTTTTGCGAGGATCGGCTTCAATTAAGCCTTTCAAATGTTCGTTATCAACCGCAGTCGGCCGGCCACGACCGTCTTCATCTTCGAGGCTTTCATCACCATTGCGAAATTTCTTGAACCACCGTTGTGCCACACGTTCGTTAATGGTTCCTGGGCCAAACGCATCATTGATATCACGAGTTGTCTCGGCAGCTTTTCGGCCTAGTTTGAACTGGAACAAGAAAATCGTGCGGATTTGAATTTTGTCCATGCTGTCGAAAAGCCTGCAAAAAAATGAATGGAGAGATTGATAACGGTAACGAATAACACGATGCGATAGAGCGAAAAACGCGCTTCAAAATTATATATAACATGGCTATATATATTAATGAATTAATTCAGAAATCATATTTAAATGTAACATATGTGAGAAAACGACATTATTTTTGCACCAACCTAATAGTTTGGCTTCTAGGTCTCATCATTTAATTACCAAATTAACTTGATGGAACTATATTCTAATAGCTTATTCTTTCACACCTTGCACTTGTGGGTATCTCTTCCAGTTTCTGGCTGCCATGACATATACAATCTTCAAAACTTTAAACGTAACTTCAATCGCTGTCATCTATCTTTCTGAAACATGTCGTTTAATTGTCTTTTTACCTCACTAAATCTCATTTTTTTTCATCCATTGTGTCTTAGTTGCATATTCGTCGTACTTGGGTTGAAACGATGTAAAAAAAAGGGGCAGATTTTTACGTTTCTTTCAGAACTATCCACACTTCATATCTTAAACTTTCTACTTGCACAAAAACAACAAACAAGTTTGTTTTTTTTCCTCGAAAATGACATGACGCAACTGATTGCAGGCTCCGCGACTTGCCCATAATTGTGGCCCTTTTGTTTTGCGTACGGTGGATGTAGTAAGGAAGTTGTTTTATTTAGTTCCAATTAACGTATTCTGTTCTTTCCGCTATTACTCACATATTTTTAGAATCATTTTTTAGCCAAGGAAGACATCAAAACAACTAAGACTCTGGTGTTTTTTAAGAGTGAAAGAATATAAGAAAAAGAAAAAAAAAACACTAAGGAGCGAGAACCTAAAAGAACAAGAATTCAAAAGGCGTTTGACGATTGAGATTTCTTAGAATTCTTAAAGATCAAACTTGACTGTAAAGCAAGAATCAGAAAGAGAGTTCCACGAGCGAGAAGTGCGATATAAGAAACTGTTAGTATAAAACATACGGTTACATAAAATCACCTCAAATGTAAAATGGCATTTAAAAGATTTGTGTTAACATTATATATACCATTTCTACTACTGTGCTACAATCTGACATATTATAGCTGAATAGATCCAAAATGAAGCACGAATCATTCTTCCAAAATGGTGCTTATAGTTTTCAGTATTATTTATGTCGTTTGTGGTTTTTTGGGGTGTGATGATTATCGATATGTACACGAATTGCGTTAACCGACGAGCGACGGTAGAGTTTATGTAACCAATATGAAAATTGCATCGATATTAGAGATCTCATATATAAAGGAAAAAAGACAATAAGAACACTGTAGATTTAACCGACGCGTTTCGTCCAATGTGGACTTTTTAAAGGCAAAAACGAAATGAATTTATTGAAACAAAATATCTATAAACAACAAACAAAATATCTTTAGCAACCAGAAGAATTTAGAAACTCTATTTTATATTGATATGGTCAACTGGAAAATTACGTCAATTGCTTTATGTTTGAAGAGAATATTTTGCACATTTTTTGTTTGTATTGTTGCATTCACGGATTCGACCGTTTTCATTTAATTTCTTGATATATTTATTGTGTATGTTGGCTAAAACTACAATTTTCCTATTGTCTTTTTCCTTTATACATATTTTCTATTTCTACAAGTTAATTATGAGAATTTTTAGACACACACACACACATATATATATATATATATATATATATCAATTAGAAGATCCGTTATTAATACAATTGATTCCTACAATTGTTTCATATATATATATATATATATATATATATATATATATATATATATGGGCATTAGCTCTTGTGATGGTGTCTCCATGGGTTCACTACTGGGTTCGACATTTATCAAATTCTACATGTCGAACCTCGAAAATAATATATATATATATATATATATATATATATATATATATATATATATATATATATATATATATATATATATATATATATATATATATATATATATATATATATATATATATATATATATATATATATATATATATATATATATATATATATATATATAGTGGGGACCTCGAGGCGGTTTAATGATTAGCAAGCTTGTCTCGCTAGAACAATGAACAATTACGACTGATTAGTGAGTTCGATCCTCATGGGTGCCCCAAACATTCCAACTTATGCCACATCTAATCTAGGCTTCAAAAAACACTATATATATATATATATATATATATATATATATATATATATATATACCGACCTTTATGCTAGCACGATTTCAGAATGATTTCATTAGGCACTAAGTCTAGAATATATACATCCCTGATAGCTTTTAATCGGAGCTATCATGCATGTATATCTACGTATTAATCGACTTAGAAATTATCTTCATATACTCGCAGAGGGATACGACAAAAATCCGTGTACATTCAGTTCGCTTGCTTTTTTAAGGAACCTTTACTATTTAGCGAGAAACTGATCTCACTTCCCTTCTCTACGTGCCACAGATACACACCTATTTTTGTGTGGGGATAGATATTTCACTGCATCTATTAAAAATATATATATGCGTATATGTTTACTGTTTGAAGTAGAAGATATATACGCAGTTCGTTCGGACTAGTTACTTGTGTTAAAATCTGTTAGTCACGCGAGAAGAACAGACAACAGTCGTCATCTCTGAGTTTTCTTTAAGCGTCCATCTTTTTTTTTATCTCCTTTTTTGTTGTTACTCCCCTAAAACAAAGATTCCATTTTCAGTAAACACAAGAAACGAACTGTTCGTCACGAAGACTTCTGCCTCCATGGCGCGAGCAACACCGTCTGTACTAGGTCACCTTCTCACCCACCTTCATGCGGACATGCTTGCATGACCGGATGCACTTCAAATCTTGTGCCTTTGCAGGATTCCCGCGAAAGTCCAATGTTATCTGCATCATTTTGTCGATGGGTCAATGCATCTCCTCTAGTTTATCTCTTCTACTTTTATATACCGCGTGCCTTCAGTACGCTAGTGACCATGACTCTCCACAATTTCCTTTCTTTTATAGCTATAAATAAATTGTAATTTTTGTTATCTCTCCTAAACCTTGTTCCGCCAACCATTTAATCAAGCTCGCTTTCCTCTGTCTCTCTTGCATTCAATCTGCCCTGTGTGTATCGCATTTTCCAAGCCCTCTTTCCTCATTATGCGCCCGAGAAAGTTCGGCTGTCTCGTTAGTATGATAAGTATAATGTATGCTTTTTGTTTCCATTTTCTCTAAAAATCCTTCTTTGTCACTTATTCGATATATGTTATCCTCAGCATCCTTCTGTAGAACAGCATTTGTGTTGCCTCATTCTCTGGGACTCAGCGCCACATAGTTGGACTGATGTTAACAATCCACTTTATTTTTTTCTAATCAAGTTTTTTTAGGTTTTTAATACATTGCTTAACAACTGGAATGCATCCGAATGTGCTTAATGCACATATATATATATATATATATATATATATATATATATATATATATATATATATATATATATATGGATGATAGAAACTATATATGTGTAAATTCATGATGTGGTTCTATGACGTGGTGCCACTTGAGGAACCAAAATGTTTTCAAGAGAACCATATGCCTAGATGCAATGTAATATGTTGTTACTAGTTTGAAATGTAATTTTATTGAGTGTCGGTTGCTTTGTTTTAATGTAGATGGCCTCCAATAACTGAATTTCATGAATTTACTACCTCCGTCTGCTATTCTGCGATCGTTGTCGTTCGCTATCCAATTTTATATGTCAACATAACAGAATATCATCTTTGATGAATGGTTATCCATGTTTAAATGTCCGCATAACCACACTCTGAAGACGGCTCATGTAATGTGAAAGCTTCGATCAAGGAACGGCTTAATAAAAATATCCAAATGTTAAACAATTTTTGTGTTTATTTGCACCCGAAATTGAAGCCACCATACGAAGTTTAGAACGGCTCGTGATCAAACACAATAGACATTCATTGTCTGCTATATTTCTTTATATATATATATATATATATATATATATATATATATATATATATATATATATATATATATATATATATATGAAGAAATATAGCTTTAAGGTATGCTATATTTATGGGATAAAGTGCTCAATATCAGAGATAGAGCGTATGTAAATATAAAAGTGAACATTGATGTCAACACTCAGAGCCAACAGGCTGTTTCATGCTAGACGCAATCATCAGGCCGCCGAATGCGTCTAGCATGAAACAGTCTGTCGCTTCTGAGTGTTGACTTCAGTGTTCTTCTTTATATATATATATATATATATATATATATATAATTATTTATTTAAAAATATGATTCCAGCGAGTTGGAACCATATTTTTAAATAAATACTTATATTTATGCTCTACTTTCGTATCGAGCACTATTTTTTAAAAATAATAACAAAAATACTAAGGAACTTTGGATTATTTACCAAACCAGTTTCTTTCCTATTTTCTACAATATTTTCACACACACACACACACACACATATATATATATATATAATAGCTGTAATAAAAATGATAAAAAGCCAGGAATAGCGTCAGTCTTTAGATTTCTGAAAGAAAATCCATTTAAGGAAATCAGTATTTACAATACAGTGCTCGATATCAGAGATAGAGCTTCAGTAGGATTAATGCAAATATATTATTTGTCGCTAAAGTTATTCTTGTTATTGTGAGCAACTCTATTCCTGTGTTTCATCGAGGAAACTTTGTGTAATTTTTCGGACCTCTCCTCAGGGGATATAATTTGACATTTACACATTAATAAAAAAAAAATTGTAAACAAGAAATAAATAAAAAAAAAAACGGCATTTATATTTAATTTGAAAGTAAAGGCCTTTAGAAAACCCCAGAATATTCTGTAATATTAGCCTAATTTATATCGTCTCAGAAGCCCGAAATAACCTTAAGCGACATTAACATTTGACATTCAGAGCATAAAGAGAAAGAAATGAAATATCAAGGCAGTATGAAGATGCAGAAAAATTATGAGAATAACAACTTAAATATGTGGGCATACGTACATGTACAGGCGTACACGAGCTGACACATAGGTGCGCGCGCGCACACACCATATAAATACGGTCACGATCGAAAACAAGCACACATACACTATGCAAAAAAAAAATTGCAGCAAAGGTAAGTGCATATAAAACAGAAAAAAAAATGAGAAGTTTAAGAAGTCAATTGACGATACCCCCTGACGAGTGGACGGACGTGTCTGTCTACAAATGTCAGGAATCGTGATGCTGACGGTAACATCAATCAGCTCAGTGACAAACTTTTTGCTTGTATTTATTCTGTCTGTCTGTCTGTCTGCCTCTCTCTCTCTCTCCCTCTCTCTCTCTCTCTATATATATATATATATATATATATATATATATAGTTATTTTCCAACCATAGCTTTGATGTAGCACAAGACCGAAATTATGGGGAACCCAGTGAGGATCGAACTCACTACTAATTGTAATTGTTCTAGCGAACCTCGATGTACTTCCCCCTCTCTCTCTTTCTCTCTCTCTCTCTCTCTCTCTCTCTCTCTATATATATATATATATATATATATATATATATATATATATATATATATATAGTTATTTTCCAACCATAGCTTTGATGTAGCACAAGGCCGAAATTATGGGGAACCCAGTGAGGATCGAACTCACTGCTAATCGTAATTGTTCTAGCGAACCTCAAGGTACTTCCCTCTCTCTCTCTTTCTATATATATATATATATATATATATATATATATATATATATATATATATATATATATATATATATATATATATATATATATATATATATATATATATATATATATATTATTTGTTTAGTATTATTTTTGCCATGTCTTTTCTTTCTCTTGTTATTGTTTATTGCAAGCGTCGTCAATTTTGTTTCTTCGGCATTTCTGCCAATTAAATTTAACCATTGCCAATTACTCTACTAAGGTCGAACTCGTTTGTCAATAAGATCTATCAAGCTCGTTAACCAATAGCCAACACTGAGGCGCCCGAAGATTGCTCTCAATCTAAGATTAGCTTGTTTTGACCATAAGTATGGAGTGAATATTCACCCAGTGAATATTGAATTCACTTTGGAAAACTAATGCCCGACTAGACTATTTCGCTAATCGTTACCAACGCCGTGGAGACCCACTGTCTCGACGTACTGGTAACAGATTTTGCCGCTAAAAACAACTTTTTTTTATTTTATTTTCGAGATGCTTGGATTGCAGTGTATTTATGATAAAATGGATAGATATCAATTTTGTTTATTAGAACAAATAAAGTTTTATACTAATACGTAATTGCTTAGAAGAAAGTGTTTTCTTTCAACGAGAATATTGTATTTTCGTTAATATTTGTTACATAACGTTTTTAATGCAACAGGTAGACACAAATTTGCAAGTCTGAAGAAAAGTCAAACTTACCTGTTGTTTTTTTTTTTGTTTTTTTGTCGCTGCTAGAAATACGTATATTCCATCCGAGCTTCGATACAAGATGTGACGATTTTCTTGGCAAGCAAGCTCCACTCACAGCGAAGATAAAATCAACATTATTCCTTTTCTTTAGATTTGCGTTTAAGGTAATTGTTCTGATCGTAATTGTTCTGGCGAACTTTCCTTTATGTTACCTAGACTTTATGAATTCAAGCGTAGTTCCAGATTGGCGACGAGATCTCATCATATTACAGTCGAAATTGCTAGATATAACCATACGTTTTATGCTAATGGTCTCTTCTATCGCACTTCTCATATCTATATCATTAGACTTACTAAGCTAGAGCATTGGTCATTGCAGACGTTGAATGTCTGATCTGGTAGGCGCCCTGTCTAAATAAAGTCAACAAGGTTATTGTTCTTATGAACTTTCCGCTCTGGTACATAGGTTTTATGAATTTAAGCGCAGTACTAGATTGGCGGAAAGGTCCCATCATTTTTCCTTTGAAATGACTAAATATAAACGTACATTCTATGATAACGGTCTCTTCTCTCGCACTTGTTATTTGGGCAAGTCCCTTCTGGATTCTTGCTTCCCAGTCAACTTCAAAACTTTAAATGCAATATCAATCGTTATCTTCTGTCTTAATTGCTATTCTTTATTGTTCTCTCTCTTTAATAGTGTTTTTTTTTTATTTTACTATTTAGTATTTGATACGATTTATTGTTTTTATTGCCTTGATGGGAGTGAATCGATTAAAAATCTGGAATGCTATAATTAAAAAAAGCCAGTAAGAATAATTCTAAATTCCAAACAGAATACATGAAAGTTACAATTAAGGGGAAAGTAGGAATTCTTTCATTTTTTTTTTATTTAAGTCTAAATAAATAAACGGTAAACTCTGTCTCTCTGTCTTAAATCCATCCAAATTGGACGACACTTGCTCTGCACAGACATAGTATGCCATTTTAGAAACAGGCTGGATCATATAAATGAAAATATGGCCTTCATTTGATGCTTGAAAATCCAGCATTGGAATTTGTATCTGGATAAAGATTCAATAATATTTAAGCTTACCTTTTAAAAGCTCGACGATAATTCATCTGCCGCTAATTAATTTTAAGACAATTTCATGTACATATGCCCTTTTTTTCTGTACTCAAAATTATACAAATAAATTTATTTCCAAGTTTTACAAAGTGTTATTGTACAAAAACATTCGTCACAAAAAAATAAAAATAAACGCCGAAAAAAATTACAGTAATGAATTCTTGGGAATCCAAAATTACAGGTTTTCGGGTCCGGATTCAGAATTAACTTTGAGGACACATGGCGCAGTGGATAAAGGCGTTGGTTAGATCATGTGACAGAACCCAAGAGAGTGAGTTCAATACCCGGTTAAGGCAGTGGGGAACTTTCAGAGGTAAATTAACAGGAGATAACTGATAACTGACAAATTAAATGTGGCATGTGGAAGTAGAAAAGTCTACCCCAGTGATTGAAATAAAGGGTTCCGTTCGACATTCTAACCACCTGAAGAAGGCCGGAGCGTACAAAGGTCGAAACGTTGTAATAAATATGGTGACAAAGATGTGGACAATTGTCCGAATAATGTAAATAATACCTCATCTCAGAAATATAGGCATATATATATATATATATATATATATATATATATATATATATATATATATATATATATATATATGTAAGCAAATATATGGATATAGATCCGACAGTATGAAGAAAAATATACGGAAAAAACAAACAAAAATCCTTATATGCAAATATGCTGTTTTAATGTTAATATAATGTCAACGTCGGACGTTTCGGTCTAATAAACCATCTTCAGGACATATTCATAAAATATAATTAACATTATCAATTTAACTTATGTTCTTATGTCCATTGTCCTTGTCATGTTGAATTGATAATGTTAATTATATTTTATGAATATGTCCTGAAGATGGTTTATTAGACCGAAACGTCCGACGTTGACATTATATTAACATTAAAACGGCATAATTGCATATAAGGATTTTTGTTTGTTTTTTTCCGTATATTTTTCGTCATATATATATATATATATATATATATATATATATATATATATATATATGTATGTGTGTGTGTGTGTGTGTGTGTGTTTGTGTGTGCGCGTTTCATTAAAAACGACAGACAAGGTACAACGGTTAAGCTTTTTATTTAATTTTTCTTGTGTTCTAAAAAGAGGTTTCTTTTCTGGACAAAGGGTGTGTAAAAACTGTCCAAATGTTTTATATTTCCGAGCGCTTTCGGCTATACCTTTAGGCATTATCAAGGATGATTCGATATTTCAGCTTAATTGAGTGTGTGCGTTCTGTGTATATATTAGTGTGTCGTAGGGATGTTTTTAATCTCCGAATACGGTTAGCACATTGTTGCTTTGTTCGTAGTTAATATTGTTAAGAGTTGGCTTTTTCTTTTTTATTATTAAAGCTTCCATTATTTTTAGTCTTTTTTTGCAGGTGGATGCAGTTAATATATTTGTGTTTTCTACTAGTATGTTCCTAATGGAGTCGGGTAAATTTGTGTGTGTGTTTAAATGGGTTCTAATGGAGCTGTGATCAGATAGGTGTAACATAAGACGTCTGGATAAGCATGTGTTTGTGTAATTTTTCAGTTAAAAATATGAAAATAGCGTTTCTCTACATTCCAGTTGCTAGGTACATTCTGTTTTTGTTTTTATTAGTTACTTTATTCATTTAATTTCATTTTCGTATTTTGCTTTGATAAAGTCCACATTGGACGAAACGCGTCAGCAATTACCCGTTTTCCTATTGTCATTTATATTCATAAATATATATATATATATATATATATATATATATATATATATATATATATATATATATATATATATATATATGTTCATGTTTTTACATGTTCGTAAACAATGCATCATAGTTTGGAAATATTGTCCCAGAACACACACACACACACACTCACACACACACACACATATATATATATATATATATATATATATATATATATGTGTGTGTGTGTGTGTGTGTGTGTTTGTGTGCATGCCTATTCCTGCGTGTCTACTAATAAGTGTTTACACACGTACAATCTATTTAGCACTGTCTCACATTAAACTGCCTCCAATTACAAATGCCTGCACAGAAAGTCTTTTAAGAAGCCTATAAAAACTTTATTCCATATAACTATGCCATTCAGGACTGTTTAAAACTTTGTTTTCGTCTTAGCATTTCGAAAGCTTATGTAAATCAGTGTTTAGCAAATTTTTCATTTCCTAAGACAGACTACAGCTGAGCGTCGTTCTAACAAGGTTTGATGAGTTTAATTTTTGCTGTAACCGTCAGCAGACCGAATTAAACAGAGAGAAGTTCGGTATAATGGGATTATCCATGCTCAGCCATTACCATCACGGCTCCCCCCTCTATGTTTGAGTCCCATATGCTCGAAAGAGATCGTAATCATACAATAATTCTTGAGTTGCCGTTTACGTAATTAACAACTAAGTAGTGAGCTCATACCACACCTGGTCATTTGTCAGGATATATTGTCAGCAACGAAGCAATTTTATTTTATTTTATTTCATTTCGTTTTGGAGTTGTTATTTCTAGACAAATATTATTGGATAAATAAGCATACGTAATAATCTAAGTTCACAAGCATAGCCATGAATTAAGAGATTCGAAAGATTCTAATTCTGTTATTTTATCGAGAATTGCATTTAACATATCTTTATCTATAAAAGGCAAGATGTGTGTGTGTATGTGTAACGAATGTAAAGTCGCAATTCTCCACGGATTTGCACCAAAATTTACTTACACATGCTCCAAGTTAGAGGAAAGGCCAAGGCCGACTTTGCATTTCCCAACTCTCATAGATAGTGGAAATAATACATTTTTTCATGCTTCTACGGCATTTTTCATGTAGTTTGCGGCCATTTTCTACTGGCCTGAGTGAGAGCCAATAGCTGGCTGCCACGAATAGGCAGGAAGATTCTATTGGCCAGCGTGAGAGCCAATAGCTGACTGACACGAATGTTAACTAGCAACAAAATCGATAGCTGCATTCGTCACAAGTGGGAAAAATTTAAATCTGCATGGCACTTTATTCCAATTGTCTCATTCGCTTGCTTAAACTCAACGTTGATTATGATTCCGCAGATCTGGGTTGGGCGTGAAAAATTATTTGTTGTTAACATTCTTTTTTTCATTCGGTTTTTCCAGTTACGAATCCTTTTTTAAAGCTCATCGTTTTGGGTTCATTTGGTTTAGTTCTATTTTTGTAACAGATTTAATGTTTAGTATAGAGCTTAGAAAAAATTCGCAGTGTGAGTAGTAAGGCATGTAGCAACATCAGCACGTCAAAGGGCACTCCTTTAAAGGCAAAGAAGGGCAACAATATTTTAAGTCAAGTGATAGCGACTGTTGTATGAGTCGTACGATTTTTGAATCAAGCACGGGCAACGCCGGGCCATGCTGGTAGTTGTATATTTGTCTTCATTTAGGTGGGACAGTTATATATTAACCTGAGGAATTATATTCCTCTTCTATGTGGAATGCGCCATCAGGACATTAACTGAACTGACTCTCCACCATTTCCTGTTCTTTGTATGACTTCGTAAGCATTGACTTTTTGTCCTCTATCCTAAACTATCTTCTGCCATTCAGTTACCCAAGCACATTAAGTGAGTTATGCTTTGTTTCCCTATATGTTGTCATTGTTTACGTTAAAATACGTTTCGTGAGCAGAAAGGATCGTTCGTGAAAAATCGTCGAAGATTGCGTGTTTTTAAAACAGTAAATTGGACTTTGCTAGCCAGATGATCCACTCTAGCTAAATGATATAGCACGTCAGATCCAATGACGGTTTACTCATAGGAATACAGGTTCGATTTATGTCGGAGGAGGCATATTTTCTATGAAATTTCTTTGGCATTCAGGACGGTAAATGCAATTAATACTGTTTAATTAAAAAAACAAAAACAAAAACAAAAATAGAAACATTTACTCAAATAGGTGTGTCCAGAAACAGAAAATATATGAAATATTTGTCGGATGTATTCAATGTCATAAATTACGTTGGCATTTTTTACGATACGCTACAATTTCAGGGCCTATAAGACGGATCGAGATCAATCGGCAAAGGTGTGTGTTTAAAAGCAGTAATTCAAGCTTTGCTAACCGGAAGTTCTCTGTAGCTGAACGGTCATAGCAAGTCAGATTAATGATGTCTCTGTATAGGCTACAGGTTCGGTTCCTGTCGGAGCACGCGTATTTTTTACGAAATTTCTCGAGTATTGTGGCCGGCAAATGTAATTAATATTGTTTATTTAAAAAAAAAAAAAGAGCATTTACTCAAATAAGTGTATTCATAAAAGAACGTATAAACAGAAAAATATATTAAAATAATGTACGATTTAATACATTTCATATAAAATATATAGCGAATCGAATCTGAGGATACCAGTCTATTAGGGCCTCTAGCTCAGGCACATTAGTGTTTGTTCAAAAACCACAGATCCCAGATGTAGTTTATACTACAGGAATGCTAAAGGGACTTTTGGTACAGATTATAAAGAGAGAGTGCGTTATCTAGCGTTCAGTGTACACAAGGCCAGCACGCTTAAACCCTCGGTCACGATGACTTGGAACATCGCGCTAGCACAACCACCGACGATTCCTATGGGTTCCTTCTACCCAGTTTTATTCTCAAGGCTTCGGTCAGATTGTGGTATGGTTATCACGCACTTTCATAGGTGCTGCACGCACGCACACAACACACACACACACACGCACACACACACACACACACACACATATATATATATATATATATATATATATATATATATATTAAGAAATGGACAATTTCCGACAATTTACTTATTAAAGACATTTTTATGATTAACGTTCTTTTTATAGATACAAGTATTTAAGTAAATGCTCTGTTTATAATAAACAGTATTAAATAACATTTACCTGCATCCTATACGGAACCGTCATTTACGCTGACGTGCCTTAACCGACTCGGCCACAAAGGAGCGTTCGGTAGGCAAGGTCGAATTTACTGCTTATAAACTTCAATCTTACATGAATCTCGTACATTCATCCGTATAGGATGCAGGTTCGAATCCTGTCAAAGGACGAATATTTTCTATGAAAATTTCTCGGACATTCAGGCCGGTAAATGTTATT
The DNA here is from genome assembly GCA_963932145.1 of Acanthosepion lycidas. Lineage (NCBI taxonomy): Eukaryota > Metazoa > Mollusca > Cephalopoda > Sepiida > Sepiidae > Acanthosepion > Acanthosepion lycidas. The sequence continues at coordinate 58,019,500 of OZ010597.1, read as the reverse complement.
TAATACTGTTTATTATAAACAGAGCATTTACTTAAATACTTGTATCTATAAAAAGAACGTTAAACATAAAAATGTCTGTAATAAATATATATATATATATATATATATATATATATATATGTGTGTGTGTATGTGTGTGTGTGTGTGTTGTTGTTATATTTTTATTAAACGAGGTATTAATAAAAAGGTTTTGAAATCAATAAACAAAAGCGGGTGGTATTAACCGGTCACTCGACGAACCTCATTGTTGGTAGCGTATTGAGGCATCATAATTCTTGCGGCCCTTTGTTGAATTTGCGCCTATTAGGACTTCATTTTACTGATTTTTATCTAGAGGCCCCTTGGATTTATTTATTTATTTATTATTATTATTATTATTATTATTATTATTATTATTATTATTATTATTATTATTAAATTAAAAAGAAAATTGAACTTAATTTAATTTATAATCAGTTGTTTGGTTAGTTGGTTGGTTGGTTGGGTTTTATGGCATATCAACCACTGTGGTTCATTTAATGCCAAATCAAGACACACACACACACACAAACATATATATATATATATATATATATATATATATATATATATATATACATATATATATATACATATATTAAATATACAGTACTGTTAAACATATAGCTGGCAACATTATTTTTTCAAAAAAAAGTATAGCTGGCAACATTATTTTTTCAAAAAAACGTATAGCTGGCAACATTATTTTTTCAAAAAAACGTATAGCTGGCAACATTATTTTTTCCCAAAAAACGTATAGCTGGCAACATTATTTTTTCAAAAAAACGTATAGCTGGCAACATTATTTTTTCCCAAAAAGACGTATAGATGGCAACATTATTTTTTCCAAAAAACGTATAGCTGGCAACATCATTTTTTTCAAAAACATACAGCTGGCAACATTGTTGTTTCAAAAACGCATAGCTGGCAACATTGTTTCAAAAACGCATAGCTGGCAACATTGTTTCAAAAACGCATAGCTAGCAATATTATTGTTTCAAAAAACATATAGCTGGCAACATTATTTTTTCCAAAAAACGTATAGCCGGCAACATTATTGTTTCAAAAATGTATAGCTTCAACATTATTGTTTCAAAAACGCATACCTGGCAACATTATTGTTTCAAACACGTATAGCTGGCAACATTATTTTTTTACCAAAAAACGTATAGCTGGCAACATTATTGTTTCAAAAATGTATAGCTTCAACATTATTGTTTCAAAAACGCCTACTGGCAACATTATTGTTTCAAAAACGTATATCTGGCAACATTATTTTTCCAAAAAAACAAAAAACAAAACGTATAGCTGACAACATTATTTAAAAAAAAAACGTATAGCTGGCAACATTATTGTCTCAAAAACGTGTAGCTGGTAACATTATTTTTTCGAAAACATTATCTGAGGCCTTGCTGTTGGATGTAGTTTATCGCCATACCTAGGACGTGGATGTAGTTTATCGCCATACCCAGGACGCGGACGTAGTTTACCGTCATACCCAGGATGCGGATGTAGTTTATCGCCATACCCAGGACGCGGATGTAGTTTATCGCCATACCCAGGACGCGGATGTAGTTTATCGCCATACCCAGGACGCGGATGTAGTTTATCGCCATACCCAGGACGCGGATGTAGTTTACCGTCATACCCAGGACGTGTTTATAATCCGATGCCTGATCACAACAAATGACTTAAAGTAAGTCAAGGATTTGAATTTTTGTTGATTCCGTTTAATGAAGCAAAAGACATTTATTAAGAAACTTTCATTTCAGCTGCATATAACCGCTTTCAAAGATTAATGCCTAAGCAGGCATTGGCTGAGTAGAGTCTGAGGGGTTTGGCCGAGGATCATTTTCCTTTGAGCATAACGAACTGGTGCCACAGAATCACAAACAACTGGTTTAAGTAACAGAAACCACATCACTTGATGACTACCAGCAAAATGGATAGCATATGTAAGTCGGTGAGAAAATATGTTGCTAATGAAGATGTTAGTATTCCACATCAAATGGAAGATTCGAAATGAAAGTGACATCAATAACAGAAACACCTATAAAAGACACTGAACTTGAGAAATCTGTTTTCCTAAAATATGCACCCCTTCTTATATCTCCCCTTCATCTTCACATATATAACTCCCCTCCCACTTTACATATATACCTGCTCTATCCCTACACTCATATAACTCCCCTCCCCTTGCACATATATATCACCACTACACTTACACATATATAACCGCACTCCCAATACACATATATAACTCCGCCCCCACCACACATCAAAACATATAACTCACCTCCACTTACACACACACACACACACACACACACACATATATATATATATATATATATATAATTCCCCTCCGCTGAAAACATAACACCCCTCCAACTACACAAGTATATCTCATCTCCAGCTGCACATACATAACACCCCTCACTCTCGCTTACACATATATAACACTACTCCCCATGCACATATATAATTTACGTACACATCAAGATATATAACTCCCCTCCTCGCTTACACATATATAACTCCCCTCACCTTACACATATAGAACTCCTTCTCCTCTACACATACCTCCCCTCCCGATGCATATTAAATCTCCCTTCCCCTTACACATATATAAACCAGTCCCCTTACACATAACATCAGTCCTCATACACACATTTAACTCCCCTCTCACATACACATCAACATATATAAATTACATATAGAGAGCATATACACCTACAGATATACATGTATATCGCCACTCCAGTTGCACACATATGACTCCCCTCCCTTTAAACCTATATATCACCACTCCACTTATATAAATCCCCTTCCCTTACACATATAGTACACCCCCAATTTACACATTTATATCTCCCATCCAGCTGCATATATATGACTCCCCTCCCCTTAAACATATATAACACCACTCCGCTTAAATATATATATAACCCCGCTCCCCATCAGACATCAATTACGTGAATCGGTAATGTTTTTGTTGATGGAATTATACAGGGTGGGGCAGAGCAACTTGCTTATTTAAATTTGGCGCCCTAAAGCGATGGTTGCTCCAAGGATGGTAGGGATGGACTTATTTGAGAGTGGGGTGTTAAGGTTTAGTTCTTAACGTGCGTTATTTATCTTTTGTTTATTTTTCAAGAACCCCAGTGAGCATCATGGAGTGGACGAAGTTGGAACGCGATTTCGATGTTGAGGCATTTTTTTTCAAGCGGTCGCCCAATCGTCGCAACGTGCATTCCGTAGACATTTCAATATTGCCCCCCGTGGTCGTGTTCCTGGCCGGCAGTCGATTGTTTCATGGGTAAACAATTTCAGGGAAACGGGTGATGTAAAGAAAAAGAAACCTGGCCTCCCATGAACAGCAAGGTCACCCCAAAACATTGACTCAGTGTATAGAGAAGAATGGACGCCATCTTACTGATATCATCTTTAAATCTGGTAAAAAATAAAATTTAAATGTTGAACTAGTTGCAGTTCAAAGAATTACATGTATACCTGCATTACTTGTGTTTTAATTGATATCCCAAATAAGCAAGTTGCTCTGCCCCACCCTGTATAAGTAAAGGTAGGTATGAGTACCATAAATATGTAAACATCTGTCTATATTTCTGATATCCCGGTCTTGTAACTATTTGCCCTATTGACAGCGTTCGGATTATTGCCCTCATTTTTCTGACTATGGCCCTCATTTTTATTGCCACATTCAAGACGTTTCGCTGGTTTTAAGCTCCGGTTTTCTTCAGGTGACATACATTGGCATTTCGAACCGAATCCTTTATTTCGTCCAAGGGGTTATATTGGTCGTATCTCACATGGCACAGATATATCAGTTAACTCCTTTTAGTAACTCAGCTCTCCAAGGTTTTGTTACATCTGCTATGGATTTGAGTCAAGTCACTTTTTGGATTACTCAGCGAATGCTTTTCTCTACTAGACCATCTTTTTTACCAATCTCTCAAAAAATTAACAAATATTGTTGTGATATATATATATATATATATATATATATATATATATATATATATATATATATATATATAATCTCCAACATATATTCACGAATTATTCAATGCGCATTAAATAAAATAATTTTCACCAAAGGTGGCAGTATTTTCAAATATATATATATATATAATATAAAAAAGGTATAAATATCTGATACATCCTCTTCCGCTGCAGTCAGGAAGCCGTAATGAAAATGACGTCATTTCTACGATATAGATATCTTTGAATTGCCAGCATGTTGCAAACAAAACATCGCCTAAGTTATTAACACAATTTGGTTTACGGATAATAATTGAGACGTTCGAAAAGAAAATTCAACAAAAAACAAAAAAAAAGCAAAATTATTCTTTGATTCGGTTGAAAAAAATCAAACATTTTATGACAATAAAACATTAAATAGACATATATATATATATATATATATATATATATATATATATATATATATATATATATATATATGTCGTATGTGTGTGTCTGTGAGCGTGTGCCTAAAAGTTTGTTTAGTTTTTGTTTAGCAAAAACTGTTTTGTTTAGCATGAACCAGTCTATCGCCTCTGGGAGTTGACCTCAGTGGTCACTTTTGTATTTACATACATTCTATCATATATTGAGAAATTTTGTCCATAAGTATAGGACAAATTAAAGATATATATATATATATATATATATATATATATATATATATATATATATATATATATATATATATATATATATTCCAGTCGAATCCATTACATTCACTTACGTGCTAATACTCTTGGGAAAGGTATGAATCCTCTTCTTCTCCCTCCAGCTATGGGTAAAATAGCAGGACAGACTGGGTTCTATAGCCTTGGATGGCAACTGGTCTAGGAGAAGGACAACTCTGAATTCAAAACCTGCGGAGGGTCGTTTGGGAACCTTGTGCCATTCGGTGCACCAGGTCTCTGTATTCGTCCCTCCAAAAAGTGTGGATGGTCCTGCACGAGGCCTTCACCACTATAATCAAAACTCATGTGCCGGTGTCGGGCTCTCGGTTTCCTGGAAACTGATCTGCTTGACCCTCATACGTCGAATCTCGATGGGAGAGTCGATCATCATATATATATATATATATATATATATATATATATATATATATATATATATATATATATCTTCATATTTTATATATATCTAAGGGATTATGATATATATGTTTTATATGTCAAGAACAGTTTGGGGGAAAGATGTAATACATAGTCGAATGTTTTCGCGTGATGCATTTTCTTGTTTTAGGACCCACACCAAAAAAAAATTCCACTTTGACATATAAATGTATAAATGTAATACATGACCTTGATAGCAATAATCCCCGATTGACCAGCATATATCGAGAACACACATGGCCTGACGATTTCCTCTCGTTGTTGAGTTTTATAATTACTCACGCTTTATCGGTGATATTAAGCACCTTTATCTATAAATAGAGGAAACCTTACGACTATATTTTTAACATATACAGGCGCCCCCGTTGTTTGGGCGTAAGTTAAATTGTAAACGAAAATTACTCAATAAATGCACAAAAAGCACACAAAGTAAATGACGTTAATATGGGAAACCCCTTAGGTCCTATCGTTTTCAAGTATTACGTCACACGATCAATATGCATTGTATATAAATATCATTGTTCTACTATTTTTGGAACTTGGTTTGTGTTTTCTGCTAAATCCCCCATATTCATCAGACGCCTACACCAAGATTTTTTTTTCAATCACTACAAAACGTTTTATACGAAAATAATATATTTACTAGCGGCGTAATGTTAGTCATTCGGTGACAGTCAAAACGTTACGACTGTTGTTAAAATGGGAAAGGTTGAAGTTAGGCTTAATTTTGTTTTATATGAGGAAACCCCAAGATTGAGTTATAACCACATTTCTTCAAGCACAACGTAGAATTCCTAATACTTCCATACAACAGAGAATTAGCATAGAGAAAGAAAAACATATTAACATCGAAACCCTTAAAATTTCTAAAGGACTGTCGGAAAGTGCTTCGAATAATAACAATAATATTTACAATCATTTCCTAATCTCTTGAACCACTAAGAAGGTAAATTAGTCAGGTACTTCATAGTGAACCATCTTTCCTAGCAATAGACCTAATAACTGTTTCAATATAGTCATAACACTTTATGCCAATGGGGAACGTAACCGTAAGATGACGTATAGAGTAGCTCTCCTGGAGTTTAGCGTCTGTCATGCCGATGGCAGTGCGGAAAGATAGATTATGGGGAAAGCAGTTTTATTATGGATGTGTTACAAGTTATTTCTCGCACCAGTTAAACACTGTCTGAGGATCCATTTCGAGAGCAGTTGATTGACCACAATATCTAATAATACAATTGGCCTCTTGATTACTTTTCTATTGTTCTCATTTCTTGCTTCCCAGTCAAATTTAATCCTCAAAAATGTAAGTGCAGTGTCAATCATTACTTCTGTGTGTGTTTTTTTAATTATTTTTCTTTTATTGTCCCCTCTAATAATATATTTCTCATATTCTCTAACCCCCAGTAACACCTTGCATCCTAGTGGCTTTGTGGCCTTCCTTGGCGTGAAATGATTGAAACAAAAAATAATGTATTTTTTCTCATTCTTTCAAAGTATGTAATCCCTTGTGTCAATCGCCTTGCATGGTGTGAGATGATTAAAAATAAAGAAGTTGTCCCTATAGATTTCTCTTCAGCATGTCTTCGTACCAGAGTCATTGGTTAGCTTTATTTCTTTTGCCGCTATGCAGCTGGCTTTATATGATAAGTTTTGATATTCAATTATCACTCTTTCTAATGACACACCAGCCTACCGCAATTATGTATGTACGATATGGGACCAAAGATTTAAATCAGTACCAAAAAGGTCGGGGAGTACAACAGATTTGTAGATCTCTCATTTTTCCTCATGGATGAGTCCTCTTTCCTTCCAAAGCCGATGACAGGGTTTACCAAATACATTAGATGCTTTGGTCGTTCTATGGATAATTGTTTGATCAAAGGAAGCGTAAGAGTTGATTTTTCTTCCTACGTAAAGGATAATATTTTGAAATCATTTCACCCCAAGCAAGGCGGCAATGACACTAATACGCAGGTACCATAGAGAGTAAAAGTGGGAGTAAAAGACTGGATATAGGTTGGATTGAAGAAAAGGTAAAAGAAAACGAAATTCAACAGGATAGAAGATTGTGGTTGACGTTGCATTCAAATTTTTGAAGACTGTAGTCACCAGGGAAACAAGTAAACGGAAGTCGGTTCCACAGGCGGGAATGCGCGAAAAGAAACATTTGGGTTGCAAGTGGCGTTTGTATTTAGCTATTTCAACAGTAAACGGGTGGGACCAAGATGACAATCTAGTACCACCTTCAAATTCATGTAATCGGGGCACCGGGAAAAAATGCTAGTCAGCTCGAGATAAATAGTTGAGCACTAGACCAGATACGGCAACTGTATTAAATGCACGGGTGAATGTTAGATGTGCAAGATGGTTTGGTTTGTTTGGTTTGGTTTGTTTTACGGCATATCAACACCTCAATGGGTTATATAATGCCGACAACTTTTTTCTTGGTAATATTTTGTTTTGTCAAAAATCTATTTCTGGTAATATTTTTTTTCCTCAAACATAGTAATATTATTTAAAAAAAATGTATTGCTGTTAATATTTTTTTTTTCGAAAACGTATTGCTGTTAATAGATTTTTTTTCTTCAATTTATTTCTGGTAATAAAATTTTACAAATTATTTCTGATAGTAAAACCTATTTTTACACTTTCATAATGCTTTTTACATCAGTTTCGGGGTTAACTATTTGCCCATAGCTGGGACCCTAACAGGTGCTATCACGCAGGGTCAGGGTAGACACCAGAAATTAAGAGTTGGTTCCACGCTACTCAAAACCTTCTGATCAGAGGACTTACTGTTGGACGTATTTTATCCTCTTACCCAGGGCGCAAATGTTGTTTATCGTCATACCCAGGACGGTGTGTAAGATGGACTCTGACTAATAATTAATTATGGAACGATACAATGACCCAACTTTCCTTGCAGTAGATGCAGCTATTCATTCGATGTAGTCGCTCCACTTCAAGTCAGTTGAAAAATGTTTGTTTGTGTACATACATTCCCCTCTATAATCTATCTATCAATCTGTCTATCTCTCTCTGTCTCCCTGTTTCTCTGTCTGTCTGTCTCTCTCTCACTCTCTCTCTCTCTCTCTCTCTATATATATATATATATATATATATATATATATATATACATATATACTGAATCTCGAGAGCCATGAACATCATCTATGCACTTGTACTAGGGACTGCCACAATTCCTAACGGGATTTTTGACCTTAGCACCATTCTGATCTACTCTACTCACTCTAAAATTAAAACAGATCTTAGCAATGAAATTATAACAAGTTATATATTTTGATTCATGGAAATTTGGTGATATAAAAAAGTTACAATTAATTTACAATCTGGTGTTTATTCCCCACACCCTATCGAGCATTATTTTTTTAAAATAAAGCTCGACGTTTGTATCGAGCACTATTTTTGAAAAATAATAACAAAAATACTAAGAAACTTTGGATTATTTACCTAACCAGTTCTTTCCTATTTTCTATATATTTTCACACACATACACACACACACACACACACACACATCTTGTCACCTGGTTTCAAACTTTCGGACTCTTCGGCTGATTCTGGACCAAATCACCTGAGGATATCAAGGAAGCTTAATTGGCTGATATAGTCAATTTTTTATAAATTTCGTAGCTGTGCATGTTAAATTAGTAAGCTCTTTATACGGGTATTCAGGACTTTGTACTGCGAGAGTTGCCTGGTTAAATTCGACTCTGCCCAATAACTTTTTTTATATAGTGTATTGGGCAGCAGATCATTATTCAAACATATTATGAAATATCACGCACAATGAATATCTAATATGTTTGATCATGAACCGTTCTAAGCATTTAAACACATGGCTCCTTTGACAACATTTCTTTTTCACATGTGGTCATATACGGCGTAATAGAAACGCATTAGGAAATTACGACCTGCATCTGATATTTGTTATCGACGCATAGCAAACAATATCTATCTAAATATAACAGGATGTGATTTGTGTATTATATTGTCGTATTTAGTCAATTTCATATATATATATATATATATATATATATATATATATATATATATATATATATATATATATAGAGAGAGAGAGAGAGAGAGAGAGAGAGAGACAGACAGACAGACAGAGAGACAGACAGACAGAGACAGAGAGACAGACAGATATCATCTGGGGCAAATATTCTACGTACAAAAACTATCGGTTTTTTAAATATCACACAAATCTTCCCGGAAGCAACTTACAGAAATGCACCAAACATCGATGAAATGCCTCGTACGAACATATACACGTACATACATACAAATGAAGGCACATCGCCATCCGAATTCCACATAGACTAACTAAGATTATGATAAACAATCATACAAAAAGTACAGACAGGAACGTTGTTTGACATGTCAGATACAAGTGAGGTTTGCTTACGTAATCAAAAACAAACCACACAAAAATAAAAAGGATTAGGTTGGTGCAAAAATAATGACGTATTAATGTCGTTTTTTGACGTTGAAAAAATACGTCAAAAACCGACATTATTACGTCATTATTTTTGCACCAACCTAATACTTGAATTTTCTATCCTCCTTCATGTTAAAGTTTCTGATGACGCTTAAAATATTTTTCCTAATATATATATATATATATAAATATATATATATATATATGTATATTTAAGCTTTTCGACACAAGCAAGGCAGGAGTGTCACTAGCATGCAAGGGGTTACAGAGAGTGAGAGCAAGAGTAAAGAGGCGTGATAGAAGAAAGGATGATGAGAAGGACGGGGAATAGATCAAGGCTTCTGCAGATGTTGATTGACATTGTATTAGAATAGTGGGAGATTATAGCTATCAGGGAAGTAACACACACACACACACACACACACACACACATATATATATATATATATATATATATATATATATATATATATATATTGGATTCTCCCGTCGGCTTCGATCTGAGAGCCCACCTATTCAGTTATGAAACCTTGTGCGACAATCCCAAGTGGCACATAAGACCCGCCTGTGATTTACAAAAATGGCTACATATGGAGCAAGTGTGTGGATAAGAACGAATCAAGGTAAACCACCAGAAAACCCACACAAGCGATTTGGTGAAAGTCGTGAAGGCTTGTGCAGAACCATCCACATTTTTCTGAACTATTGATACATTTAGCCGGTGCAAATAAATGCCACAGACGAAGCAGACAATATACCTCAGGCTTTTCGTCAAAGACTTTCCATCTCCAAGACCAATCGTGTTCTATAACACTAAAGATCTTGGACACTATTTGCCCATAGTTGGGACCTTAACAGGTGCTACCATCCCGGGTCAAAGCGGACCTGGGAAGAACTGCAATTAAAAGGTGGTTCCACGCTCCTTAAATCCTCCAATCTCCCGATCAGAAGACTTGCTGCCGGATGTAGTTTGCCGTCATACCCAGGACATATATATACGTGTGTGTTTGTGCGTGTGTTTAGACATTAAATTCTTTTTTAGGCGTGACTAACTGAATAAATTACAAACCTTATTTCTGCATAGGTTTATCATAATCCTTTCATATTCACGAATATTTTCCGCATATTAAAATTAAATAAGGCAAAAAATGCGCTTTAACAGTGGCAATCACATTTATTTTCCAGGTACTTTCCATCTCTTTCTAAGAGCATCATTAAGGATGTAACTGGTAAAAATTATGTGTAGCTATCCATTACTGTTTTTTTTTCTTTTGCGTTTAGATGCTATGGTTAACAGTTATGCTTTTGCGTTCATTAGAATGTGAATATTCTCCATTATGGATTTTTTTTTCTTTTATATTGGAATGTCATTATCGGGCGTCCATTAAAGCGTGAAAACTGTTCTTTTTATAGGCATATTATTATTTTTTTTAACATACAACCTGTGGTAGCACGTGCGATACCCTGTCTTCCTTAACCGCTGACAAGGGGTGATATCACGGTTTCGGTGGCTATGGCGGGACCGCCACACCTGGCGCCACCAGCAGCGTTTGCCACCAGGTAGGTTATGAAGATAAGCTAATTAATCGTTCCTTTAAGTAAAATCTATCTGCAATGAAAGTTTCCTGAACGCGTTTGCCGTTAGTGACGCGCTCGTAAAAATCGTTATAGACGACCACGCAAATATTACACTTGCGCATGTTAGGTCGTGATGTTGCGCGCATTTTATTTGCTTGTTTTGATCTCGACCAAATCCAACTTGACGCGTGTTGAACAGTTTTTTTGAAGGCGATGCGAAACGCTTTTCAAACAACGGCCAGTGAAGGAAATGATACTCCTCGACACCCAATCTCAATAGGCATCACGTGACACGTCCAAACATTTTCCATACATTCGGCGCGCATTATTAAAACATTATTACAGCATTCAGATCTGATTCTATTCAGTGTCAGGTTCATTTTTTTTTAAATGAAGATTCCTTCGAGGTTCTATAATTTGATTTTTTTTATTTTCTTGGTTTAGGTTAGATGTGTTATCGATCAGTATTTTTCTATACTGTGAGTATAGAATGCTTGTATTATTGTCTCACAATGGAAAAATGGTCAGACATGTGTAGAAAAAGATGTCTTAATATTTTAAATGTCATATATCCAACATATATATTTGTTTTTTTTTCCGTCGGAGATACATACTCCCAAGGGACGTTTGAATTGATATATAATGTTAATTCTATATAAAACATCAGTTAGTGAGGAGGAGTTATCGCGAATAATTAAGTTGGTTGTATTGTATTTTGTATATGATTAATTTTATTTTTTATTGGGATCCGTGGGTGATATATTAATTTTGAGTTATATTTCCTGAAGTTCACATACGAACTTAAAGATAACAAAATCCCTATCCTTGATGTTTTAATAGATACAAATAATAAAACATTTACTACCTCCGCATATTTAAACGAACCAGAAAAGAACTCTTATAATATCAACTGTAACTGTCATTGTTCTAATTACTGCAGAATAGCACTTATTTAAAATTTAATTAACTCAGCACAAATTAATTCCTCCAGAAAAAAAAAAGATTTGTCTAAACTGAACTAATGACTTCCCAAACCACACTGCAGATAAAAAAAATAAGACGAGTCATCAAAAAACTCAACACACGTCAAATAGAACACGGTAATTATTCAAAAGACCCTAACGATATAATAAACTCTTATATTGTAACCATATATATATATATATATATATATATATATATATATATATATATATATATCATACAATTGGACTTAAGATACCATTGGTGAAGGTAATTTTCACCGGTGAATTTTTAAATTTAAATTCACTGGAATTTTTTCAAACTGTGCTGTCAGTTTTCTGAAGGGGGCTGGCTAGCTGAGGAAAGAAAGCAAGAAAGAGCAAAATACGGAAAAAAATACCGGGGATGTAGGAAGGAAGACATAAGTGAGTGCAAAATTAGTGATGGTCAGAGGGGACAGAGAGAGGAAATGAGAGAAAATGGCATTGTCACAGAAAGTAATGTAGGGTATAACATCGCTAGAAACGTGTAAGCTCTTTGTGAGTCATTTTTAACATTTAATATTTAATATTTAAAATTCTACATTGTGTTAACAGGACTCGCCTATACAAAAAGATTACTACCTATATATATATATATATATATATATATATAATCGAATACAAAGACAAGAAAAAACTAAAACTCTTCATAAACTAATGTCCTACCGTTTTCCAGACCTGAGTAAAATACGTTTAATTCTTTAGAATTCTTGCGTCCTTCTGAGTTTTGCGAATTGTACCCTCTGAATCGATGTAAATATTTTTTTTCGTTAGCCGACAGCCAGAAGCAGCCAACCAATACGAGATTATGTACACTGGAATGGAGAAGATAGGTCACCACTTTTTTGCACTTCGTTCCTTCAGGTCATTGGTGACTCTTGCTTTCCCAAACTTCCTATACCCTGTGGCACTTAGCAGTTCCTCACCACTTACTAAGCTTCTCGTCCCCAATTCCATCATACAACCTCGTCTTTGTGATTATTCTCTTGTACTCAATATATCCAAAGATGGTTAGGTTTTACAATCCCTCCTTCCTCATTCTATGGTCAAGGTATCTCAGATGTCTCTTCTTGATTTTGAATATAAGTGTTCTTTTTGTCGCCACTATATAAGTCTTCCTCCTTGCTATAATGCCAAAAGATCACGATCATAAACTTTGCCATTAATTATTCATAACCATTTATACTAGGACTTATCCATGCAATTACAAGTAATCTATAATAATATTTTACATTTTGAAATCAGATTTATTTTTGGCATATGAATTGTTTAAACTGTTTCTAAATCTTTGATTGTCTTTCAGTCATTCCTACTCACCTGCTGTTCTATTACACAGCACCATTTGGGAACCACTGTCTTAAATGATGCTAAGGGATTTAATCTCTGAATCAGATCTCTTCTTTTTTTATTGCTGCCAATGTATGTAAATGTCACGATGAAACACCAGCAGACGTACTATCACCGAAATTAAGCAACGCCGAACAATTACGGAAAGTTAAATTACGGAAATTTAAATATCTGGGAAGTCTTTTAATATTTCACGGAATACGTGACACTAAAATCTGAAAGCTCAATGGAATAACAAAATATACCATACCCCACTCCCCCAACAAAAAAATATTCTGAGTGGACGGTTCCGCTTACATTTGGAATACGGGGGAAATAAGGTTGATATGACTTTTGGGAAATGGCATGGCTTTTGTTAGCGGCAAATATCTGAATTAGTGGAACTAAAGATACAGGAAGAAACATCAAGACATTATCCCTGATAACTCTCCCCTCCAATTTGTAGAACCTAGTTTTTATATTAATCATGCAAATATATCACAATGATAATAATCCTCAATAATTATTTATAGGCATTTATACTTGTTCTCATGTATGCAGTTAAAAGTAATCCATAATAATATTTCAGATTTTAATATCATATTTATTTTTTCATATGAATTATTTAAATTAGTTTGTAAATTTTTTATTTCAATCATTCTGCCTAACCTGCTATCCTCTTTCACTGCACCTAAGAGGTGCGCTACACCGTTTGGAATCCACTGGTCTAAACTGACTTAGGGATGAAGGCGTAAGTTTTTACTCCAACGAGCAATAAATATGTGACATCCTTTCTGCGATTCGCTCTAACCATCTCACGAGAATTATCGAGAATTTGTTATTGCAAAAATATTTTTTATCGCCTGCGTAGGTCTCATTAATAATAACAAATGCAATAAATAGTAAATTTCCTCATACATTTTTTTCAGCCGGTTCACAAAATATACCCAATAAACAAAAAAATACAAATAAAATGCACTTGATCTTATCAGCTTGAACTCCCCAGTAAAGTAAGGTGTGGCACGAGAAATATTATTATTTTACAGTGGTGTTCACCCCGCACAAAGCCCTTGAGCAACCTGAGATAGACGGTTACAGATTACGAGGCACAGCATATGTGGATATGTGTGGATGGTGACCGTTAACCCTAGACATGGACAGGTTAACACTGTAGTGATCAGGGGAGTAAACTCTTTGGAATCGGTCCCACGATGCGGTAGTTCGTTGAAATATGCAGCTCCGGAAGGAGTTACATATCGCCAGGAGTATATAACGGGAATGAGGGTGGGTCACTGCATTGTGCGTGGCTTGACGGTTCTTACCGAGAAGGACTGGTGGTAATCGGTGGAAAACATATGCGCATAAATATTGGCTAAATTCTAAAGATTCCCAGTTCTCCATTTCCCCTGACTACTGTTAAAGTGGTGGCGATATTCCTCTTAACATAATGCAATAGGAAAAGTACTACTAGAGTCTTGAAATACATGGAACCAGCTGTCTTGTCCCATCTAAAATGCGAACAGATTGGTTTTATTTACCTGTCCTCCACAAAAAGGTAAAATGCATGTGGAAAACCGCTATACGTACATATGTCAATCCATTAGGTTGGTGCAAAAATAATGTCGTTTTTGACGTATTAACATATGTGAGGAAACGACATTATTTTTGCACCAACCTAATATATCTCCGAGATGAGATATTATTATTTACATTATTTACATTATTCGGACTGTTATCCTCACCTTCATTGCCATATTCAAAACGTTCCGGCCTTTGTGATTGGAATTTCGAACCGGACCCCTTATTTTGTCCACCGGCCTAGATTGTTCTAGTTTCACGTGCCATGCCTCTTCCGAATATCTCGGTTATTTCCCTTTAATTCAACTCTGGTCCCCCTCTGCTGTAGCCTAGTATTGAACTCACAAATCTTTGGCTCTTGTCACTGGATCTAACTAAACCCTTTATTTTCTCCACCGGGGTAGATTGTTCCACTTCCACGCGACATGCCTGATTCCAGATGTGTCAAAGACATCCGGAAGAGGTATGGGACAATATACCCCGGTAGACGAAATAAAGGGTCGATTCGAAATTCCAATCACTCTAAGGTGGTCGGTGCGTACAAAGGTCGAAATATTCCGTATATGACAATGAAGATGAGGATAACAGTACAAATAATGTAAACAACCTACATATGTATCTGGATATAAAATTAAACCGTCTCCGTGACCAATGCCACGCTAGCGTCGATATTACACCTACCGCCGCTGGTAGAATCCCGAGGACAAGGTTACTTCTCCAATCTAAAATGATAACAGTTACAACGCTTTTGTTTTAGTTTCTGGCCTCCAAAGCTAGATTATTATTATTATTATTGAATGTTAAAAACAACCCATGGCTCACCGGTCCATGAGATCTAAATCACAAATCTATGGAGCCATCCCTGATGTTTCTATAATCTTACGCGAACGCAGAATTCGCTTTGCAGGACAATGCTGGTGAGCAAGCGGAAACTTGCAAATGATCGGCTGCTGTGGACAACCAACCATGGCGTAAGACGCATTGGTCGCCCACCTCCCATCTACATTGACCAGCTATGTTATGACACAGATATAAGGAGAGCGTACATTTTTGGGACATTATTGTGTATTGAAAATAATTTTTAAAAAACAAAACAAAAAAAAACCTCCAATTAACAAACACAAAGAGGTAATAACAAAAAAAAATAATTTACATAAAAATAGACATATAATATTACCTATCAATTTTTCAAACATTATTTTTTGTGGATACTTGGGTTTGGAAGAGACGTCCAGTTTCGTTTGTTTTTGTTTTTTTTAAAGTATCTATTATATTTATGCGCCTGCGCAGTTTTAAATATTAATAAGCAAAAAGTCTCTAACGGTTAGGCTCGAACATGCGTACCATTTTATAGAAGAAGCCCTCGTTTCAAGGTGCATGTTTTAGACTTGTGAGTGATCTACTGCCGAGCACACCTAGCCAAGGCGCAATACGGGTTGGTCGCCCAGCAACCATCTACATTGACCAACTATGTTGCTCACCCTCAAGATATAATCCTCAGGAAACATTACGACTTTTGCGGCTGCGGTATATGTGAGAGACGCTACAACCGTAACGGGTTACGAATCACGTGACTGTGATGATGGTTAAAGTAGAAAGGCGACACAATTCAAACAGATTATGCATGGGACTAGCAGCTTTAAACTGTAAAAGCAGTTTGCTATGGAAATCAATGTTGAAACAACCAGCGTGGACAATCTGTGATTCTACACTCCACAGAGGGGCGTGTAACGTTAAAATATATATATATATATATATATATATATATATATATATATATATATATATATATATTGTGTACTTTCTATGTCAGATACGTGTTCCTCCTTCTAGGATTTGATTGATTATTTTTTACGGCTTATCAACCTTTTGCAAGTTATTTAAAGCCAGAAAATATTTTTAGATTTTAAAAATCTTATGCAGATAATAACACTTTCACTGATAAGTTCCTATAATTAACCCATAGCTGGGGGAGTATAGGTAGATCCATAGCTTTCTAAATGTTATTTGCAGCTCGTCTCCCCGATTTCCAATTATGAGCAGTTATCCACACACCATCCTCGCATCCATGTTTTCGGCATCTGGCATTCCCAAGCGATCACCCATCTAGAGATTGACCAGGTTCGGCGTTGCTTAATATCGGTGATAGTACGGCTGCTGGTGTTTCAATGTGATATGACCGTAAGCCCGCCTGAAATTAGGGAATGGTCCGTGGAAGAGGAAAGGCAGTTTAAAAATGTGTCAATTATTTACGTTTGAAAAAGAGTTAGTTTTCTTTTTTCTTTCCTTTTCCGAGGTTTCGGTGTTTCGCGCCACCAACGCTAACCTGTTATCTTGCTTGCGATAAGGAAATCTAACCTCCGCTCGCCGAAGTTGACGGCAAATTCGATTATTTTATCTCGTGAGGATATCGACCCTGCTTTCTTCAAAAGATATTAAACATGAAAAGAAATGCAGTCCTAGTCAAAAGAATAAGCTCACTTAATGTCTAAGTGGTTGCTATTTAAATATTAAAATCCTATGCAACACCATAAATGGTAATGATAACATTAACCGTTTCCCTATAAGGAAACATTTAGCATACATTAAGTGAACCTCTACTGTCGGTTGAAATTTAGAAAATCTTCCACTTAAAACAATTTTTCAGGAAAATAGTTTTATCAAGTCCAGTAACTGTTGTCGGTCTTTCTAATACTGATGACTTTGTAAGCGTAGCTTAGGTGTGGTACGAGGTTGAATGTATGGAGAATCGAACTCATTACTCAGACGTAATGCTTTAGCTTTGTGATTTTCTATGATGTGACACATGGCTTAAAGTAGGGGGCGCCCAGTAACGATCGAACTCACTATTCAGTCACGATCGTCCTAGCGAAACAAGCTTGCTAACCATTACACCAAGTTGAGGTGACCATAGTAATCTCCTAAGCGTAGCTTTGATATGGCACATAGCCCAAATTAAGCCGCACCCAAAGAGGAAAGAACTCATTATGCAGTTGTAATTGATCTAGTGAGACTAGCTAGCACGTCGAGGTGACCTTGGTTATCTCCTAAGCGTAGCTTTTATGTGGCACATGGCCGCAATTATGCAGTGCCCAAAGAGGAATTAACTCAGTATTCAATTGTAATTGATCTACTGAGTCAAGTAGGCTAAACATTATACCATGTCGAGGTACCCTTGATGATTTTCTAAGCATAGTTAGATGTCGCACAAGGCCAAAATTATGGGGCTCCCAGAGAGGATCGAACTCACTAATTCTAGCTAAATGACTGATATAGTCATTTTCTAAGCGTACCTTATGCGTGACACAAGGCTTAAGAATGGAGCACTCGATGAGAAACCTAACACGCTACTCAGTTGTAACAGTTTTAACGAGGAAAGTTTCCTAAACATTACACCACGTCGAGGTACCCTTGCTGATTTTCAATTCATAGCTTAGATGTGGCACAAGACTGAAACTATGAGGTATCCAGTGATTATCAAACTCACTAATCAGTCGTAATTGTCCTATGAAGACAAGCTTTCTAACCGTTAGATCAAGTCGAGGTAGCCAGTTCTTTCCAATGGTGTTTTCCTTCGTCATTTTTATTTGATGTCGTGTGGAAAGTCAACGTATTGATCATGTCATTATTTTTTCTTCGAGTAACACGATATCCATTATCATATACTGATATTAATTGTTGTGGCTATTGGAAGTCCTCAAGTCCTCGGTTCTGTTATTTGGTATGCCAATCCACAAGGTTTGATAAAGAATTGTCTTCCCCAAGACTTTCAGGATTCATTTGTTAAAAGTCTATTTTAACCATTGATCTTAGAAAGCGGTTATATACAGCTACAGCTAACTGTTTAGATATTAAAATGTGTTTGGCGCCATTACATTCATATGAAAGTTCCGATATGACTTTTCTATTGAAGAGCATGACTCGAGTTTTCTGATTAATATTTCCAGAATACAATATTAAAAAGGTTGCAGTTAAATATATGCCAATCTAACGAACGAACATATAATTTAGACCTAAATATTCCAGTATTACCTGTTTCGTTACGGGGAAACAATTGGCATTCATTGGCCGAACAGCCAGTACGACTTTCGTCTAAAATTTATACAATTTTTCTCGTAAAAAATTTTTTTCAGGAAAAAGGTTTCCTAAATCTAGTGGGTGTTATCTGTCATTCCACTATTGATGGAGGTTTCTTTCGTCAGCTTTTGTTTGAAGTGGTGTGGAGAGACAAGATCTTTATTGTGCCATTATTTTCTCTTCAATTTCATGTGATAACTGTTGTTATTCTTAAAATTAGTAGATTTAAAATAAGTTACTTGTTCATTTTGCTTATACAAATTAGGTACGTCCTAAAAACTAAGGATATCTTTGGGATCTCTGAGGATAAGTAAACATACTAAATATCCGCCTGAGTTTTAGATTGTTTCAACTATATCTGGATTAAATCCGTTTGTTAATGCATTATTTTAAATCTTTTTTTTTTGCGCAGTGTGTGTGTGTACATATATATATATATATATATATATATATATATATATATATATATATATATATATATATATAATTAAGTAATTCATCGAGTCTGAAAGAAACCTCAACAGAATGTAGAAAGCACTGGACGGCCGTTTCGTCCTATATTTGGGACTCATCAGCAGTGCGCATCCACTACCGAGAATTGAAACCCGGACAAGCAAAAATCATACCAACTGTTCCAACGGGCCTCGGTCACGAAGAGGTTGT
>OZ010597.1:57984633-57994633 GCA_963932145.1 Acanthosepion lycidas | reverse complement strand
TATTAAAAACCAATAGAGCGTTTTCTTATTTATCTAGCTTTACTTTCTAAGGGACAGTATTTATGGGGTCGAAGGAGAGAGGGAGAGTTAGATCAAGCGAAATTTAGTTCACTATGGAATCTGGTGGTGGTAAATTATCTCAAAATATTTTTTGTTATAAATGAGCAGCGTCCGTTGTCTATTACTCTTACCTTTCACAGTCCAATCGTTTTCAGTAACATCTATATTAAGTGACTCTTGGGCCTTGTATAGGTGGAAATTAGTACAACAAATCGACTTCTTAAAAAGTTTAATAATAAATTATTTTTTCTTATGAAACTATGTTTTTTTTTATATATGGTGAGTAAATATAATCGAGTAAATAGTGATTTTTTAAAATTCGAATGTATATAGGTTGCTAGGAACACAACTTTGCACATTGTAAAAATGGTGAACAATATATTTTTTTTCCAAAATGGCAAGATAAAAAAATGATTTATGAACATTAAAAAAATGATATTTCAGAAAATTTTTAAACGCTCATAAACAAGGCATCTTGATTGACAAGAAAAAGAAAATATTTGAAACGTTCGTTTTGCGAGTGTAAACAGAGGCGATATGCTAAACATTAATAACATTGTCTCATAACAATTGGACTAGCATATAATGTATAGGAAACATTGACTGCACACAGTACAGGCATAAGTCTCCTCAATGTCATATTTATCTCCCTTACTTCAGACAATTAAACATCCAGCTGTTATGATACACATGACAAACAGCATGAAAATGATCAACCTTATCTGGGCATGCAATCGCTTCTGGGGGAGAATTTATTTCTGGTCGTTTTTGAAGGACATTTTTTGACTTTCAAACCGTGCATTCAAAAAACAAATTTTTTTTTTCTTTACATTACAATTTGTCACGCGTCATCTGGCGCACATGGTGAGACGAGAAATGTTTTCGAAATATTTGATCTCATATATTATTAAATTTGTATCAGAACCTTGTATCAGAAGCTTGCAATATGACGTTACTTGCAGCGAGGAAATGCCACTGATTAGACATCCGATGACACTGAATTATACATAAAATATTCACTAACATGTTAAAAATTTAGACAGTGGAAATATTTTGTAGCGATCAAAGTCTTAATTAAAACAGAAAAAAATTTAAAGGCTTGGTTTGGTTTGTTGTGTTTTACAGCATATCAACCTCAGTGGGTTATTTAATACTGACACAGTTTTTATTGCTGGTAATATTTTGTTTTGTCAAAAATCTTATTTCTGCTAATATTTTTTTTCCTCAAAAATGTATTGCTAGTAATATTTTTTTTAAAAAAACGTATTGTTGGTAATATTTTTTCTAAAAATGTACTGCTGGTAATAGTTTTTTTTTCTTCAGAAATTTATTGCTGAATATATATATATATATATATATATATATATATATATATATATATATATATATATATATATATATATATATACACACACACAAAGTATTCGCGGTATTAAAATCAATTTTTAGCCCAGTTTCAGGGTTAACTATTTGCACATAGCTGGGACCCTAACAGGTGCTACCACTCCGGCTCAGGGTGGACCTAGGAACACCAGCAATTAAGAGGTGGTTTCTACGCTCATCAAAACCTCTTGATCAGAGGCCTTACTGCTGGACGTAGTTTATCGTCTTACTCAGGACGCGTATGTAGTTTATCGTCATACCCAGGACGGAAAATGTAAAGAATGTAATCCGAATATTGTAGGCATACGCACAGTCATTTTATAAAGATCATATACATTTTTTTAAACATTTAGCTCGAATCAAGGCGATAAAACCACTAAGACGCAAGGGTTTACAGGATGTTAAGTAATATGAGAAAAAGGTATTATTAAGGCGTGAGAACAATAAAAGAACACGAATTAAGAAGACAGGAGATAGCGATTGACATTGCCTTTAAGGTTTTGAATATCAATGTTGATTTTAAAGCAACAAGCCGGAATAGAGAAATATGAGAGAAGAAACTGTTAGAATAGAACTTACAGTTACATTTTACACTTTATAAAAATTATAAAAAGGTGAGAACGAACAATCTAGTACCGATATTCATATCAAAATGCATACATGTATAAAAATATGCACAAATTTTTTTTTTTTACAAACGTCGCATGACTTGAGAAAAACGGCTCTACTGGTAATCAACACGACAAAGCGTGTATGGAATGCAACTTAAACCCGAGTAACAAGGAGGGGTGTGTGTTCTTCTTAAAATATTCCGTCTGTTGATTAGATATTAAATCAATTAATCCCACAGCTTACTGTAAAACTAATGAAATTCTCCTGCCATTTTTAATAACTCCAGGTAGGTACATCTGTAAGCTGCTGAGGTAATTTTATTTATGTGCTTTAAGAGTTGAAATGTCTTAAAAGTAGAAATTAATAATAATAATAATAATAATAATAATAATAATAATAACAAGTTTTTGGAGATCTGCAGAGATTCAATGTACTTTGAAGTTCTCCAAAAACCTATCAAATTACAAGGACCTTGAAATAGAAATCCCCAAAATCTGGCATATGGCAACATCAACAATCCCCGTTGTAGTTGGAGCCCTCAGATTGATTGGAAAAGATTCCAGTAGACTAATTGAAGGGATTCCTGGAAGTCAATTCCTTAAAGAAATACAAAAAAAATTGTATCTCGAGTATAGTCCACATCTTACGAAGGGCTATATCTATGTAAAATATGTTGTTTTTTTTTGTTTTCTTTTTTAATTGACAACTTGCAAATATCATGATGCCATTTCTAACCTTAGGTCTCTGGGCGGGACCCAGAAAGAAATGTGTACACAACAGAAATCAAAGGAAATAAAATAATAATAATAACCAAATCATATGTTAATTATCAATGTGCATTTATTTATATATTTCCTGGCCGTTCTGTAGTGGCAAGTCTGGAAAATCAACTTAAATTTAGACATTTGTGAGTGATTACTTCCCTTAGTGATTTTAATCATCTATACAAATAAAATATATTTCCAAATTTAAAGAAGATTAGTTCCAGGGCAAAATGATCCGTTTAATTAATCAGTTCCTTTACTCATATGCGGTCTTATTTGTCCAATCCTTTCATGAGAGGCACTCGGATAATTTTGACTATTAAACGATCGGTTTGATTAAATTTAGTCTTGAAATAGACTTTGTCGTGGCCGGCTTTGTCGTCTGTTGCCAATCATTTTATTCTGATTATTCCTGACCTCGCTTCTCGGTTTCAGTTCCTATTGTGAGACCGGAACTACCTACACAATAGACTCTTCCAGATATATATTAAGTATGCGACACAACACTCTAGAGACAGAGAAAGAGTGAGAGCCGCATACGACTACCAATATTGGACACTAACATATAGTAAGCACCGCTTACACTATCTCTGTAACCTGTTGTTAATATATATTTCTTACATCTAATCCGTGTTCCGCGTTTTCCTTCTGTGGTCCCGACTTTGGCCCCACATCAGTGGCGACGAGCATTCGACAAACGCACTCACGGCGAAACCTCAATACCTTACCAGTTCCACATCGGTGTCGACGAAGAATTCGAGAAACGCATTCACGTCGAAAACCGCAATGCCTTACTAGTCCCACATCAGTGGCGACAGAAAGATTCGAGAATTTCGTTCTCACCATATCAATAGCGACAGAGTACTTGAAAAATACACAGGAACTCCACGTGTTCCCACAGCAGTGTTGTACGAGAAATTAAGCTGGTATGACTACATTAGCGATTTAAATGCAACACCCAATGTCTACATATAAAAAAATATACATATTCTAATACCAAACATCAGTGACGAACTAGCGATTCGACATCTACGGAATATTAAAGTCTGTCCAAATAACAATACGAGAACGATTTCTTACACACCCACAAACAGAAACAAACAGTTTGTTCGTAAAAGAAACTGACAACACAAGAGCAGAAGTACTACCACTGTACTCAAGTTTTCGAAAAAAAAAACTAATTTTTTTTTTTTATGTAACTTAGTTGAACTCGGGCATAAAATTATTCTCCCCTGAAATTCACTAATGTGAGTTTTCTCTTTTTGTAACTCTATAAAAAATAATACATAAGTTTGGTGAAAATTTATACAATTACGTTAAAATTAACGGAACCACGCAAAGAAAAAAAGCTAAAGACATAATTAGTTTAGTTTAACTAATTCTCTGCCCATAAAAAAAAGCTATCAAGATTTGTTTCTGTACCTCTCCTTGGTACACGGTTTTCAAAGCAACAAAAGAAAATGTGTGTCTCTAAATATGGAATATTTTCGGAAAGTAATTGCCCAAATGCTAAAAGTAAATTTGGATCAGCAACAAAAATCAGAAGAAAGACAACAAAAAATATTTTTGGAATTACATAAACAACAAATGGAATTACAGCGTATTACGCTTCAGAATGCTGAACTACAACAGAAACAACTTAAAGAATTACTCGCAAATGCATTAAAAGGCTCAAACTCTGAAAAAGATACAATATTCTCCCAGAGTACAATCTACAATTCAATGGGAACCTTTGAATACGTACCAGAGAACGACAAAACGTTTGAGCCTTTTTACAGCCACTACGTAGACTGTGAACAATGACCAGTAAAAAAAAAAAGGTACGTCTACTATTGAGAAAACTGGGAACTACAGAACATAGTAGGTTCGTAGACTTCATACTACTCAAGAAAACGACTGACTTGGATTTTTCAGAGACGATTAAGCTCCTATCGGAACTATTCGGGCCTAACACAACCTTGTTCCTCAAACGTTGGAAATGCCTGAACACAGTCAAATACAACCACCAAGATTGTCTAACGTTTGCAGCATCGGTAAACAAGCTATGTAATAATTTTAAACTAGCCGAACTGACTGCCGATGATTTTAAGTGCTTAATTTTCGCACAAGGTGTAACATCAGCAGGAGACGCCGTAGTCAGACGACGGGTACTGATCAAGCTTGAGAACGAACAAGGATTGACTCTCCAAAAACTGACAGAGGACTGTCAAAGAGTAATATCTGTAAAGCGTGACTCAAAAACTATCGAGGAATCAGGTGTGGCTCAGATTAATAAAAACGGAAGTAAGTCTACCTCCTATTCCCCTCAAAAAGACAAAAGGCAAATCTCATGTCCTAAATTACGCAGTAACCAAAACCCAAATAGGGTAAAAAAACCGCCCGGACCATGTTACCATTGTGGTAAATGGCATTGGATGAAATTCTGTCCAGTTAGGAACAAAAAATATTGCAAAAATTGCAATAAAAGTGGTCATACGTTAACTTCGTGCTGGTACGCCAACAGAACGATAAAACCCAAAAATAAAATTGGGCAAGGTCAATCTGACAATATTGTCGATAGGAATTTAAGAAAATATGTAACAGTGGATATTTTCAATAAGTCCATTAAATTCCAGCTTGGCTCGGGTTCCGATCTTTCAGCCATTAACTGGCGTACTTGGCGAAAATTAGACAAGCCGACCTTATTAAAAACGGATAAAACAGCAAAATCCGTAACTGGCGAAAAGATTAACATTTTAGGCGAGGTAATACTTACAGTAACACTAAATGGAGTTACCAAAAAGCTCAAAGCCTACGTATTAAAAACTTCAGACAACTTATTTGGAACTGATCGGATAGAAAACTTCAATCTTTGGGATTGCCCAATGAGTACATTTTGTCGCAAGATACAAAGTACAACGTCCAATTTGGTAAATCAAAAAAGGGAACTCAAACAACAATTTCCCCAGGTTTTTTTTTTTGGCGACCTTGGGAAATGTACTAAAATAAAAGTTAAGTTCAAGGTGAAGGACGGTGCACGAACGGTATTCAAAAAGAAACGCAATGTCCCTTTAGCTGCTCTAGAGCAAATCAATAAAGAGTTAGATAGACTCGAACAAGCAGGTATTCTGTCAAAAACAGATTTCAGCGAGTGGGCAGCACCTACGGTCTACCTAAAAAAGAAGTCCAATCAAATATGAATATGCGCAGACTTTTCTACAGGGTTAAACGATGCCTTGCAGGATCATCACTAACCTCTCCTAAGCCCTGAAGAAATTTTCAATAAACTCAATGGTGGAAAAATCGTTTCTAAAATTGACCTCTCGGACGCATACCTTCAGATAGAGTTGGAAGAAGAAAGTTCCAAATGGTTCTGCATAAGCACATATACAGGGTTGTACAAATACAACAGACTGGCTTTGGAGTAAAGGTTGCACCTGCAATTTTCCAGCAGGTCATGGACGCCATGCTGGGCGACTTTGACTACGCAACAGTTTATTTGGATGATATACTGGTAACTAGTAAAACTACGGCAGAACACCGGAACCATATAATAAACGTATTCGAAAAGATACAATGATACGGATTTAAGGTTAAGGAGGCAAAGTGTGACTTTTTCTTGCCAGAGATTAAATACTTAGGACACATCATAAATAAAGATGGTCGTCGGCCGGATCCAGAAAGAGCCAACGCGATCTGAAACATGCCGCCCCCCAGATAACGTCCAAGCGTTACAAAGCTTCCTCGGCCTAGCTAATTTTTAACAAGGTTCATTAAGAACATGCAAAATTTGAGAGGACCTCTCAACCAACGTTTAAAAAAGAACAAACCATGGTCATGGACCCCGGAATGCCAAGACGCATTCGAGAAGATCAAGAAAACTCTTACCTCAGACCTCTCCCTCACCCATTACGACCCTAGTCTCGACATCATAGTCGCAAGTGATGCAAGGTCGTACGGCATAGGTGTTTGCATTTTACATAAACTGCCAGATGGTTCGCGAAAGGCTGTGGCTCACGCATCAATATCTCTACTTCCAGCTCAGAAAAGGTCGTTTTAAGGAATCGGAGGAATCACTACAAAATAACTGTGAAGAGCCGATCGACGTAATTTTCGATCACTTCGATCTCGACATGCCCAAAGTCTCTCCTGAAGTCCGACACTCAGGAAGGAAAAGGAAATTTACTCAACCGCTCGACGTAAATCCCAAGAGGAAAAAGTATTAACAGTTTTATTTTTTCTCTCCTTTTCAAAAAGAAAACTCTTGGAAGGTGGGTATTTGAGACCGGAACTACCTACACAATAGACTCTTCCAGGTCTATATTAAGTATGCGACACAACACTCTAGAGACAGAGAGAGAGAGAGAGTGAGAGCCGCGTACAACTACCAGTATTGGACACTAACATATAGTAAGCTCCGCTTAAACTATATCTGTAACCTGTTGTTAATATATCTTTCTTACATCTAATCCGTGTTCCGTGTTTTCCTTCTGTGGTCCCGACTTTGGCACCACATCAGTTCCTTCCCCACCTCGCTAACATTGATTACTTGTGACTTTTCTATATATACATTCATGATAATTGTTCTGATAAACTTTCCGCTATGGTACCTTGACTTTATGAATGCAAGCTCAGCACTAGATTGGCGGCTAGGTCTCATCATTTTACTGAAGAAATTGCGAGATCTAACCCGAAGGTCTATGCTGATAGTTTCTTCTCTTTCACTTTTCAATCACAGAACTCTCTTGCGATTCATGCTTCCCTGTCAATTTGAATTTAAAAAATGTAAATGCAATGTCAATCGTCTTCTTCCATATTCTCAATTCTTATACTTTTATAGTCTTCTCTCGTTAATAGTATATTTCCCTCTAACGTCTTAGTGGCATTATTGCCTTTCTTGGGGCGAAATTATGAAAACATATTTTGACAGTACGGTTACACTAGTAATAATAATAATAATGATGATGATGATAATAGTAATAATAATAATACTACTAATAATAACAACAACAAAAGCAACAATAATAATAATAATAGTTGTAGTTGGAGCCCTGGGATTGGTTGGAAAAGATTTCAGTAGACTAATTGAAGGGATTCCTGGAAGCCCATGCCCGATAGAAATACAAAAAAAATCTTCTCACAAGTACAGCCCACACTTTACGAAGGACTTTATCTATGTTATATAGTTTAATGATTTATTTTATTTTATTTTATTTGTATTTTTTGTCAGTGGAAAGTGTCATGATGCCATTTATAAACTTAGGTCTCTGGGCGGGACCCGGAAAAGAATCTGTACACGCCAGAAATCAAAGGAAATAATAATAATAATAAAAATAATAATAAAAATAATAATAATAATAGTGATAATAATTTGAACTCACAAGACTTTGGTAGTTGTAGAATAATCACTGTCGTGCCCATTGTTATTGGAGTACATGGTACAGTGAAAATAATGAAAGAACGGAGAGAAAGATAATGAAAATTGTCAGAGAACTGTTATAGGAATGGAGCGTCATCGGAATGAAAAATATATTCCGGAAAGCGAGGAACACTTAGAATGAGAAAATAATCGGTTGCTTTTGGCCTGTTATCCATGCATTAGTTCCAGGATATTAAGATCTTATCTGAGAAAAAAAAAAAAAAAAGAATATGTAGCAAATATATATACATATCTATGTAGATCAACACAAACCCAATACTGGCAGAAGAGAGCAAGGTTAAAATCACAGACAGAGATATTTATAATCACTGTAGAAAATCAAATATATATTCAGCTGGCATTATTCGGCAAATATATTAAAATTGTACAATTGGTAGATAATGGACACATATTGAGACTATTGATCATGTTTGTCTGGTTGTCTAATTTTGACAGAGAAGGAAGAGAAAGGTTGAAATGAAAAGACCGGACAGGACATTCATTGAAAAGTTGCAGTACGACAAATACCGAAGAAGGTCACAAAGATCATCCTGAAACACTCATAAAAACATGAGGCCAATATTTTTTAAAACACCATTCATACTGTCAGATATATAAAAGTTAATAGACCAGACATGATGATTAAAGACTACATATTAAAACACGTAAATTTCAGAAATAAGTTATTCAAAAAAAAAAAAAAAATGTCGCTTGAAGATGGAACAGAGCTTACTTTAATTCAATTTAATTCAAATAATTATATTGAAGTTTTCGGCTCTTGTTTTGAAACATGAGACCTCTTATGTAGCATGCTGGAATCATATTTTTAAATAGATAATTTATATATATATATATATATATATATATATATATACAAAAGAAAGAGGTTGCAGTGGTTTCAACGAGAGAAAAGTATGTATATTAAAAAGAAGAGAAGAGAGGTGCCGCAAACGTTTTTGGTTGTAATGTGGATTTTTCAAAAAAAAACTATATTATGCTTTATTTTCCATAATTTTACTACACGTGTTTCTGGTCTCACGACCGTCATCAGGTAAAAGGTGCAGATTTCCACATATTATTAAAAATAATTAATTTTTTCCTTATGTTTTTCAATGTTAAATATTCTCGATATGAGACATTCTCTGTTTTTGTGTTAGTAATCCGAATGTCTTTCTTGAATTGGCAGTGAAGAGATCTGCACGAAGGGTCATAAAACAATTAAGGTTGGTCTAAGAGAAATGATGAATTGCTTATCGACATTTTATCTTTTAATCTTTTACTGACCCCTATGTGTTCTTAGATCTGTTTCCATTTTCTTGTGTTTCTGTCAACATGCGTGTATATATGCGTGCGTATATTCCCCCTCCATACTGTCTTACTACGAGGAATTAGTAAACTCATTTGTACACATACACACATACATACACATACACACATATACACTGTCCCACCACACGAATCAGTACATACACACACATATTCATAAATATGGTAATACCGTCAAAC
This sequence comes from Acanthosepion lycidas, assembly GCA_963932145.1. Lineage (NCBI taxonomy): Eukaryota > Metazoa > Mollusca > Cephalopoda > Sepiida > Sepiidae > Acanthosepion > Acanthosepion lycidas. The sequence continues at coordinate 57,984,910 of OZ010597.1, read as the reverse complement.
TGTTAAATAATATGGCAAAATAAGCAAATATAATGATCTGAAATTGAATTCGATAGAATGTAAACTTTTAAGTTACTGTTATATATACAGTGTTAGTTGGAAAATACCTGCCACATTTTAAACTATCCAATATATGTTGATAGAGAACGTAGGCAAGTAGCAATGGTGTTTTCATATAACTAATGTCTTAGCCATTTTCGTATGTGAGTTATAATCATGGCTTTTACAGGTGCACACCGTGAATTTGTTTTTAAACGCTTTATAAAACTGTGGAATT
>OZ010597.1:57929633-57982133 GCA_963932145.1 Acanthosepion lycidas | reverse complement strand
TTTCTTTAATTTCTCAGTGGAAGTTGAAAATGCCATGATGCCATTTCTGATATTAGGTCTCTGGTTGGGAGCTTGAAGGAAATGTGTATACAACAGAAATCAAATAAAATAATAATAATAATAATAATAATAATAATAATAATAATAATAATAATAATAAACGAAAAGTTTGGCGTAACATTTCCAATGTTTTACAACAGTGAACGGAAGATGGCGATTTAAGAAAAGAAAAAGAAAAGAAAAAACACAATGTTTGACAATTTTAAGCAATATTTCAAAAAGAATGTTTATCGTCTTCATGTTGTATTTAACAAACAGGTTAGTATAAATTCCACAGAACTCTCTATTTACCAACCTCCTCACAAGGTAAGATGTGGAACGAGTGGACTTTTTTTTTCTAATTTGGGCGTTTCGAACCAGTAGGATCGGGCAAAAAATTGCAGGTAAACCCCGTATACACGGCATCGGGTTTGTCGAAATTACCAAACGAGTTTCGTCTGGGTTCCACTCCTCCCGGAGGCAGAGAGTTCGACAAGAGAGGAAGAGAAAGAGAACACTCCTGTCATTCTGTTCATTCCTCTTGGTAAATAATCTACTAACGGAAAATTCCAAGATGGACAAGATCCACCATCATATTAAGTACGTTTTCAGTTGGATGCCTTCACGTTGTCGGCATTTCATTCATTTTGAGGCGTTCATTACCAGTACAGTCGTTTTCATTAGAAGACAAGCAACTTTTGTATAACGATTTATATTTTTTGTAGATTTATATATTTTTATACGTGATTTTTTTAAACATAACTTAAAGAGGACAGACGTTCAGTTGAAATATTGTTTAACATTGCGGAACAGTGTTTTTTTTTTTTTACTTTTTCGTTATATCGCACTCTTCTCTTATCTTGCATAATAATAATAATAATAATAATAATAATAATAATAATAACAACAACAAGAGCAACAATAATAATAATAATAATAATAATAATAATAATAAGTCACCGTGGCCTAGAAATATCGGGGTGATATGATAGGTAGTACGATCTGTAAGTTTTAATTAAGAATCGTAGAGGTGGTATCTTGAACAAAACTACCCCTTGCATAATACGCAAAAAAAATATACAAATCTGACTGTTTGCAAATAAAAAAACTCATACAAGTCAGCTCATCACTTGGATAAACCAGGACTGTGTCAATCAGAGAGTAACTAGTCTGGGTTGGAAACATATGTAATTAGAACAAGCTCTTCCACCAATAATGAGAAAACTGGTTACCAAAACCGGATTAAGTCCAACATTAGACCTGGGGAATTAACACCAAAACAATTAATAGAAATAAAACGAACGAACTGGAGTCATGAAGAGAATAAAAATCATGGCATCTTTATTTATTAGGTTGGTGCAAAAATAATGTCGTTTTCTCACATATGTTACTTTATATATGACTTCTGAATTAATTCTTTGATATATATAGCCATGTAATATATCATTTTGAAGCGCGTTTTTCGCTCTATCGAATCGTGTTATTCGTTACCGTTCCAAATCTCTTCATTCATTTTTCATGCAGGCTTTTCGACAGCATGGACAAAATTCAAATCCGCACGATTTTCTTGTTCCAGTTCAAACTAGGCCGAAAAGCTGCCGAGACAGCTCGTGATATCAATGATGCGTTCGGCCCAGGAACCACTGACGAACGTGTGGCACAACGGTGGTTCAAGAAATTTCGCAATGGTGACGAGAACCTCTAAGATGAAGACGGTCGCGACCGGCCGACTGCGGTTGATAACGAACATTTGAAAGCCTTAATTGAAGCCGATCCTCGCAAAACCACACGAGAAGTTGCTGTTGAACTCGAGGTCGACCACTCAACTGTCGTTCGCCATTTAAAGCAAATAGGGAAGTCAAAAAAGTTGTATAAATGGGTGAACGAAAATCAAAAAAAATCGTCAAAAAACGACATTATTTTTGCGCCAACCTAATACTACACTCCAAAACCCATACATGAATGATCAGACAGAGCAAACATGAAGAGATATGGTAGGTATTAAATAAGATTCTATGATGACTCAAATATAGTTGCTAATATCCACAGGGACATCATACGAAATAAAAGATTCCCAAATACAGAAATAGATAAGATAAAAGTAAATATCAGTCAAAGTACAATCAAACATAACCCAAACAAAATTGGGACAAGAATGGAAACCAGATAATATCACATAGGACGAATTACAACCAAAAATAAATGAGATACTAAATAATGATCTCTCAGGAAACAAAACGAAAGAACCTAGCTACGACATAAACAATTTTACTGATTTAGACTCTCACTAATGAAGATGAATCAAACAAAATTAGAATAGAAGTCCATGAAAAGAACAGAGTTGAAATCACAGAAGCGGAAAACCACATCGTTCAAATAATCAGTAAAGTAACTTGCACACAAATGTCTGAAATTTTCAGTAAATAAATTTCACTTGCTCGAAATTATCGATTGAATCCTCTTAGGAATCTGTGAGTCTCTGGTGGAGACCTCTAGGGTTATTGTCCCTCGTTCGATGGCGTTTCTTCGGAGGATTGGCGCGATTGCGTCTCGATTAAGGGACGAACCTCGTGAAACGGAGTGGCTCTTGCAGCGTGTCTCACTGGCGATGGTTCGATGTAATACTTTCTCCGTCATTGTGGCTGGCAGAAGATAGCAAAAAAAAAAAATTGTTTATAGTTTCTGGAATTGTCATCAATGGTCAACTGAACTTGCTTTGTTACAATAAATTTAAATTATTGCTGTAAATAATAAAAAAAAATTATTAGGATATCCGACGAGAAATCATTCAAGCAGACTCCCTGTCACCTCTTTTATATTCTATCTGTCCTTAATCCCTATTTTGCAAGAACTAAACGGTAGTATATATGGATACGAAGCAAAAAAGAAAGCGTTTAGTCATCTATTGTATTAGGTTGAAGCAAAAATAATGTCGTTTTCTCACATAGTAACATATGTGAGAAAACGACATTATTTTTGCACCAACCTAATACATAGTTGACATCAAAGTCTTTGCCTAAGATGACAATAAGTTGCAGGGTATCCTCAATACAGTGATGACATCGGTATGCATTTCAGATTAGATAAATGTGCAAAAGTAACAATCAAGAAATGGAGAATTACGGAAATACATTCAATTGATCTAGATTCTGTCACAAAGATTAGGGAACTGGAACAGGAAGAACCCTATAAATATCTCGGAGTCAGCGAAGGAGATGAAATACAGCATAAGCAAATGAAGTTGAAAGTAAGAAAATAATACTACCGGTGTGTGCGCGTCTGATGTTAAATGCCGAGTTGAATTCGCAAAACAGAATATCAGCCATAAACCTTTTAACTGTCCATGTGGTCAAATGCAGTTTCAACATGGTTAATTAGACCATAGCTTACATTAAGTGAATGTACGACAAAACATGCATCATCCTAAGGTTGATGTTAATCGTTTTTTATGTGTCTAGATCTGACGGAAGTAAAAAATTAGATAAACTAGAACTGTCTTACAAAACCGCTCTCCAAAGGTACCGAGAAATTACAGAAGACTGTGATGATCCATCTCAAAGAACATGAAAGAAATAAGAAAATTACTCAGTATTAAAAGAAACCAAAAAATGACATGTAAGTTAAGAAGTGCAAATAAAACATAATACACCAACTGCAGCGGAAAAAATACCTAAAAAAAAGAAAGCATAGATAAATGCATTATACTAAATACAGAGACGATAGCAAGATAAGTCTGTTCATTGTGGATACTCTGCCTGTATCAAACAAGCTGATGTAGACAAACCCCGTAGACATCAGTGGTTATTATAGTGTACAGTAAAAAGCTGAAATCAAAGGTTTTATTCTTGCTGCACGGTACCAGTGCTTATTATCAGGAAATTACCAAGCACACTAAGCGAAAAATTGTGTTATCCGAAATACAGACGCTGATAAATATTCAGAAAAAATTGACCATCTTGTATCAAGTTGCACGGTATTGGCACCCACTCAGCATGATTGAATGAGGAAATATCATTATTGGCATATATGCATCCTTTACTGGAAAGAAATTTCGAGAAGCTGAAATGAGTATCAGCCAGACCCGATTACACAAATTAGACCTGTAACAATGTTATGAGACTTTTCAATACACACAATACAGAACAATCAAAGCTAATCACCCAGATATCGTGATCAAAGACAAAAAGAAGAGAATATGCTTTCTTAATGACATGGCCGCACCTGCAGATTTTAATGTATCTTTGAAGATCTTCAAAAAAAAAAAAACTATCACAATACAAGGTATTGGACTGGAAATCTAAACATGTGGCACATGAGGATATCAATAAACCTGAATGTCTTGAATCAACTGAAAAATGCTCTGATAGATTCATTGAAGAGAATCCTCGTGGCCTATGCCTAAACGAAATACAAAAAAAGAAACTGTACTCACAGCTTTACGAAGAGAGTTATCGATATAAAATATGTGTGATCTTAGGTATTTCTTGTTTAGTTTTTCTTTTTTTTTTTTTTTTTTACAAAAGAATTGATCGGTGGAAAATGACATGAATTCATTTCTGACCTTAGATATTTGGTTGGAATACGGAAGAAAATGTGTCTACTACAGAAATCGAAGGATATAATAATAGTAGCCAAACCATATAATAATTATCAATCTGTATTAAGTGATATATTTCCTGTCTCATCCGAGGGCCTAATGAAACCAATACAAACGTGATAGTGAAGAGTTCTTAGCTTCCTGTAAAAATATGGTATATATTTTGTGTCTGATACTATACAGATGTTGTACTAATGAGGTAAATTTGTATTAGGAGGAATTAAATTTGAAATTAATTGTTTCTATTTTACATGTTTCTTTAAAGTTACTCCAAGTAATAGTTAAAATGCATATTAGAACGTACTGAATCCAACAAAAAAGAAAAAAAAATAGATGTAGTAAAAATCTGTTCTATCATCTATTAAAAGCTTATGATAAAACATTAATTTTGATGACACGGTTGCTCTAATTTCTAAGTCATTACCCGATTTTTATACATTATATTAGGGTTCTGTATTTGAAGGAAATGGCCTGCATACGGATAGAAAATTAGTTCAGCAGATATACAAACATAGAAAGAGGTTAGATCAAGGATTAGTCTTCTCAGCGGATTTATTCAAAATTGAGATTGGGCTCAAAAGGTCATAGGCTGACTATAAATCAATGATACTAGAGCTGTGAAATCTGATGTGAATTAATTTAATTTCTTATGAATAACTAAATTGGTCCTTTCCAGGTACGAGGGTTGGCTGAAATGGTCATAGGCTGATTACGAAGGAGGAGTGCTAGAGTGGTGACATTTTCCATGCAATAATATCAACTCTTCTTATTTAAAAAATTTTTCTGATTTCAGTTTTTCTTATTAATGACTGCATTCTTTCTTTACATATCTGTTGGGGTAGGAAGATAGTAGTTACCTTTGACTTGAACAGGTTAAGATTGTAGTGATCAGGGAAACATCCTCTTGTAAGTCGGTTCTGCAGAACAGTGGTTGGCGGGCACGATCTTAACAACATAAGGTATGAAGATCACACAGTGCTGATAGCAAACACAAAAAGAAACTACAAACAATCAACAGAAGGCAGTGAAGGAAAACGAAAGAATTAAGAATCAAATGCAAGAAAACAGAATGATTCGTTGTTAGCAAAAGTATGATCCTAAAGTGCGAATTGCTAATCGGAGATACCAAAATCAAAGAAGTCCTGAAGTTTAAATATCTGGGAAGTGTTTGAACAGAAACTAGAAAGAGATAAACTGAAATCCTATGGCGTATTGGGATAACAAATGTACTATGTGGAAATCGGGAAAAAATTTGCTAGAAACAAGGTATAGAGTACTGAACTGCTACGTGATATATCTTTCCTCCTCTATGACAGTGATTGCTGGACGATCTTTTCGAATATAAAGAGAAGACGAATCAACAGAAATATGCTACTACAGAAGGATGCCGAGGATATTATGGACGGAATATATAACCAACGTCAAAGTTTTGGAGAAAATAGAAACAAAAAGGAAAATAATGCTTAACTTCAGGAACAGACAGTTGAGGTTTCTCGGTCATATAATGAGGAAGGCGGGTTTGGAAAATTTGATACTTACGAGACAGATAGAGGGCAAGATGGACAGAGGAAAACAACGCATAACATACTTAGTGAGCTTGAGTAGATGAACAGAGAAACAGAGCTTAGGAGAAATAATAGAGAGACACAATTTATTAAGAGCTACAAGGAACAAGAAGTTGTGGAGAGCCATGATCGTTTACTTCCTGAGGGAACACGGCACACAAAGCAGTTGTGTATTGAACCTGAACCAACAAAAATATATTTCTACAAATCGATGTTGAGGATACAATGGACCGAAACTGTGATGAGGCTTTGTTATTATGACAGTTCTCCCCCAATCACCATTGAAAATTGTTTCTCTAAAATTTTGGGCTATCTGGCATTCTTTATCAACAGGGATTAATTTTGAAAATCAAATGTAATTTTAACTATTTTACAAGTTTCTGCAGATTGACTTCAAGTAGTAATTTAAATTCATAAGATAAAGTCCTTGATTCAACAACAGCAACAAAAAAAAGAAAAAAGAAAAAAGATATGTAATGAAACTGATTATACCATATATAATAGAGGCTATGATAAAAATATACTTTCATTTTTTAAAGCGATGTCACCCTTATCAACATGGCTGTCCCGTCAAATTAAATCATAACGTCAAAATAGATTCATAGAATTTCAAAATATAAAGACCTGGAAATAGAAAATTGCAAAAAATTAGGCATTTAAACATTACCATTATTCCAATTATAAGGAATAGGTTTACTAGGAACGATTTAAAATGATAGTGATACCCACCTTCACAAAAGTTTCATAAAAAAATCACCATCTGCCTATATTTCTGAGATGAGGTATTATGTAACCAATTTACATTATTCGGACTATTGTAAATAAATATGGCGACAAAGATGAGGACAATAGTCCGGATAATGTAAATAGTGTATTAAAAAAATCACTGTTCGTTACAAACGATGGATTCATACATGTCCGACATTTCCATATTTCAAAAAAAAAAAAAACTCTTTCAAACAAGTATGCTCTATGACGTTCTAAAAAAAAAAAAAACTTTCTTTCACTTCAGCACTGAATTCAAATAATTCGTAATATATCACGAGGGTGTTCTGAAAAGTTCATAGACTATGAAGGAGTGATTCTAGAGTTTGAAATCTTGCCTGCATTAATTTAAAATCTTCTTGTTAACAACTGCATTGTTCCTTTCCATGTACAAGATTGGGCTCAAAAGGTCATAGGCTGACTATGACTCAATGATGGTAGATCTGTGAAATCTTACATGAATTAATTTAATTTCTTATGAATAACTAAATTGGTTCATTCCAGGTGCGAGGGTTGGCTGAATATCTCATAGGCTGACTAGGAATGAGGCGTGATAGGGTGATGAATTTTTGCATGGAATAATTTCAACTCTTCTTATTTGAAAATTGTTTCTGATTTCAATTTTTCTTATTAATGACTGCATTCTTTCTTCGGCTAACAATTAAGTAATTATACTAGAGCATTGTTATATTGCATGCACTACTTTCAAGTCTTCATATTATTTGTCTCGTTGTTTCTATCCAGATAAACTGAGTGTTCAACGAAGCCTTCAAAGTGACTTCTCATGAAAATGCACAAATTTTGGCATCATAGAATTATGAAGTTCCTAAATAAAAGAATGATTTAGCCCCCAAAGACATTCCTCCTGAAATTGATGATACAGGAGATAACGCCCCAGCTTTATCATCAGTGCAAAAGTGGGCAGCTGAATTTAGGATGATGAGAGTTACTCTTGAAGATGACCCAAGCTCGGAAAATCCTGTAACTGTCCCCATTGACGAAAACATTGATCATGACGATAGGCGATTTACTATAAATGAAACATTCACTGGTATTAATTAACATATCCCTTAAAGGGAGTTGACGAAATTCTGTATAATGAACATGGCTTGACGAATGTTTCTGTTTGGTGACTGTCACGTCCTCTGACACCTGATCAAAAGCGCACCAGGCAGATCACATAACGGGGAAATCTGAAAAGGCTTGAGGCAGAGCCAGTTGGTTTCCTTGAGTGTTTCATAACCCAGGTTGTGTGTGGGATTCGACACTTTGAGCCAGAAAATATGATACAATCAATGCAACGAAAACGCCCCTCCTCACCGGCTCAAAAGAAGGCTAAGATCGTGTGAACCGCAAGCGTATGAATCATAATTGTGTGGACCGCAAATATGTGAACCGCCAGTGGGACTATTTTGAAGAAGAAACCTCATTTGCTCACATTTCTTTGTCTGCCTATAAACTTTTCGGTCGATCATCGTATATAAAAAAACATATAAGGAAAAACGGAAATAATAATAATAATAATAATAATAATAATAATAATAATAATAATAATAATAATAATAATAAGACATTGTTATTAAAGACCACAGACAAAAAAAGTGCCTTCTTATAGATATGGCAGTCCCTGCTGAGTGCAATGTATCTTTGAAGATATTCAAAAAGCTGTAAAAATAAGGACCTTGAAATAGAAATCTCAAAAATGTCGCACATGGGAACATCAACAATCCCTGTTGTAGTTGTAGCCCTAGGACTGGTTGGAAAAGATTTCAGTAGACTAACTGAAGGGATTCCTAGAAGTCCATGCCTCAAAGAGATACAAAAAATTGTTCTGACAATTACAGCCCACACTTTACGAAGGGATTTATATATGTATTTTTTTTTTCTCATTGGAAAGTATCATGGTGCCTTTTCTAACATTAGGTCCCTGGGCGGGACTCGGAAAGAAATGTGTAAACCCCAGAAATTAAAGAAAATAAAAATGATATTAATAATAATAATAAATATATAAACAAACAAGAACGTAGAATTATGTAGTATTAAATATTTTTTTTCTTTTTGTATAGTGATATTCTTCCTGTACAAGGCCCGAGGGCCACTCGAGGTAGTGGGTTAATGTAAGAGACAGTTTATACGAATAGGAAGGAAGATAGCAGTTAGCCTTGACTTGAACGGGTTAAGATTGTAGTGATCTGGGAAACATTCTTTTGTGAGTCGGTTCGAGAGAATCGTGGTTCGTGGGAAGAAAAATACACAAATATTAAAGCAGAAACAATTTATGCGTGACTTAATTAATGCTGGTATATTACATCAGCTTTTACTATAAGCAAATGATTTTTTCATCAAGTCAAAGTTCGCAAACGTTTGTAGATATATTTATATTTATCTGTTACATACTGACCGTGAATTCCATCTTACCTATCCAGTAAGCAGTAATCAATGCCGAATATCTCATCACAGTGCCTTTTCTCAGACAAGCAATAGGGTTTTAATTTCTCTAGGCCAACTGCTAAGGCACTAATAATTATTGTGAATGAGTCCGTAGATAAAAACGGTGAAGCTCCAGTTGTATATCTCGAAAGCCTTTGACAGGTTTTGTCATTCAGATCTTCTCAAGCTTAAAAGCACTGGCACGTTTTTGAGCTGATCCAGTCGTTCCTATCAAAACGTGAAATGAAAGATGTCATTTCGTACTAAGGCAGGTGTTCCCCAGGGTTTCATTCTTGGTCCTACTCTGTGTTTAATATTCGTAAACGACCTTCCTGATGATATAATCAGCTTCCAACTTGGCATCGACGGTGATGAAAAAAACATTTACGACTGTCTCAAGAGTAAGACTGGGATCGAATCTATGCATTGAAATACGTTCTAAAAGACGTGGATTCTTGATAAAAGCATCACGGGGAGGGTTGACCAATGCGGTTTGAGTTACACTGAATTGATGAAAGCCAAAAGGTTTTGATGGTTGTGTTAGTGTGAATTGTTTTATATGTGACGAACTTGTAGTATATAGGTAAACCATGGGTTTTAAAAAAGGGAAACGTGAGATATTTCCTTTGGTCTACAAACTGGGGGGGGGGAAACATAAGGGTGATAGCGAAAAACAGGGGCAAGACGATGGATTTCAAAAAAATAACATGTATTTATAAATAGCGAAAAGGGGAAAGAAAAAAGAAAATTCCTTTAAAAGGGGGAAGGGATCATGAAAGAACAGAGGGTACGAGCGCATGCACATATATATATATATATATATATAAATATATATATATGTATGTATGTATATATTAGGTCGGTGCAAAAATAATATCGTTTTTTTTACGTAGATTTAACGTCAAAAAACGATATTATTTTTGTACCAACCTAATATTTTAAAAAACAAAGCAATTTCCCTGCCTGATGATGTCTGTATGAACAGATGAAAGTACTTGCAAAAAAAAAAAAAGAACTTATACAAGTTGAATTTATTAAAAACAGGGATCGCATTAATCTAGAGGTTCGTGGGTTAATGTAATTTTAATAAATTTGTTTGCGAGGATGTATTCTGGCCATTTATATCATTAAGGGAGTTGTTTTGCTAAAACAATATATCGTCGGTCGGCAATTTAACTGGGTTCCTTTTCTTTCGGAAATGGTCGGCGATCCAGGGCATCACATACGGGCTTTCATTGGTCGATTCAGTTTCGTTATAGTCAGTTCATTCTCTAGTCGACGGACTTTGCTGTATTCTTTATTTCAAGGTACAGTTCATTTGGAATCGGGACTATTCGCTCAGCAATGTTAATCTGCCACTGGTCAGAAACCGTAGCTAATGTTTGCCTCGGCATAGTTGCAATATAAACAACAGGTAGGTTCTTTGTTGATTAAACACAAATAGGTAGGGACGGGCGTCTGAACCATGGGTTAATTAAAATCCTTAACATATACCCGGGAAATAAATTTTACACACATCTGCTAAACATACTTTATTATGTTATTTTTTTGATCGTTATATATATATATATATATATATATATATATATATATACACACACGCATACCTACGATTCTGGCGTGCGACAAAGCGAAACTGTAGTTGCACGCCAAAAACGTAGGTACGCGTATATATATATATATATATATATATATATATATATATATATATATATATGCACACACACACACACATATATATATATTAGGTTGGTGCAAAAATAATGACGTAATAATGTCGTTTTTTGATGCATTTTTTAAAGTCAAAAAACGATATTATTACGTCATTATTTTTGCACCAACCTAATATATATATACACTAATTAATACATATATTTGCTCTGCATAACCGGATTGAGCACTATTAAGTTTACATCTGATGCATAATTTCGACGATTATTTATTTACTTGCCTGTGTATGCACATCAGCACACGCGTACATGCCTGCTTATATTTGCCCGTTTCTACAACTATATGAGGATGTAGTTTTTAAGCCTTTTTATTATAACCTTACTCTGTCCTGGACATTGAGTTCTACCTGGATTCTATCGTCTTGTAATTCTTTTGCACACACACACAGAAACGCGCGCACACACACACAAGCACACCCATATATATATATATATATATATATATATATATATATATATATATATATATATATATATATATATATATATATATATAATATATATATATGGAAACTCCGGAATTTTAAATTACCTATACTTGAAATAACAGCTGATGTCCCTATATATAGGTTAAATTGCTTATGTTATACTGTATATGCGTGTAGATATTCGTATATGGGCATATATGTGTTGATCTGTGCCGCGCCAGGAAATTTTTCGCCCGGGAATCGATACTTCAAATATACACATCAGCCATTAGCCCTTGCATTGAGCATTGCTGTTATATATGGTCCGGCGCACCTTGTGTTTACCTCAGAGTTCTTGACAAGATCCAGAGATAGATATATAATATAATGATTTGGCATCTCGTCTACAGTCACTCTATCATAGACGCGTCGTCGCCTCTCTCTGTCTTTTTTACAAATACTTTCAAGGTAATTGCTCCCATGAGCTGCTTTCACTGGTTCCCAGACTCCATGAATTCAAACGCCCTATGGGGCTGGCATACCGCTCTCACCCTTTCACTGTAGAAACTTTTAAACGTAGCCGTCTCTTCTACTCCAATAGCTTCATACCTCGCACCTCACGCCTGTGAAACACCCTTCCCAATTACTGTTTCCCTGAGAGCTATAATCTCCAGCTATTTAAATGTAATGTAAATCGATATCTCCAGTTAACTTGATCTATCCACTAACCCTCTCCTGTCTACTTTCTCTCCAAATCTTCTGCAACCCCCTACATCCTAGAGGCTTCACGCCTTGCTCGGTGCGTAATGCTTAAAACATATATATATATATATATATATATATATATATATATATATATATATATATATATATATATATATATATATAATTGTGTTGATATTTGTAAGTGGTTATATGGTATTTATTAGTAAACCCATATGTGGATGGATGTGTATGTAGGCGTTTATATATAGGGGTATTTCCTTGCTTGTATTTAGATGTGTGGAGATACACAGACACACATAGACATGTATATATATATATATATATATATATATATATATATATATATATATATATATATATATATATATGTATGTATATATATATATATGTCTGTATGTGTGTATCTATATATGTGTATGTTTGTAAATATATATGTATATATGTGTGTGTTTTTATGTGGTTGTATACGTGTGTATGTGCGTGTACGTGTGTATATATATGTATGTATATATATATATATATATATATATATATATATATATATATGTGTGTGTGTGTGTGTATGTTTGTCTGCATATATGAATATATATGTGTGTGTGGGCGTATAGGTATTTGCATATGCGTGTGTGCTTATATGTAGATATATGCAAAAGTATATATGGTTAAATGGGTTACAACTCATATGACGTTATTCTCTCATTATTATTATTATTATTATTATTATTATTATTATTATTATTATTATTATTATTACGATATTAGAAAATTAATATTTTTTACTTCTTTTAAATCTTGCTTCATTACGAAATGCTTTTTGTATATTTTTAATATGTTTTTCAATATTACTTTATAATTTTCCGATACTATTTAAATTTTGTTAGGTTATTTTATATTTTAATCTTAAATTATGAATTTAAGATTTAAAATTAATTATGATTGTTGTTAATAATATGAATATTTTTCATCTTATTTTCTCCGGATATTTTTTCTTATTTTATTTTGTTGATAATTTTTAAATTAATATCAAAAGTTAATTGCAAAATATATCAATCTGTGTTCTTTTTTAAATTAACCCCAATATGCCTACATATGTCAATTTCTTCTTCTTTTTCTTCTTTTCCCACTTTTTTCCTCACGTCCCTTCTTCCGCATTTCCTTTCTCTCTCCTTTATGGTGAATATGGCAATAAAGATGAGGACAACAGTCCGAACAATGTAAATATTCTAAATAGTTACAATACCTCCTCCAAGAAATAGAGAAAGATGTTGAAGGTGAATATGGCAATACAGATGAGGACAACATTCCGAACAATGTAAATAATGTAAATAGTTACAATACCTCCTCTAAGAAATAGAGAAAGATGTTGGAGGTGAATATGGCAATACAGATGAGGACAACAGTCCAAACAATGTAAATAGTGTAAATAGTTACAATACCTCATCTCAGAAATAGAGACAGATGTTGAAGGTGAATATGGCAATAAAGATGAGGACAACAGTCCTAACAATGTAAATAGTGTAAATAGTTACAATACCTCATCTCAGAAATAGAGACAGATGTTGAAGGTGAATATGGCAATAAAGATGAGGACAACAGTCCGAATAATGTAAATAGTGTAAGTAGTTACAATACCTCGTCACAGAAATAGAGACAGATGTTGAAGGTGAATATGGCAATAAAGATGAGGACAACAGTCCGAATAATGTAAATAGTGTAAGTAGTTACAATACCTCGTCACAGAAATAGAGACAGATGTTGAAGTTGAATATGGCAATAAAGATGAGGACAACAGTCTGAACAATGTAAATAATGTAAAAAGTTACAATACCTGATCTCAGAAATAGAGTCAGATGTTGAAGGTGAATATAGCAATAAAGATGGGGACAACAGTCTTTTCCTTGCTTCCAAAGAATTGTTTTTTTTTGTTTCTCAGTACTATGCTAGGCTTTTGAAAGAGATCTTTGGTTATCTCAATTCGCCTTAGGATTTCAGTGTCGCACTTTCCGCTCTCTGTTAAGACACTGTTAAATGTTTGTACATTAATTTTCGTTTCTCCGATTTGTAGTTTTGGTTTACTCAGGAAAAAAAGTAGACATTGGTTTTATTAATAAGTAAATAAAAAAAAATGTATAAGTAAACGATGACGTCTCCAAAAGCCAAACATATGCCCGGTTTTTTCTCGAGTAAAAAAAAATGTAGACATATAATCTCCTATTTAATGATTATGGAAGAAAAGTAAAATAAACAGTGCATGCTTTTTAAAAAAAAAAATCATTTAAATCCAAGAAATGCAATCATATCGCTAAAATGCAAGGAGTTACAGGGTATGACAGAATATATTAAAAAAACGTTATGAAGGAGAGAGAAAAGCATTGCATTTAAATTTTTGAAAATGAAAATTGATTGAAAAACAAGAAGTCAAAAAAGATTACCACAAGGAAGAAGTGCGATAGAAGAAATTGTTAATCCAGAACATACGGTTACATATAGCAATTTCAACTGTAAAATGATGAAACCTATCTGCCTATATAGTACTGCCATTACATTCATAGAATCTATGTACCATAGATGAAAAGCTCACCAGAACAATTACAATGACTTTATTTATACAAAAGACACAGGTAATCTATGATCCGAAAATTTACTTAAGCCAGGTCAGGACAAATGACATTGCTGATTCTTCTTTGTATCTCATCAAGAATCTTTAAATATATAGCACAGACAGCATAGCAAGCGTGACAGCAATATCCAACATGTGAACTCACGGTAGGTATATATACATCTAGAATAGTTTCTGGGGAGAAAAAAAAACTGTCTAGGACAACAAAGTGGAGTAACTTTCCTAGCAAGGTATTAGGTTGGTGCAAAAATGATGATGTTTTTTGCCGTTAAAAATACGTCAAAAACGACATTATTACGTCATTATCTTTGCACCAAACTAATATATACATTGCCTTGAGTGGAATTGGCTTATGTTAGGTTTCAATTTATGACTCTCCACAATTTGAGACATCGTTTATAAGAGACGTCTTGATTACTACTGTTCCGTTACGTCTTGCTACTTCTGTTAGAAGACAGGTTGTTTGGGTGTATAAATAGCTGACAGCTGAGTGACGTTTGCCGCGGTCGAATGAGTGAGTCAAGTCGGTGTAATGTGACACATACTGAAAACGTTTTACAATTCAAATAACCTGGAAATACTTTTCAAATATCGATCAGATACCAATAATTCCCCAGGAAAAAAAACGAAAGAAAAAGAAAGAAATCAAAATGGAGAACTGGTTATTTTCATTCAGTTTGCTAACATACACGCATGCGCGCGCGCACACAAACACACACAGACATCCATGTATACATACACATACATACATACATACACACACAAACAAGCAAAAACACATGCAAACACACGCACACACACATACAGGGCACGGCCAAAACACCTTACATATTTAGAAAGTTTCCAAACGGACCAAGATAACTGCTATTAAAAAAATATTTCATTACTGTTTGAACAAAGAGCTATAGGTTTTATTCATTTGCTTTTTAAAATGACAGGGTGGATTCTATTCGACATGTATTGTTCTAGAAGAGTTCTAGAACTTGAACATTTTCGGGAGTTCGATCGATTCCAGATCTTCACTGTGGCTTTCTTTTAAGCGCTGAACCCGTGACCCTGAAATGATAGCAGTATCGATTTTCTACCCTGAACAGGAAAATTCCGACTTAACATGAAATGAACATGAAAGGTTCTGTGTGCTGAAATTACAGATTATATAAATACTTATAAAAAAAAAAGCAAAAGAACGTTTCAACAACAAACGCGTGGTGCGCACCGGTCCATGTGATGATGGTAATTATAAGACAGTAACGAAAAGAGGACACCATTGTCACTTGCCTTTAAGTTCACTAGAACCACACAGGTGAGAGGTTAAAATGCGAGAGATATTTCTGCCGTAACCTCTTCATACATATATATATATATATATATATATATATATATATATATATATATATATATATATATATATATATATATATAAATATATATTACTTACATTTTCCATGTATTAATACATATAACATGTTATATATATATATATATATAAATATATATATATATATATATGAGGAAATATACTGTTAATGTGTGCTATATTTATGGTATAATGTGCTCAGTATCAGAGATAGAGCGTGTGTAAATATAATGTGAATATAAAAGTGAACATTGAAGTCAACACTTAGAGGCGACAGGCTGTTTCATGCTAGACGCAATAGTGGCCTGACGATTGCGTCTGGCATGAAACAGTCTGTCGCCTCTAAGTTTTGACTTCAATGTTCACTTTCAGATATATATATATATATATATATATATTTATATATATATATATATATATATATTATTATTATTATTATTATTACATGTTATATTACTTATACGATGAATTAAGGTTGACTGTTACAGTCACATGCATATAAACCTAGACACTCACTTCTTTCATTTTCATTCTAGTCCAAAGATTTAAAAATGAATATCTAGATCAATTTAATTTACGTAATCTCTCTCAAAAAAAAAATAAAACGACCTTCCTCCCCCTACCGCAGTTTCCCCAATTCGATAACGCCAGGCAGTAAATTGAAAAACCTATCCAAAGACACTGTTATATATAAAACATGTGTAGGCCGAATGGGAGAATGAAAAAAGTCAAGTGGAATGAAAAACTATTATTTATTAATACTAAAATTCCTGCCTGCGCTCGAAGTTTCTAGGAGGAATTTTCTAGTATGCTCTCACGCCGTCATCACCTTCGTCCTTTTATTTATCACCTCATGTTGTACAAGATATTACATTATTGCCAAATTCTACCCCTGGATTAATCTGCATATTTTGTTCCCGATTTCAAATACACGGGGATGCGTCCTCACCACTAGAAATCTTCTTATTTTTATCTTTCATTTCCCATACATATTTAGAAAGCCATTTTTTATCGCTAGATCAATTACGACTGAGTATTGATCTTCATTATGTAATCTATACTCTCGGGCTTGTGCTACATCTAAGCTTTTGGGAACTTCGTCCTGGTGTAATGTTTAGCATGTTTGTCTGGTTAGATCAGTTACGACTGAATACTGAGTTCAATTATCACTTGGTATTTCATACTTTCGGCCTTGTGTCACATCCAAGGTACGGTTAGAAATTCAGTGAATTCGATCCTCTCTGATTGCCCCGCACATACGTTATTGTGCCTCATCTACGCCACGCTTAGAAAATCTTTTGGGCTCTTAGACGAAAAATTTCTGTGTCGAAAAAATTACGCCTGAGTTCGATTCTCACTGGTTGCTTTACACATTCGCCCATGTGTAACATCTAAGCTACGCTGTGGAAATCATCATAATTAGCAAGGTTTTTTTTTTTCTCCCTAGAACAATTACGACAGATTAGAGTGTTCGATTCTTACCTGGTGCACTATAAATACATCCTTGTGTCACCTCTAAGCTTCGCTTAGTAAATTATTTCTGGTTATTTTGGCGTGGTGTAATGGTTAGCAAGCATGTTTTGCTAAATCAGTTACAGCTGAGTAATGATTTCGATTCTCACTGGATGACGCATACTTTCGGCCTAGTGTATTCTAAGCTACCCTTAGAAGATTTCCTAGACGTGGTGCAATGATTAGCAAGCTTGTCTCGCTATATCAATGAAGAATGAATAGTGTGTTTGATTTTCCTTGTGTGATATACTTTCAGATTCCTGGCACATCTAAGCTAACCTTAGAAAATCATCATAATTAGTGTTGTATAGGAATAAAGTGACGCTGCCGACAGTTATTCGGTGGTTTCTTTTCGAGCAAGTATTATCGAGAAAGTGATATTAGTGCAAGTGCTATTCGAAGGCGTCTGGCATCAGTATTGTTCAACGGCGTACTTTTGTTGTATCTGCGATTACAAAGTCTCTACTACAACGAGCATTACAGAAAGTGACATCGAGGGTTCGTTAACATTAAAAAAAAAAGTGGCGACGAATATTCGCAGACGTCACAAAAATTATCAAGACTTGTAGAATTTTTATACTTAGCTAGTTTTAAAAATGATTTATGGTTCTACTACGTCGCTTTAAACATTCCTTTCGTTGAGCCAATATACACATTTCATGGCTGTTTTCTAGTTCTACGTTTGCTTTATAAGCAAGTCCCTCCACCAGATAGTTACCGTTTAGCAAAAAATTTACATCTATTGTGATGCTTTTTGCGTACCTAAGCTTCTATTATTGAGCGCTTTCTTGACATGATGAAAATGATCAACTCGATATATTCGGAATTCCTATTGTATAAAAATATTTTGCTTTGCTTGATTAAAATATCAAGCCCTCTGTGTGTCAATATGTAATATTTTTATATTTTATATTGTATTAATAGGTTTCACTTTGGATTATATACTAACTGATTATTACATGCGGTGAAATAGAAACAACGACTTTCTAACCATAAACATTCCTTTTCCAACCTAAGACTAAACAGCTCTCTCCAAAAATTTGGGGAATTCAGGGAGAAAGACCTGAACACTCAAAATGACTGGGAATTCAGGTTTTGCTCAAAATCCTAGTAACTTTCCGGGCAGACCTAACTTCTCTTTAGAAGAGAAAATTAGGATTATTAAATTTGAAAATCAAAGTATTTTACTAAATCAAAGAAATGAATTCGTTCCAAATGTCGTCATAGAAGTAAATTCAAACTAATATATTTTCAACCGCGCACTATCTCTTAGCACCTAACACTTATACGTTTAATACTTTTCCTTATCACTCTTTTGAAATAACCATCCTCCTATATATATATATATATATATATATATATATATATATATATATAGGAGGATGGTTATTTTCTGTAGTTTAGTGCTAGCAGCAAACAGAAATATTTCTCCTCCCGATGATGGCCATTTCGGCCGAAACTAGTCAAGAAATCAAAATGGAATAATAATAAAAAAACGAAAGAATATTTATCTACAACCCAGTGTGTCTGAAGATTTTAATTTTTTTTATTGTTCAAAATATATATATATATACTCTATGTATTATGATAGGTATATACACTTATTTAATTTTTTAATTACTCACTGATTTTAGACCAATCTTTGTTTTTTCTGTAGTTATTTACCATTGAATTTTCCCTATTATTTAAATTAATCTCTAATTATTTTTTATTTATTTTTATCTTCTGATATTGTACTTATTTGATATATATATATATATATATATATATATATATATATATATATATATGGTTATACCTGGTGTTGCAGAATAACTGTCCATCTCAAAATATCATTAATAGCCTAAAAATACAGGAGACTAATTTGGTTTCTTATTTCCAGGTTTTCAGGTAATATGTCCAGCCATCTTGATACCATTTGTAGAAAGAAACACTGAAAAACCCTTTGAGTTATTCAGCTAGAGAGAGAACAGGTTAATATCGTTTTGTGCTAGCTCTACTATGGCTTCTCAAATGAGCAATGATAAGAGAAAAAAGATCATTCAAGACTTCAGTAACGGTACCAACATCCACACTCTGCCTTCCATCTTCAAAGTCTATTCAAGAAACATCAAGAGAACTGTGAATAAGTAGAGATCAGGAGGTCAAAACAGGAAGGTGAATCATCATTTTACAGCAAAAGAAATCAATGAGAATTGATCCAACTCAATCTATAAGGCGTTTCGCACATTAGAGAGGATTTTTTACCGATGACAGTCCAAAGTCCAAACAGTGAAAAGAAATACTTGAAAATGAAATCGTACGTGAAATAGGTGATGCAACTTGTTACTCCAGGTCAGAACGTTAGAAGGTTAGAGAGGGCGAAGAACATCTTAAAGAAATGATGCTGGAATAGTATATATTTGAACTTTATTTCAATGCTTCATGAGTTTTCTATCCTTAACTATGATTAATTAATGATGAACATGTCATATTCGTTTATGCTGGATTTCATCACGATTCCTCTGATAAGACTTGAGAGTAAGTATGCATCTTTATTACTGCAATAGTGTTATAAAATCCTCGGAGAATTTCAGTATGATAGTTTTAATCATTTCTAATCATATTTCGGTTCATATATATATATATATATATATATATATATATATATATATATATGTGTGTGTGTGTGTATTTATTGGTGCCGCCATTAATATTTATTTCTCAAATCTATAAATGCAGACATTGTTCGAAAGAAAAACGAAACCTCAAAAGTAAAGTAAATGCCGGAAATATAAAAATAGAAATTCTTTTAAAAGTTGCACAGAGATCACACAGCAATAATAAAAAAAAAATCTAACAAAAATGGCAGAAAGAAGAAAAATAGAAACATAGTTTTTGAATGTGTGGTGGAACAACAAAAGAATATCTATCTATTTATCTACGCATAACAATTTGTTCACATCTATCTATTTATTTCTATCTATTTATCTATCGCTATATATATATATATATATATATATATATATATATATATATATATATATATATATATATATATATATCTTAGGAGGATTTATGAAGCAGGGATAATATCCATCTCATGCACGGTGAATACTAGACCTGGCTTCTTTAGTATTTCCCCTTTTCTAGCGAGATTAATGCTCGACAAGCGTACATATAAATTTTAGATCAAAATAGAATTCTTTCATTTTTCATTTTTCTTTCAAAATACTAAAATTTTAGGAATACGTTTTCACAGCGTCGCCCACGTGACGACAACGTGACCATGTTTAAAACGGAACGCTGATCTTATAAAACTTTCAGTTATCTGTTTGGATAAGTCTTGTTTTTGTGTCCATCGTCTTTGTCATGTTGAATTGATGTTAATTATATTTTATGAATATGTCCTGAAGATGGTTTATTAAACCGAAACGTCCGACGTTGACAAATTATCATTAAAACAGCATAATTGCATATAAGTATTTTTGTTTATTTTTTCCGTATATATTTTTCTTCATACTGTCGGATCTATATCCATATATTTGCTTACATATATATATATATATATATATGTGTGTGTGTGTGTGTGTGTGTTTATATGAATAACGATTTTGATCTACATTACGCAAGGGTAAATGTTGGCAATCTGTAAAATGTGTTTAAAAGGATACGAAATTAATTGAATCTCTCCCAGCCTCTGAATATTCCCTTCAATAAAAAAAAAACATATCAATTATTAAAACGACAGCTGAAAAAGAGATACACATATCATCGTTCATTAAAACGAATTTGACTGCAAACCCCTGACTTGAGTATTTGGTGAATGCTAGTATAAAACATAGATAGATAGATGGAAAGACAAATATATATACTTAGAATTGTTTAGATAGAAATAGATTAGGATAGATATATCAATATATATGAAAATAATTATATATATATATATATATATATATATATAGATAGATAGATAGATAGATAGATAGATAGATAGATAGATAGATAGATAGACAGATTGATGGATAGATATGAATAAAATTATATATATATATATATATAGATAGATAGATAGATAGATAGATAGATCGATAGATAGATATAGATATTGATATGAATGATATATATTCAGATAGATAGGAATAGATAGAGAAGTAAATATATAAATTTATATGATTATAATTAGATAAATAGATAAAGAGATAGAAAGAAATTAGATATATAAATATCTATGATTATAATTAGAGAGATAGATAGGTACATAGAAAGATATATAGAAATCGAAATATATAGATCTATAAATATATCTACATATAATTAAATTGATATATAGATATGAACATAATTAGATAGGAATATAATTAGATAAACACAGAAAGAGAGAGAGAGAGATGGACAAAGTTTTGATATATGAATAAAATAAGATAGATATATAGATAGATAAAAATAGAATTAGATAGGTATATATATATATATATAAATATATATATATATATATATATATATATATATATATATATATATGAATAAAATTAGATATATAGATAGTTAAATATGAATAGAATTAGATATATAGATAGAAAGATATGTATAAAATTAGATAGTTATCTAGATAGGAAGAAAGATATATATATATATATGAATAAAATTAGATATATAGATAGTTAAATATGAATAGAATTAGATATATAGATAGAAAGATATGTATAAAATTAGATAGTTATCTAGATAGGAAGAAAGATATGGATAGAATTAGATATATAGATAGATATGAATAAAATGAAATATATTGATACAATTAGATATTAATAGAATTAGATAAATGGATATTTATAGAATTAAATATTTAGATATGAACAGAATTACATAGATAGAAATAGAAATATATAGTAAAATAATTAGATCGATCCATCGATAAATAGATAGATAGAGAGATATACAGAAAACATTGATTATTCTATGAACACTGGAATCTTAACCGCTTCAAGTGCGATCTCTATCATATATCATCTCTGAACCTTATCTTCATAAGCATCGTTTTCTATCACCTTCTCTTTTATTCTTATATTACACATATCCATCATTACTTTAATATTAACCTTCCAACGTGAGTGTCATTTGACCCTTGGGTTGGGTTAATTTTAGTTTTCAATCTGTATTGGTCTTATCTCTTATTTTAGTCATTCGGATTCTTTAATGTTTAACATTTTCTCTTTCGTGGCATAATATTCTTTTTCCGCCTTGATATCTGTTTCCTTCAGTTTTCATGCCTGGTTCGCATAGAGGCATACTTCATATCTTTGCTTCAATTTATTTCTGATTATCCTGCTTAAATTTTTATATAGTCTGTGCCAATTCTTAGAGTTATCTGCTGTCGCTCATAAGGAGAAGAATTTCACCTGCGAAACACATATATCATTTTTTTTTTTGTTTTTCTTTCCTTCAGATGACTTCGTTTGATGTTGCCAAAGGTGCTTCATTTAAAACGTTGACTGTCTACACTAAATCCGTCATGTGGCAACACTATTTTTAAAATAATATTTTATAACAGAATTTGTTAGCTAGCAATAATTATGTTTTAGTGCTAATATTCCTCTTTAGAAAATGACCAAGAAACTTAACTTTAGAAGCCATGTGGTGAGGTCTGACTTTTTTTTTCGAAATTTCCAAATGATATACATACGTTAATTTCTAACAATGAGATACTAGAAAATTAAAAAAGCAATATTTTATGCCATGAATATGACTTAGATTTATAACTAGTGTACACATTCTGCCAAAATTGACGGCAAAAACGAGTGTATTTTAAATAATATTATATTGTAATTTACATTAAACTCAAGTAAATTTTTGCAATTTAAAATAGTTCGTTGTTAACGTTAATAATTTAAGTATAAAATTTATAAATACCTAAGGAAAGATATCGAATATTACCCTCATAAATGTTATATATTTATAACAAATATATTTACTGCAAAAGTTTCCAATGCACAATATTTATTGTATTAACATTGGAAGATCTGTGTAATCCTTGACAGTCCGTAGATTCAATTTGTAATTACAAATTTTGCTCATCTTGTGGATTCCGGGCTGAAATCCGGTCTCAAAATGAATGAAAAACGCAGGAATGAAATATAGCAAATAAATGTATTGACGTAATAATACAATTGGTAATACGGTTAGTAGATCCAGAAATGCGGTTAGTAGCAATAATAATATATATACAGTCTGGGAAATTCAGTCTCGAAGTATGACTTCCTTCTGACTCTACGTGCTCGCAACTGTGACTCCTACAAAGCTGTTACCTCACACTATCACTCACTCACTCTCTGGGTATTCACCGGCAGCAGTGCAAGTACACACTGGGCGAGTCCATTTGTATAAAAAGAGGTGGACCCCTTAACAGCTTATTTCTCGTCCTGCTAAGAGAAACGTATCATCAGATATTTTTTAATTTATTTATTTTTCTCAAGCTATTACCTACCTCTACAAAGCATACCCCAAATAGAAACATAAAAATAGCATTAAAACTAGTTATTTAATTGTATAATCTTTAAATTGCTACCTTAAATAATATAAAAAAAGGATGTAGTGTGAATAAAAAATCCCTTTCGATGACTATTGAATTATTGCAAGAATTGTTCATCACCGTTATTGATTAATTATCATTTTTAAATTTTAAAATAAATTATTAAAAATGAACAAAACATTAATGAAGATATATGAGGCGGATGATATGCACGAACTCTCTTCGAGAACGATATCAGTACTCTTCAATGGGACCAAGACACCACGGCACCGGGTAGGTCTTCGTTGTTTTAGCACACTGCCTCTCAAATTTTACATACCAAAAACGTGTATATATATATATATATATATATATATATATATATATATATATATATATATATATATATATTATTATTATTAAATTTAACAGACAATGAATGTTTATTATGTCTGAACATGAGCCATTCTGATGTTCGAAGATTTGTTTTAATTTATGGTTAAAATAATGACAAGAATTGCCTAACATTTGGATATTTTGTTATTAAAATGATCCTAAGCTTTCGGCTTACATCAGCCATCTTGAGAGTGGTTATACAAATATGAAACAAAGATATCCACCGTAAGCGATGATATTTTGTTATTTTGACATAGAAAATTGCTTTGCGACGATAAAGATCGATGAATAGCAGACGCAGATCGTAAGTTCAGGATGGGGTGTTATGATGTCATATCCACGCGATAGACCGAAATTTTACAACAAAACCAATGTCTAGATACAATTTAATGTGTTGTGACGAGTTTGAGATGTAATTTTGTTGAGTGCGGGTGGCTTCGTTTTAATGTAGCTGGCCTCCAATATCTTAAGGTTCTTTTTACTGTGTGTATGTGTGAGTAATATCGTGGTCTAATATTATATACACAGTTATGTCTTTCTAAGAAATGTTGCATAATAGAACTAAGATCAGAAGGGTGACTGGTAAGTCTACAGGAGAGCGTAGTGGTAATAAAACCAATGTATGAAGGGGATTTATTATTAGCATGTTTATGTTTGTAATTATTATGTGTTTCGTTATAATAGTATGAGTTAATAGTGTTATGTTTATTTTGGCGTTCAGTATTATTATTAATGTTATCAATTTTGTTAGAGGTATTATTAAGTTTATTGAGATACATTTTAATTTGTTTATCAATGAGAAGAATTAGGAAATTCTACGAATTAAAAAAGTAATTAAACGTAAATCTGAGTATTAAATAAATTTAAAGGAAGATATAACGTATGTTAAATGTAGAAAAGAAAAATAATAGAATATTAAATATACAAAAATATCTTTAATGTAACATTCTAAAAAATTGCCAGTTAGCAATTAAAAAGAATTAAATTAAAATAAGAGTATTATAGATACCTAACATAAAGTATATATATATATATATATATATATATATATATATATATATATATATATATGTTATCGCGTCCTCTCTTTTTTTATATAAGTGGACTCGACCAGAGTTTACTGGGACTGCTGCCGTTAAATACCCACAGTCAGTCAGAATATATGGAGATAGTGATGGATAAAGAGATTTTATGAGAGAGTGAGCAGAGATTGTGATTGAGTTGGAGGTAGAGTAATAATGTGAGGTAACCGCTTGTAGAAGTCACAGTTACAATCACGTAGACTCTAAGGAAGTCCTACTTCGAGAATATATCTATCTATCTATCTATCTATCTATCTATATATATATATATATATATATATATATATATATATATATATATATATATATATATATATATATATATTATTATTATTATTATTATTATTATTATTATTAAGACTAACCGCGTTACTGGATTTACTAACAATATACCCATTGTATTATTGTGTAAATACATTTAATTTCTTATCTTTATATCTTGCGTTTCTCATTCATTGGAGACCGAATTTCATCTCGGAATCCACAACAATATATATATATATATATATATATATATATATATATTAGAGGATGGTTATTTAAAAAGAGAATTAAACGTATAAGTGTTAGGTGATAAGAGATAGTGCGAGGTTCCAAAAATATATTACTGAATTTACATCTATGACGACATTTGGAACAAATTAATTCCTTTGATTTAGTAAAATACTTTGATTTTGAAATTTAATAATCCTAATTTTCTCTTCTTAAAATTAATAGAATTTTGACAAAGGATTATGAATTCCCAGTCAATTTGAGCGTTCAAGTCTTTCTCTCTCAATTCCCAAAATGTTTGGAAAAGGAGCGTTTATGTTGAGAGAGTCGTTGTCTCCATTTCCCCGCAGAGATCCCAATATAAACATGGTGATTTGATCTATTTTGTTTGTGATAAATGGTAGCTTGATAATTAGCATTAGAGGCTCTACTTTCACCCTTGACTGGACGAAGATTGCAATTTCTACAATTGCGGGGGGTGTCAATACTAGGATTCTTGTTCACACCATTGACTTTATTTTTAATATATATCTCTTATGGGAGTCAGTTATTTTAAAATGCTATTTGTGCAAGACTAAATTATTTTAATAGTTCTTTTTTTTTTAATTAAATATCTTACCTAAAGTGCTATTACTTTAAAAATGTGTATTTATATGTTTCACTCAAACTTGTCCAATATTAATTCTGCATAACCCATAAAAATGTGGGTGTGTACCATATTATATTTATTTTTCTATTTTTGTAACTACTACGCCTCCTATTTTTACTAGTGTTATTTTAAATAACTTTATTAACGAAAAAGCATTTCGTACATTTCATTCTTTTTTATTAAACATATTCTTATTAGGTGACTGTTTATATATATATATATATATATATATATATATATATATATATATATATATATATATATATATATATATCGATCTCACCATATATGTAGATCTCACCATATGCCTGTGATAAAATTAATTCAAAAATATAATATTACTAGCAGCATGGCCCGGCGTCAACCGTGCTTAAAATCGTACGACACATACAGCAAGCGCTATCACTTGACTTAAAATTTTTTTGCACTTCTTTGCCTTTAAAGGAGGGCCCTTTGCTCTGCCGATCTTGCTACATGCCTTACTTCTTGCCTATCTCGCACAGCCAATTTTTCTAAGCTCTATACTAAGCAATAAATCTGTTACGAAAACAGAACTAAACAAAATGAACACAAAACGATCAGCTTTAAAAAAGGACTCGTAACTGGAAAAACCGAATGAAAAAAGAATGTTAATAACAAATACTTTTTCGCACCAAACCCAGTTCTGCGGAATCAGAATCAACGTTGAGTTTAAGTAAGTGAATGAGCCAATTAGAGTAAAGTGCCATGAAGATTTAAATTTTTACCATTTGTGACGAATGCAGCTATCGATTTTTTTGCATGCTAGATAACATTCGTGCCAGCCAGTTGTTGGCTCTCACGTTGGCCAATAGAATATTCCTGCCTATTTGTGGCAGCCAGCTATAGGCTCTCTCTCTAGCCAGTACAAAATGGCCGAAAAACTACATGAAAACTACGGTAGAAGCATGAAAAAATCGATTATTTCGACTATCGATGGGAGTTGGGAAATGCAAAGTCGGTCTTGGCCTTTCCACTGTTTTGGAGCATGTGCATGTAAATTTTGGTGCAAATCTGTCGAAACTTGCGGCCGTGCATTCGTTACACACACACACACACACACACACACACACACACTCACACACACACACCCTGCCTTATATATATATATATATATATATATATATATATATATAACAAAATTATTTATTAGTAGTTATTCCGTTCACTTGTCAGGGAATATCAGTAACTGAATGTTTATTTTCTTGTTTTTCTTTTATATATGCAATTTTAATTGGTGAATGTTTTTTTTTTTTGTTCTTTGTATATTTGTGTGTTCATATATATATATATATATATATATATATATATATATATATATATATATATATATATATATGTGTGTGTGTATGTGTGTGTGTGTTCTCTTATTTTAATCAACACACGTTGGTTGATAATCATTTAATTAACATCATCTATCGGTTCCTGGAAGTTCTGTAACATTAAGCAACGTTCTGCCTGTTCAGTACCTAGATGAGGAACCATTGGAAATACCAGGTGGATGCACGATTTGATGTGCGGCAGGTGTAATAGATAATGACTCAAATTTTTTATTCAGAGAGTCAGGTCCCAATTCCATTTGGGTTCCTTATATTGACATCACGCGAAAATACCCTTTAGAAATGTATGAATCCAACTTTTCTTGATTCAGCTATGGATTAATTAGTAAGACTTGTATCAATGAATCCTTATTTTCTCCTCCCCTAACAAAAAGATTATTACAATCCAAAAATATTTTATATCGATAAATAACCTAAAAATGGTTGATAATCCGTCAAAATCGATTAATAAGACAAAATAGAAGGAAATCTAATAGGTATTTTTTAATAGTGTTACAGAGTAAACCGTCGTGGGAAGCCAGTTCGTGGAAAGGAATCTAATATCTCAAAAATCAGGCAAGATATTCTGAGACTTCGTGCTAAATTGTACACCGTTTCTTTTTTTTTATCAGTTTCTTTTTCCAAAAATGCTTTATGTTCTCTTATTTTGATTGTTTACGATATATATATATATATATATATATATATATATATATATATATATATATATATATATATATCCGATAGTACAGCAATAATTATTATATTTTTCTCATAAAGAAAAAAGTAATTAACTCACTACAAATTTGCAACTTCGTTTCAGTGCATTTGATTTTTGGTTCTCCCCAATCGAGGTGCAATTAAATCCACTAAAACGTAGTTTAATCATTGTAGTGAGTAAATTATTTTTCTCTATATGACAAAAAATTATTGTATGTATATATATATATATATATATATATATATATATATATATATATATATACTAATTGAACGTCAGTCATGTTGTTCAGATGATTTCCGAAGACATGTTATAATGTGTATATCATGCCACTTCAGAGTGAGAGAAAACACGGGTTTTATACCATTAAAATGTATCCGCTGGCCGTATACGAAATCGAAAGAGTTAAATAAATCAATATATCAAATCGTTGAAGTCATGCGAAAGCAGTCGTTTAGAAGCCTGTCCATTTAAAAGTTTTTGCCATTTTATAGCTTAAGCATTGGAATTAGCTATTAATTCGTTAATATGACTAAACATGGCGGCTAATGTATTGGTGCTGTGTTATACAAAACAGAAGGTGTCACTGTGTATGAATCATTTAGTCTTCATATCTTTTATTTGAGATACTGAAATGTCCCGCTGTCATCGAAACAGCAGGAAACATCACTCAGAGAAAATAACTGGACAATCCTCATATTGGCATGATTAGAAAAATCTATATTTGGTTGGTCGATCTTACGACATATCACTTCTTTTTGGGAATCTAGAATCTCAAATGATCAGATTTAGAATCTCAAAACGATGATACGCCTGGTGTCCAACTCACTAAGAAATGTCGAAATTGTCGGCTGTGGACGACACTTTTCTCAGATCAATGTTTACAAATAGCTTCAAGCAATTGAAGTCTATAGACTTGAAACAGGGGCCTACTTTTTCGAAACTTGTAGACAGGTTCTATAGAAACACAATTTACGGACTCTAGCAAAACAAAAGTAACCACATTACTTGATGTCTTTCAGCAGCAGTAGAAACAACTAAAATCAATAGCAGATGCTACACGGAAAGTATTGACATAATCAAGACAGTGACTTCTCACACAGTTTCAAAGAAAAGCTTACCAAGGAAGATTACGTCTCAGTACACGAAAGAGCTGCAACAGTTAGTGGTAGTTTCGTCCAACAAATGAAAATGTCATACAAATTCCAAGAATAATCTGCAATGTTATATATCCTAATCTGGCATCTCGTCTTCAGTCAATATCTCACCGACATGAGGTGTCTTCCTATAGGTTTTTTCTACAAATTGTTTCATCCAAAGTGATATAAATTTTTACGTGTCCGATTATGGGCAAATAGTGAACATCCAAATATAAATCACCCATATATTAGGTTGGTTCAAAAATAATTTCGTTTTCTAACATATGTTACTATGTGAGAAAACGAAATTATTTTTGCACCAACCTAATATTTTCGCAATAAAACATCCAACAATATAATTAATGCAACGCAAAAAAAAAAAAATTAAAAATATTATTTTATTTTTTAATTTATTTTTTTTATTTATAATTTTTTTTTTTTTAGGTTTGTTTATTTATTTTGTATGCTTTGTAGCTTCCCTCTGACTTTTCTACAAATATTTTCATAGCAACTGCTCTGAGAAGCTTTTTTTTTTCTGGTTCTCTGACTGCATGAAATTAAGCATGCTACTAGATTGGCAACTAGGTCCCACCCGTTTACTGTTGAAATAGTTAAATGTTTCTACACCAACAGTTTCTTTTCTCGCACTTCCCGCCTCTAAAGCTCCGTTCCGTTTACTTTCTTCCATGAAAACTATTAGGATGGTGCCAAAATAATGACGTAATAATGTCGTTTTTTGACGTATTTTTTAACGTAAAAAACGACATTATTACATCATTATTTTTGCACCAACCTAATACAATCTTCAAAAATTTTAATCAAGCATCAGTCGCCATCTTCTGTCTTCTTGAATCCTTTTCACCTTTTATCCTTTCCTCAATCCAGCCTATATCCTGTCGTTTTTTTTTTCACTTTCACTCCCTGTACACCTCACCCAAGTTATTAGCGGTATTCCTGACTTGTTTGGGTGAAATTATTAACAAAAAGAAAATAAACAAACTTAACCAGAAAACATCGACCCATGTTCTTAAAAATTCTTGTAAAATGGAAACTTTTATACGAATGACACCTATGCCGAAAAACCTGTTCAGAGACATTTAAACTGTTAGCTGTATACAAGCGGTTCCTTAGATCAATGTTTAACAGTAGCTTTCAGCAAGCGAACCAGGTAGATCTTGGAGAAGACGATCCTTTTTATGTTTACTGGCACTACGGAAGCAAACAAAGAACCCTAGATAAGAACAGAAACCAAATCACTTTAAAACAGCAACAACAACTAAAATGGCTATCACATGTTGCTCGAAGAGAAAATAATGACAAAATCAAAATGTTGATGCACCATACTACTTCAACTAAAATTTTAGGAAGGATATCCATATTAATACTAAAAATAACGATGACAACTACTGGAATTTAGAAACCAATTTTTCCTGAAAAAAAAATTAAATCAATTTACCCCGATAAATGTGATAATGATGCTAAAGCACAATTGGCTATTGGCAGCGTGAAGAGAATGAAAAGAATTTAGAAACAACCGGAAAACCAATCCCAAGCAAGAAACAAGGAATAAAAAAAATATTCTTTTTCAAAAGATCTGGGAGGAGTGTTAACCGGACGATAGCCGTATCTATAAACTCCTACTGAGAAGAGAAAAAATAAAAAAAAATAAAAAGTAAAGAACATTTAAGTGATCAGGCAGAGACCTTAAAAGTATAGAGTTGAAGCAGAACCCAGTCCTAAACAAAAAACAAATGATAAATTTTTACTCTTGTTCAAAAGATCGGGGAGAAAATTAAACCGCGCGATAGACGAACTTATCTACTCCTCTTGGGGATAGCAAAATTAAAAAAATATATATATATATAAAAATAAACAGTAAACAATATTTTGTTGTTCAAGTGAAGACGTTAGAAGTATAGAGTTAAAGTAGGCTAAGCAGGAACCGGAAACCCAATGCTAAACAGGAAAGAAGAGATAAACATTTACTCATGTTCAAAAGATAGGGGAAGAGTCGGAATCTGGCTTTAGGCGACCCTATATATTGCGGAGTTAAAATATAAAAAAACATAAATAGAAAATAAAATTTAACAGACCAGGTGGAGACGTTAGAATTATAGAGCTGAAATATATTTTAGAAGTAACCCGAAACTCTAAACAGGAAAGATAATAAAAAATCTTATTCATGTTGAAAAGACCGACGTGGGTCAGGAACTGAACGATAGGTAATCCTATCTAAGAGAAAAATTTTAATAAATTTCAGCCAACGGTAATATTAATCGTTTAGGAAATGAAAGCTGAATGTTTCCTTTGATAAAGAATCAACTAAATTTACCATTTCCGTTGGCGTAATTATAGACTTAGGTTTATACTGCAACTAGGCTGAGCGGTCATTATTTACGGATTTTGTGAGAGATGGTATGAGCTACGGTGATAAGAAATTAAACGAGACAAGCATGCTCGAACACTTGATCACAGCTACACAATTTCACTCTATAATTTCCTCTCAAAACTCAATTACAGCACACACACTGAAATTATCCGGTCAATGTGCGTGATACACGTTTAGGTATCGAAAGATACATAAACGACGCAGTAGTTTGCTATTTCTTTCTGCGGTAACAAGTTGCCATCCAAGACTATAGAACCATTCTGTTCTGCCATTTACCCATAGCTGGTGGGTGGGGAGAAGAAAAGGATTTCCAAGGGCATTAGCACGTAAGTGAATGTAATGGATTTGACTGGAATTCGAACTCGGCTAACCGATTCCTCAATCCAGGCAGCTATCCATTGCTCCACTTGATACTATTAGGTAGAGTGGCTAAAATACGGGTCACCTCCCCTGCAAAACTCAGCGTTACTCTATATATTTATCAGTTATAAATCCCCGCCTCTTATATTTGAGATGATATAATATCCCCCTGTTAATGTATCATGTCGTTCGTAAAATAATGTCCCGTTTTAGAATCGGCTTTAATTCCTGAATTAATTTATCTAAACCGTGTCAAAATAAGAACCTTGACCAGTTATTATTCTTTGCCAACAAGTTTATTTATGTCTTTACGATAAAACTCTAATTTTTTGGATGCTAAGCAATCAACTACACACAAATACCATAGCATATCGACATCTACAATTATCTGGAGATTATTAACTAGCTTAAAAGCCACACTCCGTGTGGGTTTTAATCTAGATCTTTTGGATAGTTAATTAGGGCTCCAGCCACAAACTAAAGTGACCTGTGCTCCTGTATAGAAAACAGCAATGGTAATTTTGAAGAAATAGCTTTGAATTCCTTCATTTACGAACTTCCAAACCTCAATCTAACTCTGATTTGGCCTATAAGTTACGCCCAAAATCTGATTCTGTTTGAGCACCAATTTGGTCCGAAATTTAAATTCATGCCGAAAACTGATTTCTTCAAATCACAAACTCCGCGGATTTTCAACTGAGTGCTTCGAATGACAAATTCTACCAAAATTCAAATCCTCACGTTCACTTTCTATCTGATTCTTTGTCATTGTGAAGAAATAAAATTGATTTTAAACGACATTAAAACAATTTTAAATAAGCAAAGTTTTTTTGTGTTACATTAAAGTCATCATGGAATTAAAAACTTTTAAAATCATTAAATTTTTTTTTCAGCTTTTTTAAAATTTAAATTTTTATCTGTCCCCCTCGCATAAGGACGCAAATCTCAATGTTGGATGTTCAAACATTAAATGAACGGCAAATTTTCAATCTCGGAATCCATCCTGTTTCCAAAAATGCATATGTCTATGTAGAGAAATGAAATGTATCCAGATTTAGAGGCGGGGTGGGGTCAGGGCCACAGATGAACCATTTGTTTATAAATTAGAGCTTTGTTATTCTACAGCGAGCACTATTTCATTAACAGCAGATTTCAACGTGTGATATATTGTATTCATATTCACATTCACTTTCATACAAAGACACACACGCACGCACACACATACATCGAGTGGCTCGGATTGAGGAATCGGAGAACCGAGTTCGAATTCCAGTTGAATCCATTACATTCAATTACGTGCTAATTCCCTTGGGAACGGTATGAATCCTCTTCTCTCGCCAGATATGGGCAAATAGCAGGACAGTTTGGGTTCTATTACCTTGAGTGTTAACCGTTCTAGGAGAAGGAACAACTCAGAATTCAAAACCAGCCTGGAAAGGTTTCAGCTCTGTCAGGCTATCTTGCCCAAGAAACATCACTTCTATTCTGGCTGCAGTACACATAGTGCCCCTACGTCCCTATACACACACACGCACACACATACACACACACATATATATATATATACATATATATATATATATGTGTGTGTGTATACACGCACACACACACACACACACACATATATATATATATATAATATATATATATATATATATATATGTGTGTGTGTGTGTGTGTGTCAGCTGTGATTTAGTATCGACCGAGTTCTGCTATATTCGAAAATGGCCTCGAACTTAAATTGAATTATTCTTCATCGTTTGCGCAAGATTTAATGCGATGGTGGAAAAGATTATCAATTTCTTCGAATGGCATTTGGCATTAAAGAGAATTTTGCAACAGTAAATATTGTTCTTCAGAATTCATTCTGTCAGTATTATTATAAATAACCTTATGAGTTTTCCTTAGCTTTACTAGGAACAGATTATTGTCAGGAACTAGCAGCTTAAATAAAAAAAAGTCTATATTATAGACGGTAATGGTGATGTGATCAGATCTCATTCAGACAGTTATGTGGCACGCGTGATAAACTCCTAGCCGATCATTTATCTTTCGATACATGACTGACGAGACAGATTTTTTAGAGTAGGTTGTCATTTCTTTCTGCGGTAGATCTGTTTGCCATCCGAGGCTATAGAAACCGGCCTGTTCTATTAGGTTGGTGCAAAAATAATGACGTAAAATGTCGTTTTTTGACCTTAAGAAATACGTCGAAAAACGACATTAGTACGTCATTATTTTTGCACCAACCTAATATTTGCCCATAGCTGGAGGGAGAAGATTCATGGCTTTTCCAATGGTATCAACACATAATGGATACGACTCGAATTCGATTCTCCGATTCGTTAATTCAAGCCGCTATCCATTAGTCCACCGAAGAGTTACCGTTTCTGTCGGTTTAAATTTATAATATCATTTACTTAAAGCAATTTCTGAGTAAATTAAAATTTTCAAGGCCATTATTATTAGCCTTTCTATTAGAATGTTCGGTTAATTTTGTACGATTTTAGAATCAATTTTTATTCCTGAATTAATGTATTTAATGTGAAATCGGAACAATGGATATCTATAAATTTTTGCTAGTGAGTTACAAGGTCATTACGTTAAAACTCTTAACTGCGAAATACTTGAATGAAATTTATTTACCTTCTTTGCCAATGAATGTCCTTTGGCCTAAATAATTGTCAATATGCTTGAAGAAACGGTAATCAGAAGTTGTCAAATCAGGGAACACGATGCATGTGTTATGGTCTCATATTCCAAGTTGGTCAGTTCTCCGATGACATGCCAGAATTAATGTATTTGAACAATGCTTCAATCAGTCTAAAAATGAACTCTGAACATTTCTTCCATACCGTTAACATAACACTATAAATCTTTGACGCCAAGAAATCTTTCAGGGCAGTTTTTGCATCTTCTTTGCAACGGCTTAGGCATTTAAGATGCTTGCAAAAATAGTAGGCGGTGGACGACAGATAAGTGGAACATGATGGTCGTGACAAAGTCTCGTATCCCAAGTAGGTGAGCTTTTGTACTATCGCCCTAGTAACATGTGAGCGAGAATTTTTATGAAGCAAAATGGACCTCGTCGATTAACCATTACATGCTGTATTAAGCTTAAGTGAATGTTCATTTCTTTCAGTTAGGTCAGTAAACACCGGAAGTAATTCTCAGTTTATAGTCTAGAAAGCTATAATAGATAACGCCAATGGCGGACAAACAGACAGTCTTTGTAATCTGTTGGTTTAATTCCTGTTTTGGAAACTCTTTGGGAGATTCCCCATAATCAAGAAATTGAGCAAATCGTTTACGAGTGTCTTAAATTATTTAATTTCACCTCATGTGTCCTTATTCGAAAATTTATCATTCAAATTTCGCAGATGCATCATCGAACATACGTCGAAATTTTTGACTTTTAGTCAGTGTATATGAAATCCGTTTATCAATTTTTTTAGACTCACCACTTTTATTAACATGGTCCTATAATGTTTAATTGATGAAACCTATTATTTAAGAGATTTCTATGAGACTTTACCGAGGATATATTAGTAGCTTGAATAAGTTCTCGCTGTTTTCCAACAGATGGCGTTCCCAGAACTGGGTGCGTGTAGTTACAGAAGGTAACGAATCTATAAGGAAGTACTATGAACAAGCTTGGAATTCAGTGTATGTTATTTCGCCGAAGTGTAAACAATATTTTCTTCATAGCGTTAACATGTCGGATTTTGTGCCAAAGAAGTTGTATTTGCGGGGAATTTATACTACACTACTTTATTCAAGCGCTGGATCTACCTAACGCCTTTATCCACTGTGCTAATTGTCCTTGAGAACATCTGTGTATTAATTTCTTCGTATTATAAACCTAATGTCTTCACCACATTTTTTACCAGTGCTCATATTGCAGTTTTTGCTGTTATCATTTCAATTTTTTTTTTTTACCAGGGCTCACATTGAGATTTTCTGTGTTATTATTGCTTTTCTCTGACATACCTTGTTACTGGTTCCCATATTGTGTTAGGTTTATAATACCCAGAAATTAATACACAACTGTTCCCTTTAACACAGGGAACAGTAGATAAAGGTGTTAATTAGATCCACTGACAGGACCCAAAGAGTGTGATTTCAATCCCTAAAGGTGGTGGAGAACTTGGAGAGCGGAATTAATAGGAGATAACTGACATCCATTAGACATGGCACGTGGAACTAGAACAGTCTACCCCAGCGAGCGAAATAAAGGGTTCAGTTCGACATTCCAACCACCTGAAGAAAGCCGTTTTGATAAATATAGCAACAAAAATGAAGAAGATAGTCCGAACAATGTAAATAGTGTATATAATCCCTCATCTCAGAAATATAGAGAAATCTTCACTTGTTTAAATCTTTCAAATGGTTTGTGTATTTAAATTGGCAGATGATGAGAAGAAGCTAATTACATCTGAGAGTGGAATAATGTTAATAAAAAAATAACTCTATATGCCAGCAAGGTAGTAGAGATATGCAATTCAGACAACAGAAAACAAGTAGTTATTATTATTATTTTACTATGAAAATATTGTGAACATGATTTTATTATGAAAATACATTGAAAACGATTTTACTTTACTGTAAAGATGATTTTACTATGAAATTCCATTGAGAATGGTTTGACTATGAACATACTGCAAACATGATTTTAATATGAAAATATATTGAAAATGATTTTAATATGAAAATAATGTAAACATTTTATTATAGAAATACACTGAAAGTTATTTTACTATGGAAACGCACTGGAAATAGATTTACTATGAAAATGTACTAAAAATGATTTTACTATGAATATACTGTGAGCATAATTTTACTATGAAAACACGCTGAAAATGATTTTACTAATGATATGCATTGCAAATGCTTTTACTATGGACATTTTTTTTCTATAAAAATGCTTTCCCCAAACCCAAGGTGGGTAATCAAGGTGACCCGTTACCCGAACGTTGGAGACATCAAGAGGACTGTGATGACAGAATTGCAGAGAATCCACCCAGTAGTGAAAGGTGGGATGGCGGAGAAGGATGAGAAAATTAGTTTGACTCAAGGGGGGAAATTTCGATGGGGATTTTGGATTCGATATGAATTTTTGGTGACTTCATTCCTGTTTCTTTTCTGAGGCGCCTAATACATATGCAGCTCACATACCATTTATTATGATTAGAATTTTAAATGCTTATTACAATGCGCTCAGTTCAGCAAGCTATTTTCCCAGACAATCATTCATCGCATCGACCCCATTAATATATGCGCATATGCGCCGCCGTACCTGCGTTGTAGAAATTAGCTACAGTCTATCTAATTCCTGGTAGCCATCGCTTAGCCAAAAACAAGATTGATATAGCAGAATGAGTAGAATGTCTACAGGATGTCAGAAGCGGAATTTATCAGTGAAAACACAAAACAAAACAAAAATAATGGTCGTCATGAAATGAATCAAAAAATAGGCGCCACGAATAAACTATTCTTATGCAGGAAGATTGGGAAATAGTTTTCCAAGATGAATGCCTTTGTCTATGAGGGAAAACAAAATGGCGACCTAAAACAGATTGGTCTCGCGTCTAAGACACTTTATCAGCC
Organism: Acanthosepion lycidas; assembly: GCA_963932145.1. Taxonomy (NCBI): domain Eukaryota; kingdom Metazoa; phylum Mollusca; class Cephalopoda; order Sepiida; family Sepiidae; genus Acanthosepion; species Acanthosepion lycidas. Next base: position 57,943,726 of record OZ010597.1, on the reverse strand, counting down.
AAGGTTGATGTTCCTGGAATGATGTCATTGAAAAGAGATGTTACTGGCGTATGATTTATTAGAAGGAACACAGAAACCAAATCTCAACACACATACTCACACACACACACACACATATATATATATGTTAAAAACAGCCTGGAAACAATGGAACAATGAAATTATATGCCCAACTCAATATAAGTAAAAAGTAAGTCCGAGTTACTGTTTATAAACATACACCTTCGAATATTTTTCTCGATCGATCTTATCTGCTCACGAAAAATATCTTAACGGAAACAATGACAACATATTATGAAGTAATTTATCGTCAGGAGAATAATCTAAGTTTACAAAACCATGCCTACCCACATTCGCAAGTTAGGAAAATTCTTGTTGAAAATACATCTATACTCTTTCATGAAAATAATAAACATAAACTAAAAAATCGTGAAGTTATCTATATTAAATAATTGAAACTAATCCTTGATAAAATCAATTATGAATACTGCACAAATGTTTTAAAATATTTACAATAGATAGTTTTAAACATCTATGTTTTATGTAATAGTTAAAATAAAAAGATATAAGCATTTCAAACATAGTTGCCTCTCCTGACTTTTACATCGAAAAATTCGAAACGTACAGTACATAACATTAGGGTTATTAACTTCATCGTTAAATAAATAAATACATTTCAGTTGAAAATCGCAATTTTGTCTTAGAAAAAAAACCCCTGATGATGACATTGTGCTCATGTCAAAAGTACTTGGAGTACATGAATATGTATCCACTTGGTAATTTTCCCACTTCCTTGAATAAGGTTATCAAGGAACTTGTCCGGGAATATGAGACGATCCTATTGAAAATAAGCAGACAAACTTGTTTGAATTATTCAAAGAGACATGTCTTAATGAAAAAATCCCGCCAAAATATACGCTTTATATATATATATATATATATATATATATATATATATATATGAAAATATATAGAAAATAGGAAAGAACTGGTTAGGTAAATAATCCAAACTTCTTTAGTATTTTTGTTATTTTTTTAAAAAAATAGTGCTCGATACAAAAGTAGAGCATAAATATAATTAATTATTTAAAAATATGATTCCAACAAGCTACATAAGAGTTCTCATGTTTCAAAACTAGAGCTGAAAACTTCAATATAATTATTTGAATTAAATTGAATTAAAGTAAGCTCTGTTCCATCTTCAAGCGAATTTTTTTGGGGAATAACTTATTTCTGAAATTTACGTGTTTTAATAGCATATTCATTATTCAAATCAAAATTTCCATGGTAACATGTAGAGCGATTGTTTAAATAGAAACCGGTGTAGGGTGTTAATAATTTGTATCAGTATAGAGTTACATTCAGAGATGTCAAGTGATATATATATATATATATATATATATATATATATATATATATATATATATATATATATATATATATATATACAATTATTGTTTGGATTTCAGTTTACTTATATGGCGATTGTTGACATCACCATGTTTTTGTTTTTATGAAAACGTTTCGATCTTTGTGTCCTCCACCCATCATTCGAAATTTACAATTGAAGTCTTTAGTTTATCTAGAGTTTTTTGATTGTTCTTATTCAACTGCTTCAACGACTAAGGCCCTATCTATTTTCGATTTAGTAATACTCAGTGATTGCTCGTCTCATTTTTACTCTACTGCATTTAGGCAGCTAATCTTGAAAAGAAATATTATTGATGGCAATACATATTTTGTGTCGACTAACATTAATAATATACTTCAAAATTGCAAATAATCCATCTCCGACAAGGAGGAAATACAGTTAGGAGTGCATTTCGGAACAAATGTGCAAGAAATATGTTCATAGCTTTCGATTTTCTCAAATCATCATATGGGCAGGTAGAGGCAATTACTAAGTTTGGTAGAACTAATCGTCGGAAATTTATCGATACCTGTAAAATGATAATCGTAATTTGAAAAGAAATTAAATTAATCAACACAAAACCTATGCTATATATATATATATATATATATATATATATATATATATATATATATATATATATGGGTAAAATAGCAGAACAGACTGGGTTTTATAGCCTTGGGTGGCAACTGGTCTAGGAGAAAGATAACTCTGAATTCAAAACCTGCGGAGGGTCGTTTGGGAACCATGTGGCATTCGGTGCACCAGGTCTCTGTATTCGTCCCTCCAAAAAGTGTGGATGGTCCTGCACGAGGCCTTCACCACTATAATCAAATCTCATGTGCCGGTGTCGGGCTGTCGGTTTCCTAGAAAATTATCTGCTTGACCCTCATACGTCGTATCTCGACGGGAGAGTCGATCATATATATATATATATGTATGTATTAGATGAAATGGATAAATTTGACAAATATATTATTATATTTTCTGTTTAACTTTATTTTTATTCATAGTTTATGGATAGAAATTATTTGAAATTACATTCAGGCTAGAAAATGTAATTCATTATTCTTAAAACAGAACATTTACTCACATAAGTTGTATCCATAAAAATATCGTATGAACAGAATATATATATATATATATATATATATATATATATATATATTCCTTATTTTTATGGATGCAACTTATGTGATTAAATGGTCGGTTTTGATTAAAACCTTCTGAGAAGCCTCGTTCCAAACCACTGTTATATGGCGTCACGCAAGACTATTTCCAACGTCCAGCTCCCCAGAGTCACAGCCAAAGAAATTCTAACACATAGACATTACATCGGTTCATGATAATGACTGTAAAAGTCGAAAGTACTTGAAAAATATAATAGCATATGAATTTCGGACAGTTTATCCAAAAATTCGACCAACACCATATCCAAAAAATGGTAAATTATAATAAAATATCAAACAGACAGACCTTGTCAGTTCTTTTTAATCAATCTTGTTCATATATATATATATATATATATATATATATATATATATATATATATATATATATTTGGTTGGTGCACAAATAATGTCGTTTTTGACGTTAAAAAATTTGCACCAACCTAATATATATATAAAAGAAAGGCTAAAAACTTTGATGCAAACACTGGCGATTTATCAAAAGACACTAACCAGTAGAAAATCTTGGAGAAGGACAGAAACGAAGACACTAACGTAAACATTTACCTCCTCAGTAACTTAAAGTGCCCAACGCCTAAAGCAAAAAATAAGTAAAAATAAGGGCAGAGCAAAAAATGATTCACAAAGTTAGCTATTATCAAAGAATGGCCGTAAAGTCGTAATTCGTGTTTCACGGGACCTTCAGGCGGTTAGAACGAATCAGAGTGATGCCATGCTAATTGTGAAGAAAAATGCATAATATTAATATATAATTATATAATATATAACTGTGTTATATTAAATCGAGCACTAATTTTTAACATCAGCACACAATGTTCCATATTTACCCACTCCCTTCAAATTATGGTGAGCTGAGGAAAATGACGAAAATAGATTTGTGAGCCTATGCGAAATTTTCTTTGAGCCAATGAATACCTTCAAAATCTTTGACCGGCGAGATGATAAAGAACGGAAATAAATTAGCGAGCCTATACGAAATTGTCTTTGGACCAATTAAAACCTTCACAGCGATTGACCGGTGAGCTGATATGAAGACGGAAATAAATTCGCGAGCTTATGTGAAATTTTATTTTGACTACTGAATACCTTCACAGTGTTTGACTTGCGAGCTGATAAAGAACGTAAATACATTCGCGAGCTTATGTGAAATTTTCCTTTGACCACTGAATATCTTCACAGGGATTGACCGGCGAGCGACTAAGAAAACTGAAATAAATTCGCGAGCCTATGTGAAATACTCTTTGACCCAATTAAACCTTCACAGAGATTTACGGTGAGCTGCTAAGAAGACGGAAATAAATTCCCAAACTATGTGAAATTGTTTTGGACCAATGAAAACCGTGTCTTTACAGAGATTAAACATTGTGCAAAGAAGAAGAAAAAAGAAAATAGCAAGCCTATGCGAAATTGTTTTTGATATAAAATGAGGCGTGAAATTAAATTAATGAGAGAAGACTAACTAAAGTCATTCGAAGTTTCAGTGACTCGCCATGTTAATTTATACGTTAATTTATTTTCCTGAAACCACATCACCTACGGCATCTTTTAGTCCCTAAATACGATAGTCTAAAAAACAAAATTCGTGACGCGGATGATTTTAAAAAGATTCGTCAGATATAGATTCGAAATAGGCATGGCGTCCACACTATTCAGATATATCAAAACTGTCATTTACATACTATCGTTTTCTCAGAAAGAAATATTTAAGAGTAATTTCAAGAAAATTAATCCTCAATGTTTTAAAGCAGGGTTTCTTTCACGAGAACATTTCGATTGGGTCTACGGAATCGCTAGGAAAGTACCTTATCAAATAATTAAAAAACAATCACTTGAAATGAACAGCAAATGTCACTAGAAAGTAAAAACTTAATAAAATTTGAGAAAAAAATTAAACAAAAGACGAGAAAAGGAAATTATTAGGTTGGTGCAAAAATAATGACGTAATAATGTCGTTTTTTGATGTAAAAAATACGTCAAAAAGCGACATTATTACGTCATTATTTTTGCACCAACCTAATAACACCAGTAACAGAAATAGACATAACTGCACTTGATAGGTGTGTTTTGCTAAAAAAACTGTTTCAAGGGATTGTTTTATAAATTACAATGCACTGTAAGAGCGGACCGTTTGGTCGAGAATACCGACTATTCCTTATATATATATATATATATATATATATATATATATATATATATATAGATAGATAGATAGATAGATAGATAGATATATATATTGTTTTTGAAATTATGATTCCTTCGCAGCATAAGAGTTCTCATGTTTCAAAAACAAGAGCCGAAAACATCAATATAATTATCAAAATTAAATTGAATTAAAATATCAGCCCCTGTTTCATCCTCAAGCGAAAATTTAGGTATAACGAATCTTGAAATTTACGCATCTTTATAAGATGGTGACTGATATGTTGATACTAATTGTTAACTCGTACCCCCCCCCTTACAGAAATGGCCACTTCAGCCGTTTCGATAGTAATTAATTTTACGAAGGTACAACGCTTATAATGTTGCATAAATTTCAATATTGGTTATTATTAAATTTTCCCTTGAGGATGAAACAGCACTCGATACTTTAATTCATGTTAATTTTAATAATTATATTCAGGTTTTTGGCTCTTGTTTCTGAAACATGAGAAGTCTTATGTATCGAAGGAATCATATTTAAAAAAATAATTATAATTTAAGCTCTACTTTTTTATTTGCACGCATACACACACACACACACACACATATATATATATATATATATATATATATATATATATATATATATATATGATCGACTCTCCCGTCGAGATTCGACGTATGAGGGTCAAGTAGATCAGTATCCAGGAAACCGACAGTCCGAAACCGGCACATGAGATTTGATTATAGTGGTGAAGGCCTTGTGCAGGACCATCCACACTTTTTGGAAGGACGATTACAGAGGCCTGGTGCACCGAATACCACAAGGTTCCCAAACGCCCCTCCGCAGGTTTTGAATTAAGAGCTGTCCTTCTCCTAGACCAGTTGCCATCCAAGGCTATAGAACCCAGTCTGTTCTGCTATTTTACCCATAGCTGGAGGGAGAAAAAGAGGATTCATACCTTTCCCAAGAGTATTAGCACGTAAGTGAATGTAATGGATTCGACTGGAATTCGAACTCGGTTCTCCGATTCCTCAATATATATATATATATATATATATATATATAATGAGGTAATTTGACATAATTCATTTCTTCCTTTTTGTACTTAAATTATCGATTTTATCTTCTATAGATGCGGTCTTTTCCTTCGGCTCAAATTTTTATCTATAGGTGTCGTCATCAAGTCAAGAAAAATGACTTGACAAACCGTGTTCGCATAATGGTTGAAACTGCTTAATTCAATTCCATATGAATGCCTTTCGGGGAAGACAAGAATCGCCATAATCCGCTTCTCTTCTCCGTCACGACGTAACTTGGCTATAGTCTTGAAATTGGTCAAATGCACTGGCAGAGTGATAAATTAGTCCATAAATTGCTAAGTCGTTATCGTTTGACTGTCAAGGGCAAGAATATGGCTTCTATACACAATGTTAGTCTTGACAGTTTTATCTATTCAGATAAAATTATAAGCCACTTATTTTTACCCTATATATTGATTAATAGCCAAGATTGATAATTATTTTAGTATTATCTGATTGCATGTGTCTTACTTCCGGTTTGTTATAGAGCCGAAATATAGAAAAAAAAAGGGAAAGGAATATCACGAGAGAGAAAGCGAGAGAGAGAGAGAGAGTATAAGAATACAGAACATTTATCAATAGAAGAAATAACCACGGCATTACTACACATATGCGCATGCACATAAGTAAACGCAAAACAAAACGAAGAAATCAACCCGACACCAAGCAAAGATGCATAATTTATTTTGATATATAAAAAATGAAATTAAGAAAATTGGTAGACAATTGTTGATACCTTCTGATGAGTAGACTGAACGATTTCAAAAAGATTAAATATATAAAGTTTGTGTAACATAGAAGAAAGTTCGTAAGAAAAATTACCATGAACGTCTTTATAGAAAACGCAGAGGGAAGCTATGTCGCGGCGCTGGTAAATTGACTGAACCCGAGATGCCAGACGATGAAAAATAACATTGCAGATTCTACTTCATATTTCAAATTCTAAAATAACCGATTTGAATTTTAAATTCTAAATTGTTTATAATCGATCTATACACCAAGACATTTAAATTATTTATTATTTACCAATTCTATATTCAAGATTTTATTAGCAATTCAGGTTAAGTGCCATCACTGTTTTCCTAACAATTCCAAACATTCTTTCTTTTTATGTGCCATGTCCTTTCAGGACGTAGGCGATTATGGCTCTCCACTTCCCTCTATCCCTTGCAGTTACTTCTCTCAGCTTCCTCTTCAAGAACACGTTCTGTCATTCACTTGCATAAGACCGCCATATGTGTCACGCGATGTTTTCCTTTGTCTCGCTTTCCCTCTATTCGACACGGAAGTATAAATGTTCTCTTGAGACATGCTTCTTGGGACACTAGTCAGATGATGTTGATCATTCATTCAATATCATACTTATCCCAGATAAGTATACCTATATCATCAGCATATTCATCACCTTATCATCAATACATTGCTCTCTACAGGTAAAAACAGGAACGCTGTTTTGAAACTGAATGCAGGCGAATAGATTAGTATTTACTTCTTTTGAAATCCTTGTGCCATACATTGTAGGATAGGAGGGGGAAGAAGATTCACTAACATTTTGTCTCAAAGTATCATCAGCAAATATTATTTCTTTCTTAGCTTAGTTGAAAGTTTCAATTGCGTGTTGCCTGCCATAAGAAACCTTCGTTCGAAATGCTGGTGCTTCTCTGGTAACGATCATGAATTTTGCTATCTAACGTAATAACCGGTTCCCTGCTGTCTATGCTGTTCATGGACGAGATTTAAGCTGGTCCATAAAGCTCTTCAACAGTTTCAAAACTTAGCCATAAACACCGACACGTTCGGAGTCCACCGTATCTTTTGAATTGTCGACCTGAATCGAAAAGATCAAGTTATATGGAGGATCGTACAAAACGAAAGGGAATAGCTTGACACTGACATTTTTAAGTGATTTCTCTATTTCTCTGAGAAGAGAGTGAAAGCCTTGAGCTGTAGTGTCCATTTTGGTATTTGGTGTTGATAATATCGAGCCGTAAATGTAGGAATCAGATGGTGTTAAATAAGTCAACGTAGGTGATCGTTAAAAGACGTGAATGATTTACATTCGAACGGAATTGGTTCAGAAGCAGCTCAATCGGCTTTTCTATGTAACAGAATAGATTCCGTAAAACAAAACAAGCAATGACTAATGAAATAGAGCAATAAATTACGTCATTTTACAGAAATATTTAATATATATATATATATATATATATATTTTATGCACACACACACGTATATATATATATATATATATATATATATATATATATATATATATATATATATATATATATATATATATATATATATATATATATATCCGTTGTTTATTAAACGTCGAAACAAAATGTACAATTTTGTATTAGTAACTTAGATGTTCTTATGTATAATAAATATTTATTGCTTTACTCTTGTATTGAGCTTTGTTTTTGAATGTTTGGATTGTATTCTTCAGTCTTTTACGTTCCACACACACACACACACACTGTGGCGTAATGGATAGCGGCTTGGATTGAGGAATCGGAGAGCCGAGTTCGAATTCCATTACATTCACTTACAGTACTCTTGGGAAAGGTATGAATCCTCTTCTTCTGCATCCAGCTATGGGTAAATACCTGGACAGACTGGGTTCTATAGCATTGGATGGCAATGGTCTAGGAGAAGGACAACTTTGAATTCAAAACCTGCGGAGGGTCGTTTGGGGAATCCTGTGGCAAGTAGTGCAACAGGTCTCTTTATTCGGCCTTTCAAAATGTGTGGATGGTCCTTCACGATTATAATCAAATCTCATGTACTGTTTTGGGGCTGTCGGTTTTCTGGGAACCGATCTGCTTGATTCGGCGGGAGAGTCGGGTATATACATACACACACACACACACATATATATATATATATATATATATATATATATATATATATATATATATATATATATATATATATATATATATATATATATATAATGGTGATGGTGGTAAAACAGTGCTCAGTGTAATCTATAAGTGGGTATAAAAATGTTTTCGAATCTCACAAAGAGTAGAAAATGTGCAGATGCTGTATTGATAGAAGCTTGGAATATGAATTCGGAGAACCGAAAACGGTTTCGTTGCATTTACTTTAGCGCAAATAACATCTCTGTAGCGCTACTTGATGAAGTTTCGGAGAAGGATGGTATTGTCGAAGGACTTCATGGCTTCATTTCCCGAAGCATTTTTTAATCATTGATCTCAGAAACCTGTTGTATATCGCTGAATGTCTGGAGATATCTGAACGATTTCGGTCCCATACATGAAATCCGTGTGAAATCATCGACCTCTGTCGGGTTCTTAGGTCTTGTACCTGGAGGAATCTTTGTTATCCACGAAAAAGTGTTAATAAAACATTTACTCACTGCAAAAAAAAAAAAAGAAGTATAATAATAATAATAATATTCTTAAAGTTTTTCGGATTTAAATAAACCACAATTCGTTGATTAAGCGTAAAAAGCAAAAAAATGGATTAAATAAAACCCCGAAAAAGGAATTACAAAATGAAATCAGATGTTTGGATATTTTCTCATATTTTGCGAAATTATTCTGAAATAAAACTTTTCAATAGGACTCTGTGTGTGTATATGTATATATATATATATATATATATATATATATATATATATATATATATATATATATATATATGTATATATGTATGTATGTATACACCTTAGGCTGTTCCGGATGGTATATATAATTAGTACTGTTTCATTAAAAAAAGAAAAGGACTCACTCAAAGAAATTGTATCTATAAAAAAAGCGTATAAAGAGAAAATATATTAAATAATTGTCGGACTGAATCCATTTTATTATACATACATACATACATACATATATATATATATATATATATATATATATATATATATATATATATATATGTGCATGGATATATGCAGAAAGTGTAACGGTTACTAAGCTAGTGTTGCTAGCTCAAGTCCAATTGAATTGTCATTTCTATTCTAACCGGGTGTTTCATAACTTGTGCCACCTCTAAACTGTACCAGGGCACCTCGACGTGTTGTAATTGTTGGCAACCTTGTCTCGCTAGAATATTTACGACTGGGTAGTGAGTTCGATCCTAACTGGGTACATCATACAGTTTTCCTTATGCCACATCTCACTACGTCTTAAAACATCACCACGCATACTGCAGAAAATTAGAAACGGAGAAACTCATAATCTACTTGTTGTAACATAAGGAAGGTTACTGAATAGAATAATCGCACCAATGTTGTTATTGAAAAATAATATTAAGGAAAAGAAGTTGTCAACTGCTCGAAGTGTGCCAAATGAATTCCACAATGAGTTTCCAACTGCAAGATATCTAACAACCGCCGCACGCGGTCAGATGGGGCACAAAGACAAATTTAATGTGGCATATCCGAAAATTCCCGTAGAAAAAAAAAATTCCCGTAGACTCGTTGGCTGTTTCCCGAGAAGAGACTCTGTCCTTGGACATAGCTTCGTCTGGGGATCCTCTCTGCCCGGAGACAGCGTATTTGCACATCACAGCTGGAGACGAATCGCCAAATCTAGGATATTTACCAAACCACCCCACGCAGTCATATGTGGAATGAAGCCGACATTAATGTCGTGTATCTGATCCCTTAGGCTGTGCCAAAAATCCCCCATAGAAAAAAATTCCCCGTAGACCCCGTATGAAAGAGGGTCGGGTAGCTGTTTCCAGAGACGAGACTCTGCCCTTCGACATAGCCTCGTCTGTCACCCGCTCTGTCCGGAGGCAGAGAGTTTGTCCAGCACAGCTGGAGACGAATCTTCAAATGCAGCCGAAAATACAGTATTTGTTTCTGTTTTTATTTGAAGTGGAACATACTCATTATTGGCTTATAGGTATGCTACCACACTATATTAGGCTGTTCATATATATATATATATATATATATATATATATATATATATATATATATATATGTCATTGAATAAAACGGACAAAGCGCTTTAATTTCGTTTTTTATACAATATCTCATGTGATCTAATATTTTTTTTCTTTTCAGATGATAAATTATTTAAAAGAAACTGTCCGAATGTTCTTTTTAGCCGAGCGCTTTCGGCTCTAAATTTATCTATTTTCAATTTTTTATATAATTTATCATTTGAAAAGAAAAAAAAGTATTAGAACTCATGAGAAACTGTAGAAAAAAACTAAATCAAAGCACCTTCCTTGTCTGTCTTATTCGATGCAATGCGCATGAAAGAAGGATTGCTGCCTATATTCACACACACATACACACACGCACACACTCCCACGCACGCACACACGGACACACACACACACACACCAACCCCCCAATATATATATATATAAGTAAAGAAATATAGTCTTAAGGTGTGCTATATTTATGGAATAAAGTGCTCAATATCAGATATAGAGCGTTCGTAAATATAAAGGTGAACATAGAAGTCAACTCTTAGAGGCGACAGTGTGTTTCCTGCTATATGCAATCGTCATGCCTGACGATTGCATATAGCATGAAACAGTCTGTCGCCTCTAAGTGTTGACCTCTATGTTCACTTTTATATATATATATATATATATATATATATATATATATATATAGAAAGGTCCAATATAAACTTTATATATTTAGACTAATGTAAGAAAAAAATCATCTGCAGGATGAGGCAAAAATCGGGCACCATATGAGTTATTTCGTCCTGAAACATACTTTAACATGCTACCGACATTTACTGGATAATATCCGTCCTGTTCAATTAGCAAAAAGAATGGACGTGTTCTTTCAATAAGATGGAGCGCCACTATTTATTGATTGTGTGTGACTTTTAAACATTTCTCTAACAAATGGATAGATCGAAGAATTCCTGTTGAGTGTCCACCGTGGCCACCAAACCTCCTACTAATTTTTTTTTTTTTTTCTGTGGGACCATTTGTCAGATGCGTCCATGGAATGTTGAGGACGTTAAAGAAAGAATGAAATATGAATGCAGTAAAATCACAGATTAATCTCTCCGTCGTGTTAATGAATCTTACAGGTACAGAAAAGAAATGTCCTTCAAAAAGGTGGACATTTTGAACAGAAGATATAACAATTAAATAACTTGTAAATGAAAGTTTCTTGCGTAATTATACTTTTAATAATCATCCCCATGTTGCGCCACTTTTGCCTCACCCTGTACATTAGACATGCATCGAATTACAAAATGTAGAAGGATAACAAGCTTTTGAAGTAATCTCTTTGTCTTAAAACGTACCTCGACACCAACACGCAATTGCCTGCCTCAATTTGGAAAATGTTGTTGATAATGGCAGCATTCTAAAAAAATCTACAGTGTCCACTAAACAAGCGACTAATTTATTATCACTGTCACATCTTTCATGAATACTTGACCTTGAATAACCTTGAATAATTATCTTGATTATTCCTGACCTTGACTAATCATTCGACTCTCGCGTAGTTATTTAGCACTGATTGGTTCTTTTATGATTGCTGCTCGATCATGTGACTCGCCATTTAAAGGTTGTTTGCAGACGACATTTGTCTTTCTGTCCTTCTCGTATGGCTAAACAACTCTCTTGTTTTGAGCGTCAAATTAACCTCCTTTTCTCAAACATCCGACGTTGGGATTGACAAAATATGCAGAAAAATATTCATCCTGAATTTTTCAGTGACATCAGTCGGCAACAATTTTAAGCGCTTGTCTCACATCTTTCATAATTACCGTTTTTTTTTTTTTACTGCGTACCTGTACTTTCCAGTATAAATTTTCCAGTTAAATATAACTGAGATTACTTATTTAAAAAAAAGCCAAGCCTCAACCTTAATTTATTCGATGACGGTAGTAACATGTTGGTAGCTTTTACAAAGACATCCCCAACAGTCCTATAGTGTTCTTCGTAACTTTTTGGAAAAGGACGTGAAATGCTCATACATCAATTAAGAAAATTTGTCAAGAGGAATAACGAAGCTTAATCCAGAATGGTATCACACATAGATTCCAATATAATGAGGTATCATTGTGCCCACATTTTTCTTTCTGTGGAGTATCGATCTGCAGTCCAGCCACTCTAAGTGACGTTGCTGTGGTTTGAGTTGCAAGTAGGTTTTACGGATTCGAGTTGCTAGCTCTTGGAGAAAACTTTTCCCAAACAAATTCAACGAATTTTAGAATGTCTCTGCTATTTAACACACTCTCGAAATGGATGAATATATTTTTTCAAAGGGTCATATATACGCATGTATGCATATATGTATATACGGCAATATACGTTTCTTTCCCGTACGGCTTGGGCATTGCTAAGGCATAAAATCTAAATTCTCTGAAGGGTTAAAAAAGCAGAAACATTTATATTTTTAAAGCTCTACGTTATACTTTCCTTGCTTCTACCTTCTCACAATTGCATGCAACTTACGACATCAGAGAGGTTAAATAAAATATAAAGAGAATGACAGCAAGGCTTCAACAACAGCAGCAACAAAAATAAGAGAAGCCATTGGTTGTAATAAAGCCGACCTCGATGTATAATACACACACGCACACAAATACAAGCACACATGGGCACACACAGACATACACACACACACACACATATATATATATAATATTATAAATTAATTGATTTAAAATATGCTTTTTCCGCTACACAGTTCTAACCATGTTTCATTGAGCACTCTTTTGTAAAAATAAAATATCTATAAGAACACCGGATTATATATATTACTGTTCTTTCGAAAGTGCGTGAAAACCCTACCACGGGTTGAAACAAGACTTGTGAGTGAAAACGCGTAGATGGAATCCTTGGGGGCCGTCGATAGCTGTGCTAGTACGAAGTCACCGTGGCTGAGGGTTTGAGCGTGCTGAGGGTTTGAGCGTGCTGGAATTCTTGATCACAGTATATAACACGCTCTTTCCCAAAAAGGTCTGCTCAGGATAGTTGCAGAATAAAACACAGGTGGGCTCTGTGGGTGCTAAATAAACACAAATGCACCTGAGAAAGCGTCTGCGATAGGCATTGGCTAGTCGTGCTATTAGACGGGTATTGGTACTCGAATTGGCCCGCTACACGCACACACACACACACACACACACACACACACACGCGCGCATACACAAATAAACGTAAAGGATTATTCTTACAATAAAAAAAAAACTGATTCGTCAGTAAAACCCATAAAGCTTTGATATCTCTTCTCTTTGATATATGCTGTGTTCCATCAGGGCGTTTTTGTGTTCTTTCAGGAAATTACGGCTCTCCACGAT
>OZ010597.1:57912133-57927133 GCA_963932145.1 Acanthosepion lycidas | reverse complement strand
TCCTGTCCTTTGCAGCTATTAATAAACTTTATCTTCATTCCTTCTAACCACTGTTCCTTGATTCCTCTGTCACTCTTACTCTCTATCGATTTAGTGAGATAATAAACTACATTTGTCAGCAAGGTCTCTGATCGGGAGATTGAAGATTTTGGGAAGCGTGGAACTACCTCTTATGTCTCACAAGTCTACTCTGACCCCGGGTGGTAACACATGTCCGGATCCCTACTATAAGCAAATAGGGAACATCCAGACATAAAACAACAGTACATATTTGTAATAAAATGACTAGCAGTACAATCAATGCAACACTAAAAAATATATACGGTTGGTGCAAATATAATGACGTAATAATGTCGTTTTTTGAAGTATTTTTAACGTCAAAAAACGACATTATTACGTCATTATTTTGGCACCAACCTAATAAAAATAGTATTTCATTTTTTTTAAATTTATTATTTTATGGCTTCCCTCTGTCTTTTCTACAAATATATTCATGGCAGCTGCTCTGACAAGCTTTTGCTCTGGTGACCCGACTTCAATTTAAGTGTGTAACAGAGACTTTCCAAGCGTAGCTCATATGTGGGACAAGGCCGAAAATATGGGGTAGACAATGAGAATCGAACTCACTACACAGTCGTAATTGTTCTAGCGAGACAAGCTTGCTAACCATTATGCCACCTCGAGGAGACTCGTAGTTATCTTCTAAACGTAGCTTAGATGAGGCACAAGACCGAAAGTATGGGACACCTAGTGAGGATCGAACTCACTTTTCAGTCGTAACTGATCTAGCCAGACAAGCTTGTTAACCATTACACCACACCGAGGTGCCCAAATTTAAGTGCGTAATAGATTGGTATCTATGTCCCACCCGCTTACTATTGAAATACTAAAATGTAACAACCATTTTTCTAATCCAACAGTTTATCTTCTTGCACGTACCGTCTGATGAACATTCCGAATTCTTGCTCCCTTGCTATCGAGAGACTTAAAGCAAGTAAATACAACGTCTATTGTCATCCTCTGTCTAACTGAACCCTGATTCATTATTCTCTTTGATTATATTCTTCCTCCTAAAAGTTTCTCATTACCTTTCAGTCCCTGTAATCATTGCGTCTTAGTGATTTTACTGCATTATTAATCGAAAAAAATTCCAAAAAACAATTCAGTCTCTAAACACAAAGTGTGGCGTCGTAAGGATAATTATTAAATACGCATCTTTCCCGCCAAAATGACCATTTTCTGTACCCCATCGGTGAGAAGTATCTTCCACTCGAAGCGTTTCATCCCGCAAACCAATGCTCTGTGAAACAGGCACTCAAGTAGATGTTTCAGGTATTAATGTGTTACATGGTACCATTAAACAGTTTTCTGTATTTCCTTAAAAGTTTACAAGTTTTGTGACATTAGTAATGTATAAAAAAGAAGAACTTGAAAAAGAAAAACAAGAAAAAGACGATAAGAGAATAAGAAAACTAAGAAGAAGGAAAGATTATACGAAGAACTACAAGAAGAAGAAAAAGAGAAGAAGAATTAGAAGAAGACAAGTAAGAAGAACTAAAAGAAGAAGAACCAGAAGAAGAAGAAGGAGAAAAAGGTGAAGAACAAAAAGAAGAATTAGATGAAGACCATAAAGAAAAGAATAAGGACTAAAAGAAGAAAAACTAGAAGAAGAAGAAAAGGGAGAACAAGAAGAAGAATTAGATGAAGATTAAGAAGAAGAAGAAAAGTATCAGAAGAGCTAAAAGAAGTACTTGAAGAAGAAGAAGAAGAAGAAAAGGGAGAACAAGAAGAAGAATTAGATGAAGATTAAGAAGAAGAAGAAAAGTATAAGAAGAGCTAAAAGAAGAACTTGAAGAAGAAGAAAAAGAAGAAGAAGAAGAAGGAGAAGAGGAAGAAGAAGAACTAGAAGAAAAAGTGAAATGAGAAAAAACTAGGAGAAGAATTAGAAGAAGACTAAGAAGAAGAAGAAAAGTATAAGAAGAGCTAAATGAAGAACTTGATGAAGAAGGAGGAGGAGAAGAAGAGGAAGAACTAGAAGAAGTGAAAAGAGAAAAACTAGAAGAAGAATTAGAAGACTAAGAAGAAAAAGAAGAGTATAAGAAGAGCTAAAAGAAGAACTTGAAGAAGAAGAAGTAGAAGAACTAGAAAAAGAAGTGAAATGAGAAAAACTAGAAGAATTAGAAGAAGACTAAGAAGAAGAAGAAAAGTATAAGAGCTAAAAGAAGAACTAGAAGAAGAAGAAGAACTAGAAGAAGAAGTGAAATGAGAAAAACTAGAAAAAGAATTAAAAGAAGACTAAGAAGAAGAAGAAAAGTATAAGAAGAGCTAAATGAAGAACTTGAAGAAGAAGAAGAACTAGAAAAAGAAGAAGAAGAAGAAGAACTAGAAGACGAAGTGAAATGAGAAAAACTAGAAGAAGAATAAAAAGAAGACTTAGAAGAAGAAGAAAAGTATAAGAAGAGCTAAATGAAGAACTTGAAGAAGAAGAAGAAGAAGAACTAGATAAAGAAGAAGAAGAAGAAGAAGAAGAAGAACTAGAAGACGAAGTGAAATGAGAAAAACTAGAAGAGGAATTAGAAGAAGACTAAGAAGAAGAATAAAAGTATAAAAAGAACTAAATGAAGAACTTGAAGAAGAAGAAGAAGTAGAAAAAGAAGAAGAAGGAGAAGAAGAAGTACTAGAAGAAGAAGTGAAATGAGAAAAACTAGAAGAAGAATTAAAAGAAGACTAATAAGAAGAAGAAAAGTATAAGAAGAGCTAAATGAAGAACTTGAAGAAGAACTAGAAAAAGAAGAAGAAGAACTAGAAGACGAAGTGAAATGAGAAAAACTAGAAGAAGAATTAGAAGAAGACTAAGAAGAAGAAGAAAAGTATAAGAAGAGCTAAAAGAAGTACTAGAAGAAGAAGAAGAAGAAGAAGAAGAAGAACTAGAAGAATTAGATGGAAACTAAGAGGAAGAAAAGTATAAGAAGTAAAAGAAGAAGAACTAGAAGAAGAATTAGAAGAATAAGCAGAAGTTTATACGAAAAGACCCAGAAGAACAATAACTCGATGAAGAAGAAGAAGAAGAAGAAGAAGAACTATAAAAAAGTAATAGTAGTAGTAGAAGAAGAAGAATTAAAAAAAAGTAATAATGAGAAGAAGACAAACTAGAAAAAGAAGAAGTGGTGTCTGCAGTATGTAGATGATATTCAATATCACAAGTTCTTCACTCAGAAGTATTCAGTTCGAAATCTGCTAAAAGTTACCCGAAACTACGTGCACTTGATTAAATCCGAATCGTTGTGATAATAGCAATTAAGGTAAAATTAATCGTCCGAGTGTATATAATTGAAATGATGCTTGATTTTCCAGGTATACATTATTCCCTTTTACTACTGTGTAAACATCTACAAGTGTATAATTACGTTATAAATGTAATTCAAAGTCCACATTTATTCGTATGTTTTATCTTCGGGATGCCGCTGCATGAGCGTCGTGTGCTGTATAAATAGGAAAGTTATAATGGTATTTCTGAAAAATAAATGAAGGGAGTCATTTTTTAAAAAAAGAAAAAAAAATTCTTCGCTTTTCGAGCTGTTTCCCAATGTCGTAAATTTTCTTTATTTCATTATAGATTTTATATGAAAAATAATCGGTATGTATTTTTTCCTTTAAGTATTCCTCGAAAAATCCTAACACGTCTTAAATCGCCCCCTTCTCTCGTCTTATATTTTCTATTTCTAGTTCATACATTTCTCTGTCTTCCCGACATTGACATGCGCAAAAGCAATTCCTACTTTTACTTTCACTTTAAAGGTTATTGAATGACGCCAGTTAAAAAGCAGATAGGAGAAAAGGATCTGAAAAAAAAAAAAATTCCAAACTTATCAGGCGTGTCCTTTATTAGCCATTCTTCAAGAATAAAAGCTGATCTACAAAAGATTATGTTCTTTTAATGTTTCATATTTTAATAGGAATCATCTTGTTTTTATTTTCGGTGGACCAGAAGACGATAAAGTCCTGATTTATGAAAGTAAATGTGGATTTAAAAATAAATTCATTCACTTCATGACTGAGAGAGTTTCGCATTTGATTCAGTCGCCTACTTTCATTTTAAATGATTCATAAGATACTGATTTCTCTTTCCTTCCATTATTTAAATATTATGCTTAATATTTGGAGCATTTATTCAAGCTTAATCGTAAAAACAGGACTATACAGATCAGTAATACGAGGAACAATAATTCAAGCTTGGATATATTCTATCACTAATTACGGCCATATCATCTTTAATCGCCTATTCTTGTATGACCACCAAAATTATGCAAAGACGAATCCAGTCCGTACCTAGATAGGTGACCCCGTGGGAATACCAGGTGTTGTACACTTGGATGTGCGAGTGGTGTAATGGACCATGGGTCGGAATTGGAAATCGGTGAGCAGATGTAAAATTTTAGCCGGGTGTGTTATATTCACTTACGGGCAAATACCCTTGGGGACGGTATAAATGAATCGGTTCTCCACTCCAGCTAAGAATTAATTAATCGTAATTGGATCAGTAAGTTATCATTATCTCTCAAACATTCTTGAGACGAATATCCAACTAATACCCGAAGCAAGCCCCCGGGTATATCTTGTGCTCACTGATATAGTCAGTTCACGTAGGCGAGAGTGAGTGTGGGACATTCCATTACAACACCTTATTAACAGCGTGGGCATTCCGAGACGAAACAGAACCTAACATTAACATATTGTTAATGAATAAAATATACTAATGTCATTAGAACATAGTTGCCATAGTGCTGGGACAACGTTGGTGATAAGCGGTAGATTTTCGGCCCTAACAATAGTTAATTCTAACGTTAGGAAAAAAAAAGTTACATATACCACGACCAATAGACAATATACATCTGAATGTTCGCTGTACCCTGGGTACGACCGTATGAAATACAACCATCAAAATATCAATGTAGTCTACCAAAAAATACATTAACCATGCTTAGTCTCTTTAAGGCGTCTAACAACTTATGCAACGTTACTTCAAAAGGAATCAGCTAAAACCTCACACTCAATTCACGCTCCCCATGAGAAAAAAATCATTGCAAGTAATGCTGCAATTTTAAAAAACATAGAGATTATATACTCGTATAACGCCGGATCTTGTGCATCGTGCGAACCCCAAATTATCACTTATAAAAAGTTATTTTATCATATATCTTGTGTATCATGCGAAATGCTTTTTTGAGAGGCCGAATTACAATAGACTAACTTCTTTTCCTTTATCTCCTTATCTCATCTTCTTGTTAAATAAGTTAAGAAAAAGTAAAAGAGAATGATAAAAGTATCGTTAGTAACGCTATACTCGTGGCGCAAACGCGTACAACCATGTACAACATATACAACAAAAGGGCCAGAAACAGCTAAACATCTTATAAATGTAAACAATTTAAAAAAAAATAATAATCGCTGTTTGCATTTTATAATACGATAACAATATGTGAATGTAGATGAATTATTGGACAGAGTTGAGTAAAACATTAGTTTTATCAAAATCATGTTTATTTTGAATACAAAATCATGTTTATTTTAAGTACTTTTTAACTGCAGTAAATGGATATATAGTTTGATCATACGTACCTGGCACTTGTGCTTCGGCTCTGTACTGGTGGTATCAGGTCTATGTCTAGGTTTGTCCGGTTCGGGTCTGGACCAGCTATGACAAGGCAAGAGCAGCTATGACTAGCTTAGACCAATTCTGACCAGCTTGGACATGCTATGACCATTTAAGACTAGCTATGACTAGCTTAGACCAACTCGAACAAGCTTGGACAAGCTATGACCAGTAGCCCGAGTGGAAACACTCGGGTCTCCACGTTAAAACAGACCTTGTGTCACATCATGACTCAGTAGGCCGTCAAATAAATATTTATATAGTTTGATCAACGGCGAAGCTAGCGCCAGCAGTACATACGCTAATTGTATATTATCGTGTATGATTCAACCCTCTTAAAATTAGCTTCAAAATAAGGTCTTAAAAAGTCGCATGATACGCGAGTACCTACGGTAAAGACATTTGAAGTTAATGGAATATTTCTTTATGTACTTAAATTCCAACTAGACGAAATGTATAATTGTTATGATGTTGATTTGGGGTTAGTAGAGACAAACGCCAAATAACACGTAACAATAAAAAGGGTTTTAATAGGTTGGTAAAAAGGTACAGAAATCGCCTGAGTAGTCAATAACTAGCTCAGCTAAGAACTTCTCTGTCTTTCTGTCGGTATTTATCTATCCACCCACGAGGATAAAATGTGACACAAGGCCGGTTTAAAGTGGGCATCTCCGAGCCCGTAGGCTCGGCCAAAAATATGGCCTTTCTGAACCCGCCTAGACGGGTTCAAGGCTTGTCTACTATCCCGGACGAAACCGTGCCCTTCGGCAAAGCTTCGTCCGGGTCCCTCTCTGCTAATGCAGAGAGTTCGACAGTCGCCGAGAGAAAGAACTTCTCTGTCTCTCTGACTCCCTCATGTCAACTGACATGTCACTATTTAAAGTCTTTGTTTACAGACGCAGACAAGTTCATCTTCAAGAGGGGGGTAGGTTTCCGACACAACAATAATAATTTCGTCTGAAAAATGAAATTACTACGATTCCCCTGCAACACAGCCTAGTATACAACCAAGTACTAACAAAACGTGCCTGAAATTGGCCGAATGATCTTGGGACGATAATCACTACGAACAGGTTCTAATGTTGACCCCATTGAAGTGTCAATGATTTTTAAGACTTATGAACACTGTTTGGGTTATTTAAAGATGAAACATGTTTTGGATATTAAGAATATTTTTTGTTTGAAACTAAATATTCCATTAAAAGTTTGTTTGTTTTTTTTTTTTAAGGTGGGGGTAGAATAACACTGTTTTTTCCCAGTTGGATCTTTGAGTATTTAAAACTAAGCTAAGTGGGAGGAGATATACTGAATAGTTTTCCAGTGTAAGTGAATGTGGCGTCCTTACTGGAATTCGATCTCAGCTCTGAATCTCCATGATCAGCCGTTACTTCTTACATCAATCCCACATCTCTTTAAAGATGAAGCTGTAAGTATACTTGAAAAAATGAGTAACAACCTTACAAAATTTTCTATGTCCATCGCATTCAATGAAATATACATGAATAAAGGACTGTGGCTTAAATATGCAATCCATTAATCTATATACGCAATTATCTCTATTTAATGTAAGACGAACAACATTTCTTACTTCAAACAGTTATAATCTTCCGGTTTAATGGATAAGGTCTTCGAATTGTTAAGCCGAGTTTCAATTACCTTTGAGTTCTTTATAGTCACTTATGCGCAAATAGCCTTAGTATCCGTCTCTTATCCTCTCAGCTATGGGTTAAACTTGTATCATATTATTATCTGTAAGAAAATTCTTACAATCTATAAATATATATTCTGGCTTTAGATAACTTGCAAAAAAGTAAACGCCTCCTTTCATCAAGATATTAATTATTTTAGATTTCCAGCATGTCCTTTTTTTATCTGCTAATTTCAATTCCATCTTTGTAACAATAGTGAGTGGAAAAGTTTTCCGTTGCCTTCTCTACTCGATCATGATATTTACGAGGTTGATTGGATGGATAACAGAGATCCAAGCTCAAAAGAAGCCTATTATGGACTCTTCTACTTACTATAAAGTAGTAGGAAAAGTAATACTCGGGGCGTGGTGACAGTGATCTAGCCTGTTCAACTGTCGAATTCGCTTGCTTGAGCATAGAGGAACACGGACGAGGCTTTGCCGAAGGGCAAAGTTTCGTCCGGGGTGGTAGACAGACCCTGAACCCGTTTGTGCGGGTTCTACGGGAATTTTTTTGTCCTAGCCTACGGAATCGGAAAACCAACGGTAAACTCGGCCTTGTTCAACATACATCCCTCTGGGGGCGGGGTGGATGTTAAATATTAACAGTGCTCCAGACTGTTCATCAGTCGAACTCTCTTACTTGAGCAGAGAGGAACCCGAACAAGGCTTTGCCGAAGTGCAAAGTTTCGACCCGGGAGTTAGACAGACCCTGAACCCGTTTATGTGGGTTCTACGGAAATATTTTTGTCCTAGCCTACAGGATCGGAAAATTCACGGTAAACTCGGCCTTGTGCCACATACATCCCTATGGGGGGTGGCTGTTAAATATTAACAGTGCTCCAGACTGTTCATCTGTCGAACTCTCTGGCTTGAGCAGAGAGGAACACGGACGAGGCTTTGCCGAAGGGCAAAGTTTCGTCCGGGGTGGTAGACAGATCCCGACCCGTTTATGCGGGTGCTACGGGAATATTTTTGTCCGAGCCTACGGGATCGGAAAACCCACGGTAAACTCGGCCTTGTGCCACATAAATCCATCTTGGGTGGGGGGCGCTATTAAATATTAACAGTGCTCTAGACTGTTGGTCAGTCGAACTGTCTGTCTTGGGCAGAGAGGAACCCAGACGTGGCTTTGAAGAAGGGTAAGTTTCGTCCGGGGACATAGACAGGCCCTGAACCCGTTTATGCGGGTTCTAAGGGAATAATTTTGGTCGAGACTACGGACTCGGAGAACCCACGGGAAAATCGGCCTTGTGTCACACACATCCCTCGTGGATGTGGGGGGGGGTCTGTAAAATATTAAAGTGGTATAGAGTGTTCTAGTGAGGCTGTTCGCAGCTCCTGTCGAACTCTCTGTTTTGGGCAGAGAGGAACCCGGACGAGGCTTTGCCGGAGGGCAGTTTCGTCCCGGGAGGTAGACAGTCGCTGAACCAGTTTATGCGGGTTCTAAGGGAATAATTTTGGCCGAGACTACGGGCTCGGAGAACCCACGGTAAAATCGGCCTTGTGTCGTATACATCCTTCGTGGATGATGAGAGCTGTAAAATATTAACAGTGATATATACTGTTCTACTGAGGCTGTTCGAACTTTCTGTCATGGGCAGAGAGGAACCCGGACGAGGCTGTGCCGAAGGGCAGAGTTTCGTTTGGGGTAGTAGACAGATCCGATCCCCAGTTCATGCGGGTTCTACGGGGATTTTTGACAGAGCGGGGTCAAAACAATGAAAGTGTAAAAATAGGTTTTAATACCATAAATACTTTTTAAAATAATTATTACCAGCAATGTATGTTTTGGAAAAATACTACCAGTAATAAAAAATTTTGTCGGCATTAAATAAACCATTATGGTTGATATGCAGTAAAACAAAGCAAATCAACCAAATTGAGGAAAGAAAATATAAATCGAAAATAAAATTTCAGATGTTAGGCGTAGATGTTAGAAATATAGAGTTGAAGAAGTCTTTAGAAGTCACTGGCACCCAATTCTAAACAGGAAACAAGGGATAATTTTTAAAGACCAGAGACGAATGTGGACTGGGTTTGAAACGAACATGTTCAAAAGAGAGAAGCAGCAAATATAAGCAAATTAATTGGTGTACAATAATTTCTTTTTTCATGGGGGGATAGAGTTAGACACGAATATTTATCTGCTTTCTGATCGAACTAAGACCACTCAAGAGCGTCGTCAAACTTTGAAGGTTTCATTTTTATTTGGCTCATGCAACAGCGAACAGTATAATTCTACCTTGGGTGGCTCTTGGACCTTGTATTAAGTGAGAATTAGTATTAAATAAATAACACGAGAATACTTTTTCTTCGCTTAAATTTACGTATTCCTTCTTTTTTTTTTATTGGGCATCATTGATTTAGATATCGAATGTAAGTTCTGATATGTTTCAGAAATTTGTCATCCAAATCCTTAGTAAGTTGCGAGTCAACATGCTAGCAAGGTTACAAGTTAACGTTACAGGGAAGTTGTAGGAAGTCTACTAAAAATGTTTCTGCGGCCTAAATTAACCGAAAACATTGAAAAATGTCATTTTATCAGCTGGTTAGTTATTGGTAATTACTGGTTTTGACGTTTTAAATTTATTCAGTATGTAGTTAATTTTGTATATTTGCTAATGTATTCGAGTGAAATGTATTGTTTGTTTCAGCGTCCTATTTTCTTTAGAATTTTATGCATTTGCTTGAAGTCAATATATTAATACTGTGTTGCATTTTAGCGTTGATATTCAATTTCTTGTAGGAATAATAGATGCAATGCAGTTGGAGAAATTATTCTTAACTAACGTTTGTTCTATATGTTTAAGTCCGCTGAAAAAAGAGAAGGTTAGATTTTTTGTATTAGGATTAACTTATTTTTATCACTTATATTTTATAAGGCTTTTGCTTTTATAAGTGAGAAGGAAGGATTTCTTGTTAGACAATAGTTTATTTATGTGGAAATATTACCGTTTTAACGGTAGATAATATTACATTTTACCGGTAGATTAAATATGGGTCTCATTTTTGACGGCCCAGTTAAACTCGTATATATTTATATCATCTGGTTTGTTTTAAACGAATATATTTATTTGTAGATATACAGAAACCACAGGCACTTTTAATGCATTTTTTATTTTTTTTTTTAGCAAAGAAGCTTCTAGATTCTAAGGATTTTGCCACAGGCATTATTCCGAACAGCTAAACAGATAATCTAAAACAATGCCCAACCAAGAATAAGAACAGGAATTTTACCGATAATCCAAGAACAAACCGTGAAACCTTCAGCTGCAAAGATAAATAAAAAGACACACAAAATAAGGAAAGGAGAAAAACAAATTATATGGATACAAAAAAGATTCCATCGTAATTTATAAGAGAGATTTAACACAATGAACTGGTTGCAATTTATTATATGGAGTATAACAAAACAGAGGCACCTGCTTATACCCTATCAAAGAAGAGGTACTGATTTTTTTTTTTTTTTTTTGCTGAGGAGATATTTTAATCTGTTATGGATATTGGCTTTGAATATGCGGGTAGTGTAAGAGCTATCAGCGCTGAAAGGGAGATAATCAAACCGAGTTCAAATTTCGGGCTAGTCATTTGCGTCCAATTTCACAATATTGCCTTTGGAAAAGGCCTGGATCCATCACTTCTTCCCCTTAGCTATGGGCCAAACTGGAGGTTAG
This sequence comes from Acanthosepion lycidas, assembly GCA_963932145.1. NCBI lineage: Eukaryota > Metazoa > Mollusca > Cephalopoda > Sepiida > Sepiidae > Acanthosepion > Acanthosepion lycidas. Next base: position 57,916,116 of record OZ010597.1, on the reverse strand, counting down.
ACTCGGTAGACTGGGCGGTTGCCTACTGGTACGATGCCGTATATAAATTCAAAGAAGACGGATACGGGGGGATCACTCAACTCTCTTCTAGAATGCATCTAAAACCACACACACACACACATATACATATATATATATATATATATATATATATATATATATATATATATATATATGAAAAGTGTACAAGTAACCAGCTTTAAATATAACAAATAATCCCCCTTTTTTCAAAAATTTAAAAATAAATATAAATAAAAATAATATTAATTTTTAACTATCATAATTTTACAAAAAACCCACAACACGTATATACATACATGCGAGGAAATATTATTCAGTGGAAAAATAGATAAATGACATGTATACATTCACGGGACATTCACGAGAAATTTTCGCTACACTTCCAATCTTTGAATTTCAACATACAAATGCATATGTATAGACACAACACCACCCGTATACATACATATGTCATATCCGAAACTGTCCACATATGTCTATATATGTATGGGTCCCGACGGACGACCAAGTGTGTATGTGTGTCTGCGTAATTCATTGGGCGTATGAACATACATCGATGTTTGCGTTAGCACGATGACACCACGACGACGTTTCCCCGGCACTTCCATAATAACACCAATACACGCAATCTACATAAACCCAATTTTTAAAAAAAAATTAATCAGTTTGACGATCGTAAAAGCGTGAAACCCAGTGTCACAAACTCACATAAATCCAACCAAATATATATATATATATATATATATATATATATATATATATATATATATATATATATATATATAAGATAAGCTAATCGGTCTTCCATTCTCTATGGACATAGAATATTTATTATGACGATAGACAACATTATGAAATTAGTAATCATTGATTATTGATGAAAAGCACATTATTCTTCTGTATGCTATGTCTGCAATAAGGTTCTCTCTGTACAAGGCCGGGGACTACTTAACATATAGGGTTACAGTGTAAGTGTCAGTTTGTGTGGATAGGTGTGGAAGATAACGATTAACCCTAGACTTGATTTTGTGATGTCAATGAACACTCGTTTGTCACTTTTGTAATGCTCGTTGTAGTAGAGACTTTGTAATCGCAGTTACAACTATAGTATCGCCGTTGAACAATACTGGTGTCAGACGCCTTCGAATAGTACTAGCACTAATAGTACTTGCTCGATAATACTCACTCGAATAGTAATCCGTGTAGTAATCCGAATATAGGAATAGTATAGAGAACAGCGTAGAGAAAAGCGGTCCGTATAGAAATAGAGGATAGAATAGATATAGCGATTCGTATAGTATAGAGGATAGACTAGAAATTTCGGTCCATTAGACGTCACACGACTTCCTACTTATGCGTTTTCTCTACGGTCACGTGGTTTATTTATAATATAATGGCATCCCCTGTGTTTGCTCACTAGCTATCTATGTTCAAATTCAAGTGTTGTCAGTTACACTTAATTCCTATATAACACATGAAATGATTAAGACTGTAAATGTCGTGGAAACATCATCCTGGGAGTCGGTATCATATTTGACGACTTACAGTGCATATTAAGGGCAAGAGAGGACAGAACCGCGAAGCGAGTAGCCTCCATAGCGAGCATGTTTAAATGGATAGCGGGACATGTTGGTGGAATGATAAATATTAGGTTGGTGCAAAAATAATGACGTAATGATGTCGTTTTTTGACGTATTTTTAACGTCGAAAAACGACATTATTACGTCATTAATTTTGCACCAACCTAATATGAAGACAAATTTTACTAAGAGGGAGATGTGGAATACCATGTTCATTTGCAAATATCTATAACGATGACACAACGATATCTGGGTGCACCGTCGAGACTCGTGAAAACCGGAGATCGCTCCTCTCGCCTATTTCCAGCAACTCAGTAGGGGGGAAACTGGTTGGTGATATTTTGATGACTTGAAAACCAAACTATTTACATTCAATCATCGCCGATCAGACAGCGAACTACAATCAGTCACGATGAAGCGATTCAGTCACTTAAGGCGATCCTGTATCATTCGATAAGTGACGGCCAAGGCAGAAAATTTTCCCGCAGTAGTTGAATTTCTTTTTGCGGTAAACTGCTTGCCAAGCAAAGCTAAAGAACCCAGTCTGCCCTGCTATTCAACCCATAGTTGGAGAAGAAGAGAAGAGATGTATTCATACCTTTCCCAAGGCTATTTGAGTGTACGTGAATCCAAGTGAATAACGCTGGTATTCGCACACTGAGCGGATATCCATTACGCCACAAAATGGGCCTTAAACTCAGCGCAGACGTCAAGTGGAATTTTTACTTATGACCCATCATTAAATATTCAAGAAAAATGGCCGGTTCGCTGTACTGACCCAGTAAGGAGTATCTGATTTCATGTGCTATGTTTGCCTTTACTACGTCACTTTTCTCGCTATATATGTAGTATCCTGATTCCTGTTGCTATTCTTATCTTTGCTACCTCACTTTCCTCACTATATATCTAGTTTCCTGATTCCTTTTCCTATCCTTACATTTACTACCTCACTCTCCTCATTATATATGTAGTATCCTTATTCTGCCTGCTATACATACCTTTACTACCACACTTTCCTGATTTTTATGTAGTATCTTGACTACTTCTGCTATCCATGCATTTACTACCTCACTTTCCTCACTTATATGTAGTATCTTGATTCCTTGTGCTATCCTTACCTTTACCACCTCACTTACCTCACTAATATGTAATATCCTGATTCCTTGTGATATCCTTATCTTTGCTACCTCACTTTCCTCACTGTGTCTATTTTCTTGATTCCTCGTTCTATCCTTACCTTCACTACCTCACTTACCTCACTATATATTTAGTATCCTGATTCATCCTGCTATCCTTACTTTTACTACTTCACTTTCCTCACTATATATGTAGTTTGCGGGGATATGCTATTGGAGTGGAACCTACATTTTGCCAAAGGAACACCGATGGAATGTGGGTGATTAGAGAGAGTGTGTGAGGCATGGCGTGTCCTTGCCGTGAATGTTAGAACTGCAGTTCGTCTTAACATTTTCCTTGGCAATAATGCTAAAGCTATAACGTCTGTGACAGAGGGGTTGCCGGGTGGAAAATAATGAGTCACACACAAAGACGCGGGGACATTTTTGAACTCTACCGTGACTGGAAAGTGAGGGCTGGACAGATGCTACCCAAATATGGCAGCAGTGCTCCATTTTTGGTGAACGGACATTTGCGTATCAGGCAATTGCTTCGCTGGGCTTTTGTGTCTCTAGAAAAATGTGTCCCTGGTTAATTGCGTATCTCTGATAATTTTATGAAGTTAATATTTTTTTAAGAAAGTTGGTCAATATAGAAATTTGCACGCCGATACCTTTAATTACTCTAAAGAAGCAGAAATATAGTAACAGTAATTAAAAAAAGAGAGAAAAAATTATTTTTTAAAATAAAAGAATTCGACCAGTTTCTTTTTTAAACAAGACCGTTGTAAGTCTCTTTTCTCACACTTCTCACCCGTGGAACTCCCTTCGGACTTCATTCTTCCTTGCCGCCTTCCAACATTAAATGCAACATCAGTCACCACATTCTGCCCTCCTGAAACCTCTACCATTATTGCTGTTTCCTCACTAATTACATCACATACACTTTCACTAAATCTAAGCCCATGCGTTCTAGTGACATTTTCGCCTTACTTGGGGTAAAAGGATCTCTGTATATATAAAGAGGTAGCTTCTGTCTGTCTGTCATTGTCATCGAATTCCCCCAATCGATTCCTATAACCGTATATAGTTTGAAACTACATTACCAAGAGTACTTGGATAAGTATATTTCATTATGATCAAAGGCGGCCTCTGGCATGAGGGTGTACAACACCAACCCACTGTTTTTTTTTCCCTTTGATATAAATTAAATTTATTTTTTTTAAACATGTCAATCATTCCTAGGGTACTTGGATAAGTATATTTC
>OZ010597.1:57892133-57907133 GCA_963932145.1 Acanthosepion lycidas | reverse complement strand
TTCTTCCTATGCCTAAAATCAGCCATCAACTTGCTTCTCGTGTTCAACAGCTCGTCACCCATTCATTGCAAGATTACAAAATCTTTTATTTATGCGCAAATAACAGCCTTCAACTATAATATAATCTGGCTCCAGTCAGTATTTCCTTGTGATAATGGTCTGAATATTAAAACTTATGTTAGAAAATATATGAGTAAATAAATACAAAAACAAAGGCCAACACAGCATTATGCGAAAAGCGATTCTTTCTATTCCTAAACCACGCGTTCAATCTTGCTATCTTTTCGTTTTATGTGAAATGTCCTTTCAGAACGTAGGCGATCAGGTCTCTCCACCTCCCTCTACTCCTTGTAGCCCTTAACAAGTTATTTCCCTCTGCCACTTTCCCCAGACTGCGTACTGTAATCCACTTGCTCAAGCTCGTCAGGCATGTCACGCGCTGCTTTCCTTTGTCTATTTTCCCCTCTCTTTGACTTGTGTATATCAGATTCTCTAGGCACCCCTTCGTCATTATGTGTACCAGAAACTTAAGCTGCCTCTTCCTGATATTAAGCATAAGCCTCCTTCTTGTTTGCAACCTCTCCTTGCTCACACACTCTGTCCATGATATCCTTAGCATCCTTCTGTAGAACCACATCTCCGTCGCCTCGTGTCTCTTCCTCATCTTTGAGAAAATTGTCCACCTTTGCTAACATAAAGAAGGACGGAGGTCACGTAACAGTCCACTAATATTTTCTTTGTTACGAAAGAAATCCTCCTATCTCGCAGTACTCTGTGCAGCTTTTGGAATGTGTCCATGGCCGTCCCAATACGTCTATGGATCTTAGTGACGCACTTACATTTTTCTGTCCAGAAGCTTCCCAGATATTTAAACTTCTGCATCTGCTTGATTCTAGTGTTCGTTCCTAAGTGTTTTGGGCTCGTCCTCTTACTGACGACAATGCATTCGTCACAATGCTGTTTATTCTTAGTCATTTCTTGCAACTCTCCGTCGTTACCTTCTGTATATTTTGTAATGTCTTTTCCGTGCTATAAACGAATGAAATGCTTACTTAGTGAAATGTTGCGGCTTATTTTAACAAGAAGCATCTCCATTTTCAAAGAGAATCGAGCAATGGTGGTGGTGAGGAGGTCAAATCTTGGGGTTTCTTTACATGTTGGCAATGACGTCCAAATAGTAGGTAGAAAGACAGGTTTATTTTCTGATGCTCAGATCTATCTTATAGTTTTAAAAGTGTTTCACAATCGCCTTCACATCATAAGCAACATCCCTTACGAAACATTCAGATCAAAGGACATTTCCCTTTTACTATGCAGTTTTATCTGCAGGCTAACATCGTTGTTATCACACAACGCAATCATTTTTTATTGCATGACTTATCAAAATTTTGTCCATAGTGTTACTGAAGCTATAAGTCACCTTCAAATTGTTTCTGATGAATATATATATATATTTGTGTGTGTGTGTGTATTTATATATATATATATTCAGTAATAGTATGTACAAAATTATGATGAGACATGCAATAAAAAAATGATTTTCTAAGCGTAGCTTATATATGGAACAATGCCAAACGTATGGAGCACCCATTTTGAATGGAACTAACTTTCCAATAGTAATTGATCTTGCGATACAACCCTGATATGCATTACACTATATATATATATATATATATATATATATATATATATATATATATGTGTGTGTGTGTGTGTGCGTGTATATATGTCTGTATGTATATATATATATATATATATATATATATATATATATATGTGTGTGTGTATATATATATATATATATACACACATACAGACATATATATATATATATATATATATATATATATATATATATATATATATATATATATATATATATATAAAGTGACTCAAGCATTAATATTCCATGGTTATGATTTATTACCTCAGATTCAATTCATTAGACCTACAAATTTACAAAGAAAACGGAAAATATAACTTCCGGTTTTAAAATAATTTTTTTTTTCTTTGTTTTAATTAAAATAGTGTATAAATAGAAAATATATTAAACAATTGTCGGACGTAGTCCATTACATTGTGTGTGTGTGTATATATATATATATATATATATATATATATGTATGTATGTACGCATGTATGTATATATATATATATATATATATATATATATGTATGTATGTATGTATGTCGACTGTGTATTTGGGGAGCGATCCCTCTTTTATAGTAGGTACTGCGGTTATGTTTCCTATGTTCTTATAATTGTCTACATTTTTGTACATAATTTATGTAGAAATTGTGTGACTGTTCTGTATGTCAGAGCCAACACACAATTATATCAAATATGATCACGGCCAAAATGTGCTGACCGTGTTTGTAAAATAAAACATTCCTATACCTCTAGATATAGACATAAAACAATCTCTACACTCAGTTAAAAGTAAAAAATAAAATCACCCTTGATAATGGCTATGATGTATAGCCGTAAGCGGTCAGCGATCTATTGTTAACTGGGGCAAGAATTGGCTTGTTAATTTTAACTCCTCCAGATCTAAACCGCTCACTTTTAATCGTTTGACAGAAATTGTTTACAATCCATCAGCGTAGTCGATGCTGACTTCCCGGAGATTAATTCATTGTCACTTAGACTAAGGCTATTTAGATTTGAAACACCGTTTCCTATACTTTTATGGAAAGTCGAGCCTGGTCAGTATCTCGAGGGCTAACGTCTTGAGAATTCGCGGTACTGCGTTGGTGATGGAATGGATAATAGCTTGGAGAGATGAGTTCCAATACCAGTTGTGTAACTTATGAGCAAATGCCCTTGGCATTTCGCCCGCTCAGCTATGCGTAAATTCTTAAGACGTGTATCGCTAAATTATTAGTATTCAAAAACGTAATAATTTTTACAATTTAAATATATTTCTCGGCTTCAAATAACCTGCAAAGTTTTGATAAACCGTAGAAAAGGAATAAAACAAAACAAAATTATCGCGCTTTCTTGGTCTGACGTTTTTGTCTTATATGAATTTAAATAGTTCACTTCGACGTAGTGACATGGTTAGCAAGCTTGTCTCGCTATATGAAATTAGGTGTAAGCTCGATCCTCACTATGTGTTCCATACTTTTGGCCATGTGCTTTATCTAAGCTTCGTTTAGTAAATCTCTACATTAATCTGGAAGAGTCAGTTCCTAAGTAAGCACTAGGAAGGTTGATTCAATGTTACGTGCGAGACAGTTTTTCTATCATATTAATATATCTTCCCCGTTTATAAATCAATCTTTCGTTCATGCAAGGTATAGTGATGCGGTATCTTCTTCTGATATATTTGTAGGGATTCTTGACGATATCCAATGAGCATCGGGAACGTTTTCCGTCCCAACCTGACATATTGGTTTCAATCGCTTTCTTATCGCCGTATCGTAACTTGCCTGTGCCTTTTCTATAAACATTGATGCTCATTCTTTCGTTGTTTTTTGTTTTTTTTTGGTGTTTGAACTTGTTGAATTTAAATCTAGTTCTAGACTGGCACCAAAGACTAATCATTTTACTGTTTAAATTACTTGATGTAATCATAAATTTTATTCTAATAGTTTCTTCTCTCACTCTTCCCGCTTGTCGAACTCATATGTAAATTATTGCAAGTTGAAAGTGTCGTCTGTGGATAAAAAACAATGTATTTTTTAAGCATTGCACCCCAAGCAAGGCGGTAATGCCACTAGCATGCAAGGTTACAGAGGGTGCGAGCAATAGTAAAGAGGTTTTATAGAGGATAGGATGAAGAGAATGACGGGGAATAGATCAAGACATCTAAAGATGTCGATTGATATTGCATTTGAATAGTTGTAGATTCTAGCAATCAAGGAAGCAAGTAAGAGGAAGGGAGTTCCACAAAGGGTAAATGCGAGACATGAAGCTACTGGAATAGAAGATACAGCTACATTTAACCGTTTCGACAGTAAAACGGTGGGACCGAGATGCCAACCTAGTAGCACGCTTAAATTCATGCAGTTTACCATGAAACTATTTGTAGAAAAGACAGAGGGAAGTGACGGCATGTCTGTGAGATAGTGACTATAAACAAGATGCCAGATCAGGGCCAATCACATTGCATATCCGTCTCTGGACTCTGTCGAGGACCTTAAGACGGAGAGCGGGAGCTCCAGACCATATATGGCAGCAGTATTCCATGCAAGGGCGAATAGTTGCTTTGTAGACATGAAGGATGGACTCGGACGAGAAAAAACTTTCTGGCGCGACACAGAGAACCAACTTTCTTTACGATAGATGAAGCTAATGATTCAATGTATTTGTTCCATCGCAGGTCAGCGGACAGTTTGAGACCATTCAATCGCAGAGATGAGCTCACGTGGAGTTGAGCGTCAAACATTTTAACGAGAGTTAGGGAGGTTGGAGTGTTCAGCACCCAAATAGTTTTCAGTACTATGTTAATGAAATCTCCCACTCTCCCTATTGCCTGCTGCAGACTGACTATATCACTAGTCATATATAATATGCACAGGATATAACTGACGGACTTGAGTTCGTCTCCAGCTGTGCTGGTCAAACTCTCTGCTTCTGGGCATAGAGGATCCCCACACGAATCTCTGCCGAAGGGCAGAGTCTCGTCTCGGGAAACAGTTACCCGACCACGTTTTATACTTGGGATTTTTCGCCAAACCTACGGGCTCGGATACCCCACATTAAATTCGGCCTTGTGCCACATCTGACCGCGTGGAGCGGTTGGTAGATATCCTTGCTTCGGGAATTATTAGATTGCTAACCGATTCCCTGTCTTTCAGTAGTGTATTCTCTTTTACAATAAACTTCTCTTTCTTTCATCTACGCCAGTGTTACTGTTCCTTTCACTCGAGTACCACCTTTGTCCGTTTGTAAACTTCTTTAAGGATACAACAAGTGTTACAGTTTTTTGTGTATATATATATGTAACTAGTGAGTTAGTCCAAATGCCTTGATTCACTTTATAGTCCACCAATAGAAGGTTAACCAATCGGAAGACGTAGAATATTCAATCTGTTGTGTATAAAGGCGGCCATTTTTGATTTACCTACCTGAATGACCAGTGCCAACTTGTAAGGCGAAGATGAATAGTAGGAAGTACTATGCTCTGCTACTTTGCAATATCCACTGCTAACCTGAACTACGCTTTCCTCCTGTCTCTGAAATATTCAATGCTAACCTCTGGATTCTATACTCGAAGAAGACTATCATCTGAATAACAACAAGTATCTCTACTGACTATACAGCATCTCATGGGAATATATCGTGAGAGAAATTACGTTGCAATTCTTTTCCTGAAGAGGGCCATATGCTTTAATTCTTTTCAAATTTATCAATTGTGCTATAAGACGGCCTCTCAAAACAATTTTTGAGTAGTTAAAAAAAATATTATTCGTAAGGACATCTTTTCAGGCATTGTCTGTTTTTCGTAGGGGATTACTCACAAAATATTTTTGGAACTGAGTTGTTGTATGTGGAAATTGAAAACTAAAATAGACATGTTATTTTTTTTTTTGGAACCGTTTAGAACAATTTAGGGACGAAAGACTATAAATCATTCTTAGGGTTAAACAAAAAGATGTCAAACTTATGTTTTCGGTGTTCTTTTGGTGATAATAAAATTAGTATTTTCTTTAAAATCGTTGAAACGATGTAAGAAAAAAAGGAGTGAAAAGGAAAATCTAACAAGGTCTACCAGATATCTTGCTGAAAGACGTCTTCCATTCTTTCCTTAAATATTTATTAATGATGCATAAAGACACAAGGAAGTTGGTGTGCTCAAAAGTAACATAGAAATATTAACTTGACCTTTAACTTGACGAAATATGAATCCATGAGAAAATTTGGCATATTTTAACCTTTGTGCCCTCAATGCGATGGAGTGTCAAAAGGGAGAGTCTTTTTCTTTGAAACCGTTATTGTTTTAAATACATTCACCACACGGAATTGTTTATTGGTTTAAAAAGTGATAAGAATTTTAAGAAAAAACAAATCATATTAAAGTTAATCTATAAATTTTCTTTGTTCTTGAGAGTCGATAAAAAATATGATAAATAATATTTATATATTAGACTATTTATTTACACTATTTATATATTAGACTATTTATTTACACTATATATTAGACTATTTATTTACAATATTTATATATTAGACCATTTACACTACTTATATATTAAAGTATTTGTTTACACTATATATTAGACTATTTGTTTTCACTATTTATATATTAGACTATTTATTCGAATGATTCGCAAAACATCTGCTAATTACCAATCGATTCCAAATGATGAAGAATGAGAATTTTCTTAGAGTTGGTTCACTTATTTTAATTATTTATTAAATATTTACAACTTCATGAATAAAATATTGTTTTCATATTTGTTGCTGTATAAATTGATAAATGATAAATATTGCATTCATTTTAATACAATTTTATTACTTTTTAGAATGCTGTAAATATAACAAATCCTGTATACAATCAATCTAATAGTATTTAATATTTTTGTTGTAAATTCTCAAGGGCAAAGAATAAGTATAAATTACAATTCATATGCTTAACTTTTATTAAAATTCTAATTATAGTGATATAAAACAATACAAAATGTTGAGAAGTGAAGGTAGTTAAAACGATAGCAATGTGGAGGGGAAAAAACGTCCTTTTGACAAACATTAAAGATTGCCTAAATATAGCGAGAACTTAATACTCATTCGAGGCAACCGTTGTAGATTTTTAGTGTTCTTGCGTTCTGCGTCCTCTGTATCAAAGCTAGGCGAAAAGAAATTTGTATTAGTTTAGTTGTATTGATTTGCAGATAGAGTATATAAAAGAGACATTATACACAAGAATTATCAAATAAATTATTCATACATAGAAATAAATTCGATCACAACTTTGACCGAGCGAATGCTACAATTATTAAAAAAAAGAGAAAGCAACTTACTTATAAGGAAATTTCTTGAAAAATGCTTATCAAAATATAAATCCAGGCCTGCTTTCTCCTTATATATCCCTTTTCCTAAAAGAATTACATGTTTCCCAAGTCAGAATACATGACCACAAAAAAACAAAAAAAAATGAAGGAAAACGTTCAAAATATATAACAATCCCAATCCGAAGTAATTTAAATATAATCAGTCCCAATCCAAATAAATTTAAATGCTAATTTACGCACATATACATATAATATTACGTCCTATTCACTTTCGTTTATTAGGCATTGAAAACCACGCCCACGAAATTGGTTCAACCTTCCGTCAGCCTGATGAATATTAATGAGTACCCGGTACCAAAGATTTTGAAAAACCAATAACATGTTTGCTCTTCTATATAAATCCTTGTCAAAAACAGAAACATTACATTTGCATTGCTAATCCTTCAACGGAGGAAACGTGCCAGTTATGATAAGTTTTTTTAATATTGTCCTTTTACATATATACACTATCTGATATTTTTACACATTTATTTATACACACGCACACACACACATAGACACACAGACACTCATATATATATATATATATATATATATATATATATATATATTATAAGTTAATTGATTTAAAATATGTTTTTTCGCTACACAGTTCTAACCATGTTTCAAAAATGGAAGCTAAAAGATTCGAACAAAATTTTGTAATTAAATTAAAGACATTATTTCAATTTCATCCTCAAGCGAATTTATAATATTAATGCTCTGTAAATGCTAAAAGCTTCGAATTTAGTTTTGTAATTAAATTCAAAACATTAGTTCCATTTCATCCTCAAGCAAATGTATAATATTAATGCTCTGTAAATTTACATTGAGCACTATTTTGTAAAAATAAAAATAATATCTATAAGAACACCGGATTATATATCTTACTGTTCTTTGTTTTTATTTATACACGCACACACACACACACACACACACATATATATATATATATATATATATATATATATATATATATATATATATATATATATATATATATATATAAGAAAAATTAGTTGAAAAGATGGAGAGACGTGTGTCTATGCTATTATCTGTTTGGCATCTAATGAATTATATAATTTGTTGGATAATAAAATCCGTGCATTCAGCTTGATAAAATTCCTCAGATGATGAAACGCGTCGGCTAAGATAAGTTTTCATTTTGTCTTCTTTCTTTAATTTAGTTGCGAACTAGAAAAAATATTTACTTAAATTTATTGACTAAATTGGTTGTAGCAATGACTAACAGCTCAAATGTATAGACATTTTGTCCGTGTTATATTCGGACTTATATTCTATGCAATAAAACATTAAGAAGTTGATTTCGGTAATCGTTGCCTAACACCATGTATAAAAATATATTTGATTCTATATTAGAAAATTGAATTATAATATCGTAAATCAAATTATACTGCACGGATATTATTGCACATCGTATATATATATATATATATATATATATATATATATATATATATATATATATATATATATATATTATTTTTAAAGACAATTTTTATGTTTATACGTTCTTTTTATAGATGGTATTTATCAATCCACCCACGAGGACTGAATGTGGCATAAGGCCTTTTTAATGTGGGTATCTCCGAGCCCGTAGGCTCAGCCAAAAATAAATAACCATCCAAACCCCCCGAGGGGGCCAGTTCCGTCAACCTCCCCCAACGAAACCCTACCCTTCGGCGGAGCTTCGTCAGGGTTCCTCCCTGCAAGCAGAGAGTTCGACAGACACCCGACCCGGCAGCTCACAAAGCACAGATACTACACTTTGATCCTAGCCACCGGCCCGAGCGGGTATTCTTTTTATAGATGGTATTTATCAATCCACCCACGAGGATTGAATCTGGCACAAGGCCTTTTTAATGTGGGTATCTCCGAGCCCGTAGGCTCAGCCAAAAATTATTAACCATCCAAACCCCCCGATAGGGGCCAGTTCCGTCAACCTCCCCCAACAAAACTCTACCCTTCGGCGGAGCTTCGTCAGAGTTCCTCCCTGCAAGCAGAGAGTTCGACAGACACCCGACCCGGCAGCTCACAAAGCACAAATACTACACTTTGATCCTAGCCACCGGGCCGAGCGGGTATTCTTTTTAGAGATGGTATTTATCAATCCACCCACGGGAATCGAATGTGGCACAAGGCCTATATAATGTGGGTATCTCCGAGCCCGTAGGCCCAGCCAAAAATAAATAACCATCCAAACCCGCCGAGGCGGGCCAGTTCTGTCAACCTCTCCCAACGAAACCCTACCCTTCGGCGGAGCTTCCTCCGGGTTCCTCTCTGCAAGCAGAGATTTCGACAGACACCCGACCCGGCAGCTCACAAAGGGCAGATACTACACGTTGATCCTAGCCACCGGGCCGGGCGGGTATTCTTTTTATAGATACAAATATTTTAATAAATGTTCTGTTTTTATAATAAACTGTATTAACATCATTTACCGGCCTGAATGTCCGAGAACTTTTCTTAGAAAATATGTGCCATCCGATAGGAATCGAACCTGTATCCTATACGGAAGCGTCATATAGCCTGACATGCCTTACCCGACTGGGCCACAGAGTAGCGTTCGTTTAGCAAGGTCGATTTTACTGTTTTTAAACACAATTCTCTATGATTTTCTCACGTACATTCATATCTGCTCAATGCGTATCCAAATGTAAACAAATGACGTCACACATTATGAAATGGACAAAGTCCGACAATTATTTAGTATGAAAAGAGAGTATAAACATAAAAAAAATGTCTTAAATAATAATTGTCGGACTTTGCCCATTTTCTAATGTGTGGCGTCATTTGTTTACATTTGGATACACATTGAGCAGATATGAATGAATGAGAGAAAGTCATCGAGAATAGTATTTAAAACAGTAAAATCGACCTTGCTAACAGAAAGTTACTCTGTGGCCCAATCGGTTAAGGCAAGTCAGGCTATATGACGGTTCCGTATAGGATTACAGGTTCGATTTTTTTCAGACGACTCATATATTCTGAGAAAATTTATTGGGACCTGCAGGCCGGTAAATTTAGTTAATACTGTTTATTATAAAAACAGAGCATTTACTTAAAGATTTGTATTTATAAAAAGAACGTATAAACATAAAAATATCTTAAAAATAATTGTTGGACTCTGTCAATTTCATATATATATATATATATATATATATATATATATATATATAGAGAGAGAGAGAGAGATAGATAGATAGATAGATAGATAGATAGATAGATAGATAGATATGGACATTCGACTTTATCAAGGCTATCAAGTGATGATAAATAAAAGTGAAATGTTGTGTAATTACATCAAATTCAAACATTTTAAAATAGTTGTTCCTGTGTACGCGACATTATCGATATCGATAATTTTTTTTTTATATAAACAGTATCATGTTGACAATTTTGTTACATTTCTCAGACTAATTCTGAAGGTAAGACACAAGAGCGTTTACTTTTTAAAAATATTTTGCCTTCGTTAAGTCAAATGACAAAACCCGTCGGCAAGGAGTAAAATCTATTTTCCAATTGTCTTTTTTATCTAATTTGCCTTATCTTTTGTATTATTCAGAGACATTTATCAATATATATATATATATATATATATATATATATATATACAGTGTAAACCGGATATAAGAGAGTTGTCGGGACCGGAGAAGAAGTCTCTTATATCCAGGTTTCTCTTATATCCGGGTTTGGTCTGTTTTGTTTAGTTAAGTATTGGGATAATTTGGGACCAGAGAAAATCTCACTTATATCCGGGTTTCTTTTATATCCGGGTCTCTTATATCCGGGTTACACTGTATATATATATATATATATATATATATATATATATATATATAATTATTTATAATTATTTATTTAAAAATATGATTCCAACACGCTACATAAGACGTCTCATGTTTCAAAACAAGAGCCGAAAACTTCAATATAATTATTTGAATTAAATTGAGTTAAACTAAGCTCTGTTCCATCTTCAAGCGAAATTTTTTGGGGAAAAAGCGGTTTCGCTTGAAGATGGACCTTTAATTCACTTTAATTCAAATAATAATATTGAAGTTTTCGGCGCTTGTTTTGAAACATGAGAACTCTTATGTAGCGATGGAATCATATTTTTAAATAAATAATTATATATATATATATATATATATATATATATATATATTAAGACATTTTTTATGTTTATACATTCTTTTTATAGATACAAATATTTAAATAAATGCTCTGTGAATATATACTAAATAACGAGATATTAGCAACTGTATAAGCGTGCGAGTGAGTGCATACGCAAATAAGAAAATATTTTGAATTTAATTTACCCTGCAAACAAAACAGTGAACAATGTTGTTAAACATCTATAAAGTATATCTTAATAAATACACATATACCTGCGTTTGTCGTACAACTTGAAGTTTCATGGTTTCCCTATTCGCCAGGCACATATGGCGATGAAACCGCTTATTACATTTATCTTTTTAAATACTGTGTATCATCGTAGGGACGCTAAATTATACTAACATTGAAGGCTCAAATTTAATATATTATTGGGATAAATTCCAAATATATAGTATAGGGAAGGAGATAGGAAAAATAAAGCAAAAAAAAAAAATGATTCAAGTTTTGAGTTTTTATAGTAGATGTTTTTCTGTTGGTGGAAAATGGGTTGATTTTTGTGAAGAAATTATAAAGTGTAAAGAGCAAGCAATGTGAATAGAAAGGAAGGAATAGGCGCAGTGGATTGTATATTGTTTATAAATAAGCTCTGTGTTTTAAGACTCCACGGTATATAAAGCTAACATTTTATAATATTAGGATATAGATTAAAAAATAAAAAGTCATAGACAGAGAAGGTAAAAGGTGAGAAAAAATGAAAAAAAAAAAAATTAAAAGAGGAACAGCGTGTTACTCGTTACGTATTAACAGACGCTTAAATTATTAAATGTCGGTAATAAGTATTTAACCTAAAATATTTAATAGAAAGTTGAAGTTGGGTAAAAGGAATTTTTTGAGAATCAAAATAATTTAGGAGGGAGCTTTTTTATGTGTACAAGATATCATGAGTTCATGGCGTTTGTTCAGCAAGTTGGGGTCGTTAATACTTTTGGTATGGATCTTTTTATCAAACACATGGTGCATCTGTCGCCGCGTCCGAAAAAGCGTGTAGTTTTGACGAGGAAATTTTAATTTACTACCGGTGTGTATTCATTTATTTTGATTTCCCAGTAAGAATTTGTATATTATTTATTGGTTAGCGTTATTTTATGATGGTCTTTTAGTGGTTTGCAGTAGTACTAAAATAAAATTTAGTCTCGCCATTATATTTAATGCTAGCCTTATAAATAAGGCCTTTATTTGCACATTTATGATTTAGTGGACAGGTACGGATTTTTCGACAATTACACTTTTGTCTGTATTAGTAATATTATACAGTTTGTTTAAATATTTGTTTAATGTTATATTATCATGTTGTGCTATATACAGTTCTAGAATTTTGGTGCAGCTGTAGCTAATCTTAAAGTTGTTCGTGTTGAAGATTTTGTTGAGAAATGATATATGGCTGACATGTTTTTGAATTAAATTAAGGAAAGTTTTGCCTATATCGGTTTTGACATTTTTATTAAATAGTGGGTTAGACCAAATGATGTTGCGTTTTCTATTCTTATGTATATTATTGGCATTCTTATTAATGTTCATGCATTCTAGATTTGTGTTTACTTCTTTCCTAATGCATCTAAATATTTGGTTTTATGTTTGTCAAATACAATTTTGTTACTAGAGTTAGTTGAGAGTCTGTACTGCACCAATTTGTGAAAGTTATTTGAAATTCTTAGATGGTAGTTGCATTATTTGCTAATGTATTTATAGTTAGAAATATCTTTAGTATAAGGCATGTATTATTCCCTTAGTTAGGTCGAAAGTAGTGTCTAGAAAGTTGATCTCCTTGGCATTGGTGTTAATAGTGATATTTTTTAAATGTTCCGTGAAGAATTTGATAAGATGTTTTCTAAGTCAGTTGGGGGTTTGCGTTTCGTAGAAGAATAGCTCTGTCGTCTCTGTTATAGCCCAGTGTTCATCCTATTGAAAGTATACCTAAGTCTCCACAGTAGTAAAATGCCAACCAATTCACAAACTTCTGTAGAATCGAACGTTCCCATTGCTATAGAACAATTTCGGTTATCTTTTTTGGTCCACATCGAACCATCGTCGTATAGGATAGGTTGCTGGGATTGCTTAATGGTTTTGATTTTCTGGTCGGTGATGGTGCAAATAATTCTTGGTCAGGTTCTTAGCTGCCATTAACAGGTCTTCTGTAAACGACGGGTAAAAATTTGAGATGTCGAATTGCATTAAGGAGCATTCGTTTTTAGTCTTTATTTTAAAGAACCACTTGATAGCATACTTTGTAGTTTTCCATTGATTAATCCATGTGGCCTTTGTTGGCTCATTCTAATATAGCCTTGCAGGTTTTTTTCCTATGTTATTCTTGGAACGTTAAAGCAATCCTCTGCTCTTATCCACTAGCATTTATCCACTGAGCTTACCCATTCATTTTTATTCTTATTATTTGCTCTTCTACATATTATAATTTCTTAACATAAGTTTCCTCCAACAGAAAATCATGTACCATATAAATTTTAAACATGCATCAGTATTATTTTTGCTTTATACTTCCAAATATCTCTCTCCATACACTCTACTGAAGAATTTAACACTTCCGCTGCTAACTACGGAGATCTTTGTTTTTCTTATCTTGCTCCAGCTGGCTAAGTACGGAAACCTACGTTTTTTTTTGCATACCGCTGTTATAAGTGTCCCG
The DNA here is from genome assembly GCA_963932145.1 of Acanthosepion lycidas. Lineage (NCBI taxonomy): Eukaryota > Metazoa > Mollusca > Cephalopoda > Sepiida > Sepiidae > Acanthosepion > Acanthosepion lycidas. The sequence continues at coordinate 57,893,299 of OZ010597.1, read as the reverse complement.
TTGCGCCATCTATCGTAAAATCACAATGCTTCAAAAAGATATCATGTGTATACCCATTACTGATCTGGTAAGTCATTCCCAGGTATATCCATGAAAATGGAATGCTGTAAAACACACTGGTGCCAGTTTTCTGTGTAATAAAATATGGAGGTTGGAATTTAGCATTTTCTTTAAAAATGTCCGGCCGGATGGGGGCAGCACTGGGCAAATGAGTAGCAGTGAATGTGTTAATAAGATGTTTTATAAGTCGATCTGTTCGTTGGGGGTTGGTGTTGCGTAGGAAGATAACTCCGTCACCTCTGTAGTTTCATGCTATTGAAAGTATACTTCAATCTCGGAAGTAACAAAATGACAACTAATACACAAGCTTCTGCAGAATCGAGCGCTCACATTGCTAGAGAAAATTTTGCATTGTCTTTTCCAGTCCACATAGAACCAAGGTACTAGAGGTGGATTTCAGAGCTTGCTTGCTTATGATGTTGATTTCCCGGTCGGTGATGTTGCAATAAATCTTGACCAGGATTATAGCTTCCATCAACAGGTCTTCCGTGATCGACAGGTAAATATTTGTGATATCGAATTGCATATATATCCGTGCGATCTGTGGCTATACTTTTGATGATAGTTTGTCCAGTGCTTATCTTCTCACAAAATGCAACATTGTTGGAGTTGAAACATTCTTGATACAATCAGAAATTCACTTAGTTGGTCATGTTGTAAGGGTAATGACAGAATATTTTCAGTCCTTATATAGAATCAAATTGACAGTGGACAAAGGAGTGTTGGACGACCGTGACTCATCTATAATGACAAGATAAAGAGTAATCACCCAGATGTCAATATACCTCATACTAATTCCAGCGAGTCCCACAGAGTAGAAATAACTGGAGACAACTTTTCTTTTGACAGATTAGTATTAGTAATTTAGAAATCAGTCGAAATGACCGGCTAAGAGAAGAAAGACAAGACCGAAAAACGTCAGCAAATCTTCCTGTTATTATGCCCTGAGTTCCTGGCTGTTGCACAATATCTGAACTTGTATGCAGATAACTAGCGTGTCCGAAGTTTCACATAAGAGACACACATAAAAAAAAATCTGATTGAACTTCTTGAATCCTCATTGATCGAGTCCATTATTGGTTTGGTTTGGCTTGTTTTACGGCTTA
>OZ010597.1:57862133-57889633 GCA_963932145.1 Acanthosepion lycidas | reverse complement strand
TACTCGCATATTCGGTATTCTCAGCATCTTTCTGTTGAATCATATTTCTGTTTACGTATCTTCTTTACCTTGTCCAGCATTCACTACCATATAGGGAGAGTGATATCACGTAACATCCCAGTCCTTGTTTTTGTTTCTAACGTAATTTCTATCAGTTACTAAACAACTAACAAGCACAGAATCAATTATATTTCTGGGGTTAACATGTTTAAAAGCGTGCTGAATTGCCCGCTATTAAATATGATATCTCCTAAGGAATTAAATAGATTTATTTGACACGAACGAGAAGTGCATAAGAGCGTTATCTTGGCCTCCTCAAAAAGACCCTTCAAGACAAACCCCGTTCTCTACAATCCCAACATGCATCTCAGTTCTTTCATCGCAAACAATGAAGTACTCAACAGTGTCGCCGTCCTCAGCTAAGAAGCATTGCTGCAAAACAGCTGCATTATCCCCGTATTGACGAATGTAATTCTGTCGATTTTTATAAATCGTATATAAGAGCGCCGCGGAAGAGACACGGATATTGCCTAAGTAAGACTCACACCACTCAAGACAAATGATAAGCGGATGATTCTGAGAATAGTTAGTGATGCAGCAATATCTTCCAGCGACAGCATGGGACAATGAAGCTGAAAAGAAAACTGAGTCCGGTCACCAGGGTTTTGCCAGTACCAGCTGCGTAAATTATTTCCTCGGAACTTTAGAAAAACCACCGGGTCTGCAAAATTAAATTCGCTTGCAAGAAACCTTGATGGCAAATCTATCCTTGTCTATATATGGTAACCCTCAAAAATGTACTTACTATCATTTTTGGAATTTTTATGTTTTTTTTCTGACTATGCATTTAATTTCATTTAATATTTATTTCGAGTGGTTAATCTCCTTTACAAGTCAATAAACATTAATATTCCTTCATTTCCTTTTGTAAGATTAATAAATCTTTTCTTTATTTTGATATAAATCTGGAGTACATTTTCGGAAACCTTTGTCCTTAACTCCCACTCCCTTTCTCCATCTCTCTCTCACTATATATATATATATATATATATATATATATATATATATATATATATATATATATATATGAAGAAATAAAGTCTTAAGATGTGATGATTTATGGGATAAAGTGCTCAATATGATGTGATATTTATGAGATAAATGCTCAATATCAGAGATAGAGCGTGTGTAAATATAAAATGAACATAGAAGTCAACACTTAGAGGTGACAGTCTGTTTCATGCTATATGTATTCGTCAGGCTGAAATGAAATAAGATCGAAAAGGAAAATTTCATTAATTATATATTTAATTTTTCTAGTGTTTTTACATTTTCCTGTTTGATGGGAGTAATGGACTGCAAAAAATGTCCCTTGTCCCAAGCGCTTTCGACCAATTCTTTAGCCATTTTGAAGAATGTTTGTTTTAGCTGTTGGAACTTTCACTTAATCTTTTGATTAGTAGGAGCGTTTATTCCGAGGCTTCGCGTGTTAATCACGGCTGGAGTGTGAGTGACTCTTTTTACTTTTTTTTAAAAAATATTTTAAATGACAATGGCTAAAGTAATGCCCAAAAGCGCTTGTCATAATCGACAATATGTGTATACTTTGCACACACTTACTCCCTTGAAAAAATAATAAAAATAAATAATAAAATTTTCTTCGAATGTCATATTTAACGAAACGTGTTTAAAAGAAAGCTTGCCGCCCAAATATACATTAATATATAGTGCATAGTGATTGCCAGTAATTACATATCTAAAAAATTGCATGGTCTGTGCTGGTTTTTAATGTCTTCCTGGTGATTGGACCATTTACGTACAACTCAGATTTGCATCAAACGTTGAAGAACAAACGAATAATAGTTAGTAGTAGTAATAGTATATATATATATATATATATATATATATATATATATATATATATATATATATATATATATATATATATATATATATATATATAAACTACTAACGGCCACTCAGTTAACACAACTCAGTTAAGTATGTGTGCGTGTGCGTGTGCGCGTGTCTGTGTGTGTGTATGAATATAAACGTTGTTAGTGAGATCAAACATGAACTTATTCAATTTGTTTCATGGTTAAACCTGATCGTCATGGCCTGAAGATTCCGTTAAGGTGTGAAACAGACTGTCGTTGATCACATTTGCCCATGAATATACCATAGAATAAAAGTACATTTTTATTATATATATATATATATATATATATATATATATATATATATATATATATATTAAGAAATGGACAAAGTCCGACAATTTATTTATTAAAGACATTTTTATGTTTAACGTTCTTTTTTATACATACAAGTTTTTAAGTAAATGCTCTGTTTATAATAAACAGTATTAAATAAGATTTACCGGCCTGAATGTCCGATACACTTTCATAGAAAATATTCGTAGTTTGACAGGATTCGAACGTGCATCCTATACGGAACCGTCATTTACGTCATTTGTGGCCGAGTCGGTTAAGGCACGTCAGCGTAAATGACGGTTCCGTATAGGATGCAGGTTCGAATCCTGTCAAAGGACGAATATTTTCTATGAAAATTTCTCGGACATTCAGGCCGGTAAATGTTATTTAATACTGTTTATTATAAACAGAGCATTTACTTAAATACTTGTATCTATAAAAAGAATACCTGCTCGGCCCGGTGGCTAGGAAAGTGTAGTATCTGTGCTTTGTGAGCTGCATGGGTCGGGTGTCTGTCGAACACTCTGCTTGCAGGGAAGAACCCGGACGAAGCTCCGCCAAAGGGTAGAGTTTCGTTGGGGTAGGTTGACGGAATTGACCCGCCTCGGTGGGTTTGATGGTTATTTATTTTTGGCTGGGCCTACGGGCTCGGAGATACCCACATTAAAAAGGCCTTGTGCCACATTCAATCCTCGTGGGTGGATTGATAAATACCATGTATAAAAAAACGTTAAACATAAAAATGTCTTTAATATATATATATATATATATATATATATATATATATATATATATATATATATATATATATATATTGGTTAATTTGGCAGGATGTTTTAATTGGGGATGATTCGTAATCTTAAAATTAAATATAAAAATATTATTTAATAATGCACAACTCTTCTAAAATTTGTACAATATAAACATTAAAATATCAAAGTATATACTAATAGTTTCTCATACTATTTTCGTTTTTTTTTTTTTTTTTACAAAAATCTTTTTCCACATTATAATTAGTTATCTCCCCTAGAATGTAACATACAAAGCCTTGCTCATAAAATAACTTTCCTCACTCCATATGTAAAATTGTAACTTTCAGATGAACATTGGAAAAAATAAACTCTACATTTTTGTCTTAAAAACACACACTGAGGATGACACCTTTTTAATGTCGTAAGTACTACGGATAATATTATATGTAATAACACGGTAATTTTCTCTCTTCTTCCAATAATGACCCCAGAAATCTCATCCAAGCATATGAACCGATCTTGTTGAAAAAAAGCAGACACAACTTTTCTAAATCTGCGTCTGGTTATCCTCCAGATTTCGTGCATAAATTATTTTCATATCTGTTCTATCTGTGAAGAAACGAAATGGATAAAAAAACAAGATGAAAAACTATTCTTAGCCGGCACGTTTCGTTATCGTCCGGGGAGGTAGACAGACCCGAACCTGTTTATACGGGGAACTTTTTGCCGGGGGTACGGGCTCGGAATGCCCCGTATTAAATTAAGCCTTGTACCACATCCTACCTCGTAGATAGGCTGGTAAATATAGTCTAGCTGAGATCTGTTGAGTACGACTCAGACTTACGCGAGAACTACCGACCTTCCAATAATAGCACTCACTACTGCATTGAATTGCGATGATCGTGCGCATAACTGCTGCCTTACTTCTTATTGTACAGGTTTTTACAACAAACTTATAACTGTTTCATCCACCGTGTTTGTCAAGTATATATTCCTATTAGTACGGAATATAACATCTGCACAATGGTCAAAACTGTGAATCTCTATCTAAAAAAGGTAGGATGTGTGTGTGTGTCTGTGTGTGTGTGTAACGAATGCACGGCCGCAATTTTCGACGGGAAGGACAAGACCGACTTTGCATTTCCAAACTCCCATCGATAGTGGAAATAATCGATTTTTTCATGCTTTTATAGCAGTTTTCATGTATTAGGTTTGTGCAAAAATAAAGACGTAATAATGTCGTTTTTTGACGGTAAAAATACGTCAAAAAACGACATTATTACGTCATTTTGCACTGGCCAGAGTGAGAGCCAATAGCTAGCTGTCACGAATAAGCAGGAAGTTTCTATTGGCCAGCGTGAGAGTCAACAGCTGACTGACACGAATGTTTACTAGCATGCTAGCATGCAATAGCTGCATTCGCCACAAGTGGGAAAAATTTAAATCTGCATGGCACTTTACTCCAATTGACTCATTCGCTTGCTTAAACTCAACGTTGATTCTGATTCCGCAGAACTGGGTTGGGTGTGAAAAAGTATTTCTTGTTAACATTCTTTTTTCATTCGGTTTTTCCAGTTACGAGTCCTTTTTTAAAGCTGATCGTGTTGTGTTCATTTTGTTTAGTTCTTTTTTCGTAACAGATTTAATGTTTAGTATAGAGCTTAGAAAAAATTCACAGTGTAAGATAGGCAGGAATAAGGCATGTAGCAACATCAGCACGGCAAAGAGCACTCGTTTAAAGGCAAGGAAGGGCAAAAATATTTTAAGTAAAAGTGATAGTGATCGCTGTATGAGTCATACGATTTTTGAATCAAGCACGGGCAACGCCAGGCCATGTTGCTAGTTATGTATGAAATTAAGCTTAATTTAACGGCATTATAGATTCAGGGTGCCCACTGACGATCAAACTTCTATGTGATACGCCCCTTCAGGCTTATGGTTTTCCATAATTGCTGATCTTTTGTAGTTCTTAGCATCGCTTCTATCTTTGCTAAGGCTTCCCATGCTATTCATTTACATAAACTCACCAAGTTGTTGGCTGCCTTACTTTATCTCTCTTGTTCTCAAAATGCCCCGTGATGGTTACGCTTAACAAGCCCTCCTTCTTCATTATGTTTCCACATCATCTAAGCTATCTTTATCCTGATTTTGAAAAGTGTTCTTTATTTTACCATTTATACCAGTCTGCTTGCTTACTCAATCTGTCCATGCATCGAACACACTACTCAGTGGTAACGTTTAACAGTAAAACCTAACTTCACAACAAGGCGTCTCAAAATAGGATTTATGAGATGCTTCATCATGAAAACCTGGGACCAGCATTCATATCTGCTCGACTGCTCTGACATCCGACGGAAGTAACAGTAAATGAACAGACTTATATATAGTAAGCGCTTACTAATTTGTTAACGAATATCCTGCTGGCTTGATTTATATGTGTCTAGACCGATCAAGTTATATCTAATTAAAATCATAGAATAAGTTATAAAATTGTTTGTTGTGTTGCTTGTTAATCTACCATCAACAAAAGTAGATATGTCTAGCTACTAGTGCTGATTCTAGACAAAGACAATTGCTAGAATTCCTAGACTAGATAGTAAAGCTTTTTGGGGATTTGATTTGTTTAATGGCCTATCAACACCCTAATGTCCAAATTCAAATTTCATAGGAAGCTTTGAAGCAATAAAAATATATTTTATTTTGCTTTCACAGTTCAATACATGATAAATGATAGCTTTTTTGCATATACATGCGGACAAAATCACTAGAGGCGGTGATATATGTGTTTTATGTTGTAGTTTTGTTAAAGTTATATTTTAGAATACAGTTTGATTTAAGACATTTTAAGATATTATATGACTTAATATCATGAATGAGATCTTTCATGTTTAATAGTATTTTAAATGTCTTCAGTGAAGTCCCTATAATTTGTTAGTGTGTGCGTATGGCTGGCAATCGAACTGTAAATATCTATTATTGATAATTTTTAATATAAAAATGTATTGCTGGTATTTTTACGATAAAATTATTTTTATCCTTTCATAATGTTTTCCGTTTGTTTGGGATTGGATTTTACTATTTTCTCATAGTTGGGACACTACATTGAGTTTAATGCTGAAATTGAATTTTCTCACGAGATTTGAAGAAAGAAAAATACGTTATTCTGCTTTCACATTTGTATACATGGTAAATGGTACTCAGATTTTGTGCATATACATGTTTGTGTGGACAAAATTACTAGATGATTGATATGTGTGTTTTATGTTGTAGTTTAGTTTAAGTTTTTGGAATACAGTTGTACATTTAAGAAATTGTATGATAATATATATGAAGGCGTTCTTTCACGTTGGTTGATTGTTTGGTGGCATATGAACACCTCTATGGGTTACTTAATGCCGAAATTTAAATATTTTGTACATAATTTCATTTATAGATATTTTGCCCATAGTTTATACTTTCTGAGTAAAGGTATTTTTTTTAAATATACATTTTGTAGATCATAATATGTATTGTTGGTAAATTTACTATAAAAATTTATTTTTCTATTTTTTAATGCTGCATTGATTGTCATTTTGATATTAAAATGTATTGTTCTTCATTTTATTAAAAAATATATATTGTTGATTTTTTTTTTTGGGGGGGGGGTCACTATTTGTCTATAGCAGTGACCAAAGCCCTAATTTACTAGAGGCAGTGATATGTATGATTTTTGTTGTAGTTTTGTTAAAATTACTTGAAATATAATCTCATTAAAAATTTAGGATATTATATAGATTAGCGTCACAAAAGTTTTTGTTCAGGTGATTTTCTTTAGAGGCATACCAACATATCTATGGGCTATTCAATGCCGAAATCTAAATATTTTGAAGACAATAATATAGCTTCAAGTAAATATATATTTTAACGAAATTGTATGCTTTCAACTAGAGAAAAAAATGTATTATTGGTCATATTATTAAAAAAAAATAGTGTTGGTTATTTTCCTCTAATTATGTATTCCTGGTAATTTTATTATTAATATGCATTTTTGGTATTTTTTAAATATAGAAATGTATATTATTTACATAATTCCTTCAGGACACATGACACAGTTGATAAAGGCGTTGGTTAGATCCAGTGAGAGGACCCAAAGAGTGTGAGTTCAATACCCGGTTAAGGCAGTGGAGAACTTTCAGAGGGAAATTAACGGGAGATAACTGAGATCCATTAAAAACATGTCACGTGGAACTAGAACAGTCTACCCCAGTGAGCGAAATAAAGGCTTCAGTTCGACATTCCAACTACACGAAGAAGGCCGGAGCGTACAACGACCGAAACGTTGTAATAAATATGGCGACAAAGATGAGGATAATGTACATAATACCTCATCTCAAAAATATAGACAGATACAAAAATGTATTGCTCGTATTTTTATTAAAAGTATGTAATTAATAGTTACATAGTGTTTTGTATTTGTTTGGGTGTTCATTATTTGCCAGTACCTGGGGCTCTGAAAGGTGCTACCCGCTTGGGTCACAGTAGAAATTGGAAGAACAGCAATTAAGAGATGGTTCCAAGCTCCCCAAAATTTGCAGTCACTCGGTCAGAGGAGTTGCTTCCCGATGTAGTCTATCGTCATACCTATGACGAATGTAGTAAAGAAAAGCAAGAAACAGCTGAAAGAATTTATGTGGGTGTGTATTTATCTATCCATGTTTAAATTGTCTGTTTTGTTTTCATTCATAGTGCCAACGCCAAGTCTCTAACTTGCTGCGTCTGTATGTGTTCGATTTTAGAAATGTTGGCCTAATTTAAGCGTTTATCCAACTTTGATATATTGCTGTATTGTAACAACATGTATAGGATGAATGACTATAAACTACATCCGGCAGGAAGGCTCTGATCAAATGGTTTTGAGGATCATGGGAACACCTCTTAATTGCTTTTGTTACCAGGTCTAGTGTGAACGGTGATGGTAGCATCTGTTAGCGTCCCAGCGATGGGCAAATAATCAACCCCAGAACTGGAGTGAAAATACTATGAAACTATAAGAAAATTATAGTAAAAAAAAAATTCTATATTTTCATAGTAAAAAATTGCCAATAATATATTTCTGTAAGGAAAGGAATATTACCAGCAACAGATTTTCGCAACAAAAACACATACACACAAAAAAAAAAAATTACAACAATACATTTCATTATTTCTGTACAAAAAATAACTAATGCTTACCCAAAAATTAAATTTCGGCATTAAATGATCCATAAGTTGATATGCCGGTAAACATGCAAACGAGGAATGTTTGAATGTATATATGTGGTCGAACCGTATTTTTTTTTGTTTAATACGTCATACGTCTTACGTATAATACGAACCTGTGTTTCAGAAAATAAATCAGGGAATAACTTATATGCTTGAGTATAATAAATACCCCATAGTATAGCAATCCTTATGCTAAGTATTTTGAAATGTTCTACCTTATTATCGATTAAAATCACAATGCCATTCATATATTTCACTAAATCATTTAATTTTTTACGATATTAAAGATTACAAATGAAACGGATATTTAGCCATTTCGTGTTTCTTTTCCTAATTTCCGTTTTAAAGCTTATTTTAGAGGAAATGTGCTTCGTTGGAGCATTAATTCTATCAAATCATGATAGATCTTGTGTGTTCGCTTTATTATTTTTAATCAATTTCAGTGAATTCAGACAAAAGACATTCAATTTAGTGATTCTCAGAAAACAAATATGGCCGACATATCAAATATTTTATGTGAACAGTTGCTATCTATCCCTGGCTACTTTTATTATATTAGGTTGGTGCAAAAATAATGACGAAATAATGTCGTTTTTTGACGTTAAAATACGTCAAAAAACGACATTACTACGTCATTATTGTTGCACCAACCTAATATATTGTGCTGAGTGTGTTTTCAATGATACTGTTATAAATAAAAAAAAAAAGGTGTTTTAAGCTGAGTATCTTTTTCAGAAAATCTGTACTTGTGAATAATAAAATCCCCTTTTTCGCCCTTAATTTTCCTTCTTTCGTAACATGCAGAAGATTATACAGTATGTTACATAATCTAAAAATGTTGTGATTTTACAACAGTTACGTTTTATGAATATTGGTGACATGAAAAAGCGTTTGATGATAACTTATTGTTATTGGATGTTAGACCAGCCATAAACTCATCAGTTGGTTTTAAAAGGAATTCATGATACACAATGATGAGGTTATAATATTAGGAACTTTATTAATAATTACGCATAATTTAATTTATATCTGCAACGCAAGTTATTTTAATAGTTATTATTACTAATTATACAATATTCCATCAAACAGAGGAAAAAGTTAACTTTTTTTTTAGAATGGAATTAACAAACTGATATCACACTAAAGGGCTTTCATCCATGTTACAGTATCCCCAGGCTAACACATTTTGAAGGTTGTTTCAGTCTTTTTCAAAAGAATATGTCCCCGCCCTTCACTCTCATAAGCCCCACGTCAAATATGTATGGCAAACCTCGAATAACTCTCGTTCAGCGTAATGGTGCGTTATTTTTGACACGGTCTAAAAGATAGTCATGAATAAGTCAGTTGAAACATATCCATATAGGTATGGAATATTGAAACAAGTAAGTTTTAGTATTATGATACTTATACATATTGTAATTTTTTCATGAAGGTTATTATCATCCTAAGAAGCAGTTTCAAATAGAATATTAAATATCAGAATATTAGAATCTCTTCATTCTTTTTGCGCCCGGAAAAAGAAGGAAAAACACCAAAAATTCCTTAATGAAAATTTATCGTGATTTAAATTATGAAAATAAATTATTTTACGATATCAATATTATTGAAATTATTATGACGATAAAAAAAAAAAACCTTGCTTCCCTTTGAAGGGGTCGTTATCACCAGCGTCTGTGATTGGATGAAAGCAGCCTATCACGAGCCTCTTTTTTTTCTTGTATCACCGACGAGTCAACACGGAAAAAGTTAGCTTCGTAAAACTCAGACAATAGCCACATTATATCCGGAAATGGACCATCCAAGAAGACAACATAGGAACGATGATTTCCCAACAAAGTCAGCAATGCATCCAAAAACTGATTTTCTCTTCGACCTAAAGGCGAAGCTAATCTGACCATGCAACAGTTTTTAGAAGAACTGTTAAATAATTTTCGATTTTCGACTTTTTTCTTCCCCTTTCTGATATAAAGCCTTTTTTCTTCCACTCAAGTTTGGTTTTGTCTTGTTTTCTTTGACCGTGTCGTGTCAATGCATATTTAATCTTATTTTCTGCAGAAGACAAATTATTGGTCACAGAAATTCAACGGGTATAAAACCAACACTTAGCAAAACTAAGTAAAAGTAGCAGCACTAGGCCAAATATATATATATATATATATATATATATATATATATATATATATATATATATATATATGTAAAAGTGAACATTTAAGTCAACAATTAGAGGCGATAGGCTGTTTCATACAAGACGCAATGGTCCGGCCACGAGCCAGACGATTGCGTCTAGCATGAAACACCCTGTCGCTTCTAAGTTTTGACTTCAATGTTCACTTTTATATTTACACACGCTCTATCTCTGATATTGAGCACTTTCTCCCATAAATGTAGCACACCTTAAGAGTATATTTCTTCATATATATATATATATATATATATATATATATATATATATATATATATATATATATATATATATATCTGAACAAGCACTTATGCTACGAAAACAGGGACACTTAGGAAATAAATAAAGGGGCATTTGCTTGGACGTGACTCGCTTGAATAAAAAGACAAATTATTCGTGACAGAAATTCAATGAGTATAACACCAACTATATATATGTAGGAAATTTATTCCTTCAGGCATTTTATATAAGTTCGAACATCCGAATTCAAAACAGAAATACAATCAAAATAAAGAAAACATGGTTATGTCTGTTAAATATATCCTTTGTATTTACAAACATTTGTACAGAAATTCAAAAGTGTTAAAAAGGAATAAAAATAGCTTATATTTCTGTTAGATTCTTCGGGTAGTTGATCCAGCAAAAAACCTGGCGTTGAGAAAATACTTTTAATTAGTTGGTCCATATTCAAAACGGGGGTTGCGAAAAGACTTTTCTAATGTTCGTCCCCAGGGAAAAATCTGTCGTTGCGAAAAGACTTTGATCGTCAGCGATGATTCACCGACCGTCTCTGTTGTTGGTGGAGTCGATTCGTTTGAAGTCGCTGGCGCATTTTTCTTTCAGCAGGCGCCGGGAGAAAGGAAAAAAAAGCTATGTAGCCAGGTCTTCTCTTGTGTTTCATCGACATTGGAGATGGGACTGATATAAGTTTCCTTTTTATATTTAAAGGTTAACGTCTTCCATAAAACGCACTTTGAGTACGAAATTTAGGAAAATACTGCTAAAAACGGACAAAGAAGGTTTATTGTTTTATTGGGCTTCATATTTAACACATTGCTGAACATTTGTTGTAATAGGTTAAGACAGCTGTAGTCATTTTCAAAGTAACAACTATAATTTTTATTAATTATTAGTTATTAATAAGTAGTTTTTTCCTGTCCGAAAACCAAAGAAATGTACTAAAAAACACCTCAATACAAATATATACTTATAATATATTTAAAACAAGAAAGTAAATTATTTTATGATAACAATACCTTTTAATTCTTTCCATTACAAGAGAAACTACTTCCATACAAGCGTACAGCTATTTATATATTTGCCATCATGGGACATAAATATTAGGTTGGTGCGAAAATAATGACGTAATAATGTCGTTTTTTGACGTTAAACAATAAGTCAAAAAACGACATTATTACGTCATTATTTTTGCACCAACCTAATAACATCGTCAACATTCATATAAAAAAAAAAGTTAAAAAGTTCTAATGAAGTATAATGTATTGTAGAATTATATGTTTTTTTATACATATTTAAATTTGTGATTTAAATATTTAAATAACACACAGGAAATATTAATCATTAATTAAACCAAATAGAGATAATCTATCGATTGATTTTTTTTTCAGGAATTATAACACTGTTATTACACTTTCACTTAGAAATCAGTGCTTCCTTCCATCACATTTATTTAAATATTTACACTATTTACGTCGCGCGGACTGCTATCTTCATTTTTATTTCCATATCCACGAAGTTTCGGCCATTGTATATACTTTGGAATTTTGTACCAAACCCTTTGTCCACGGGGAAGGATTGTTCTAATTTCACATGCAAAGCCGTTTTGGATATCTCAGTGTCAGTTAGCTCGATTCTCTATGTTTTTGTTCCTTCTGCTGGCCATGTATTGAACTCACAGCTCTTTTGGACTATATATATTTTACCAGAGCTCATATTACAATATTTTGTTATTGTGATTTTTCTCCAGTTCACTGTATTACTGGTTTCCATATTGTATTCCCGTGTATGCTAGGCCGACTTAGAAGATTTTTGTGGCCTAGCATAACAGGCTATGTCCGTGGACTAAATAAAGGATTCTGTAAAAACAAACCTAAAATAATTAAGTTTCTTTTTTGCAGTTTTTAGATAAGACGTTTAGCCATTTATACCAATTTCTGAAAGAAACACCGAAAAACCGAAAAGAGCAGATTAAGTATTATGTCAGATACACTGTCTTCCAAACTGAGCAACTGTAAGATGAAAATATCATTTAATCCTTCAATAATGGTGCCAACATTCATACTCTGGCTTCCATTTTGAAAGTCCATTCGAGAATCATCAAGAGAACGGTGAATAAGTTTTAAAAATGGAACAGTAGAGAGGAAAACTGGATCAGGATGTCACAACACGAAGTGTGATCATCATATCAACTTGGAGATAAAGCGATCAATTTGAAATGACCCAAGTCAATTCATAAAACGTTTGGTACGTGAGAAAGGGGTTTCAGCTATAACAGTCCAAAGATCAGTGAACAAAAACATGAAAATGAAATCGTACGTGAAACTGTGTGGCGACTTAAGACAGAAACTTAGAAGGCTAGAGAGGGCGAAGATAATCTAGAATTAGGTGGAAAATGATCCACGAATAATATATAAATATATATATATATATATATATATATATATATATATATATATATATATATATATATAGCATCCGGTCCTTAGCTTTGCGTAAATAATGATGGACACGTCATTTTCGTTTAGAAACGGATACCTCACGATTCTTTAGTTAAGCTTGGAATATATATATATATAATCATTTCACCCTATGCAAGACAAACATGCTACTGAGATGCAAGCGTTTACTGGGTGTGGAAGATAATGTGAAGGCATTATTGAGGAGAAGGACAGTAAAATAACAGTCTTCAGGGGGACAGAAAATTGTGACTAACTTTGAATTTCAAATTTTGAAGACTATATGTAGCAGGGAAGCCTGAAAAACGAAGAGACTTTCACGAAGAAATAAGAAGAGACTTCTATTCTATAATAATCGAGCTTACGGTTGATAAAACGATGAAACCTATCGACCAAACTAATTGTGCGCTTACATTTAATAGGACACGGTAACAAGGAGGAAATATCACGAGAATTACCATGAAAATATTCAGAGATTGCTAGAGGAAATCTAGGTCAAATCGATGGGGAAATTGACGGAATGACTGAAGTCTAGATGGTAGGTCAGGACCGATAACATTAGACACACTTATTTGGATTTTGTTGGGAATCTAGACATTAATATATATGGCCGAAGCAGCAAGCCAGCTATGGCAACGGTATTCAATGGACAAACCGAAGAAATGTATATAAACGTGAAAGATGGAATCTTATAAATAATTATGGGACGTGGTTGGATTAGAGTGTGTCTTGGGCGAGTAATTAGAATTATGAACAGAATTTGATAAGAATAGATAAGTAAATAAATAAATGTTTAAAATTATCATATAACACCGTCACAAAAAAAAAAAAAAAAAAAAAAAAAAAAAAGAAAGAAAGAGAAAATAAGGGTAAATCTACTGTAGCGGAGTCAACCAGAAACGAATTAAAAAACAAAAAGAAAGGAAAAAAAAAAAACGGTAAAAGAGAGTAAAAAGGAAAATGAAACGCGGTAAGTAATGAGAAAGAAAAATGCAAACCGGAAGTCATTATATACATGCGCAGTACGGAGTATTTTTCCTCCCTTTGATAGTTTCGGAATCCATGATAGCCGAATTGATCTCCTGCTAAGATCATTCATCTCAGTCCAAATATCAAAGACGTTTCTAATCATATCGTCAAGAAACCTACACTGCAATATCACACACACCCACACGAACACATACATACACGCCCACACACACAAACGCACGCAAATTCTTGTATGTGTCTGAATGTATAATAGAAGTATAGAACGTTAATAGAAGTATTGGGTTGGTGCAAAAATAATGACGTAATAATGTCGTTTTTTGACGTATTTTTAACGTCAAAAAACGACATTATCACATCATTATTTTTGCACCAACCTAATAATAATGCCGACATACACACACTTATATATATATATATATATATATATATATATATATATATATATATATATATTGTTGAAACTTGACTAATGCATGGAATAATAATGCAACACAAAATGTACTTACAACAAAATGTATTGAAACAAGAAAGTGTACACAATATTTACATATAGTCTTTTGTATATTCCTGGAAAAACCGTTCCTGGAGAATGTGTTGACTGAGTCGCAGTTGGGCAGAGTCTCTGATTGAATATTTATATGGTCGGTACTCCACTATGCAAATTAGGTCGATCCTACCACAACATATATATATATATATATATATATATATATATATATATATATATATATATATAATGATGAATAAAATCTCATTGTATATTAATATTCATATTTATAGATTGATAAACATTGTAGGCAAATCGTTTGTAGAGAAAGAGTGGACATTGGCATCAAGGCTGAATGGTGACCGTCAATTTCACACAGTTCAGGGTGGACTTTGGAAAAACGGCAATTAAAAGATCATTCTCTGCCTCTCATATCATCCCGATCTAACGCCTTTATGAACTGGCACATTGGATAAGGGTGATAGTTCGATCCAGAGACAGGCACAGTAAATAAAGGCGTTAGTTAGATAGTGACAGAACCCAAAGAGTGTGAGTTCAAAACCCGGTTACGGCAGCGGACATCTTGGAGAGGGAAATTAATAGGAGATAACTGACAATTGTCATCCATTAAACATGGCGCGTTGAACTAGAACAGTCAAATCAGTGAGCAAAATAACGGGTCAAGTTCGACATTTCAACCACCTGAAGAATGCCGGAACGTACAACGGCCGAAACGTTGTAATAAATATGGCTACAAATATGAGGAATATATTCCGAATAGTGTAAGTAGTGTACTTTAAAAAGTCGTCGTCTTTTTTCTTCCGAAATAATGCAAACGCGACATTTTCTTTCGAACCTAGAATTGAAGAAGACAGAATTTGGATTAAGATCAATAAAACATAGAAATTGTCGATTTTAACTTAAAATTAATCTTCTTAATATCTAGAATATTTTCTAAAAAAAACAGTGCATTGAATCGGCGTGTTAATTATTTTTTTTCCTGAGTAAATATTTTAAATTTATTTTAATAGCTACTGCGGAAATAACGTAATCGCAATGACTAATACCAGTTTGTTTTTATTTGGAATAATTTTGAAATCGATGAAACATTAAATAATATTAAAAAAAATATTAATCAGTTTTAATAATTTTATTAAAAAAAAAAAAATGAGGACACATTCTTTTCCATTTTATAATGATAATCCCTAAACTTTAAACAAAATGAAAAAAAAATATAGAAATGTTTTTACATTTTATTCAAATATTGATTTTCTTTATGAATGAGAAAAATTAAACACGAAATGTTTATGTTTATTTATTTGCGACGTTATTTTTGTCTCTGTGTTTTGCGAGACATGCGTTTTACAAATGGCTATTGGATAGGAAACGTTGTTTTAAAAGTGCGCAAGACATTAGCGTTTTGTATTTTGTATATCCCTTGTAATTTTAATTTCTTCTTCAATGTTTATATAAGTCTCCACGATTGACTGAATATTTTCTGAAATATTAAGTGGTATCGTTGAAAGAAAACAAATCGAATATAACTTCCCAAGGCGTTAAATATAAAAACGTGTGCATATGTAGAAGATAGAAGACGGTAACGTGGTGTTTATCGGCGCCGTAAGAGGGACGCCATGCTGAATGGAAATTTTCAGTTGTTGCGTTCACTTTCATGAAAATAACCTTGGACATATCTCTCCTACCGACGAACAGCTTGGTTTAAAGTGTTGATTTGGGAATTTGGGGGTACTGTAGTTGTGATTATGGTAAAAAACGCGAATTTATTGTTGGATCACCGTTGTAAGCCACTATATGAAGTTTGTCTACAAATTAACGGTAATGGTGTCAAAAAAATGTATTTCAATTCCAAATATCAAACTACATTGGGTCCCTTTCAAATAATCTCCCTCGAGTGTAATGCACTTTTCCATATTTCTCTGGCATACTTCTATGCACTGCTGGAAGATGCCTCTCAGCTCCGCCGTTACAGCTCTTTTGATGCCTTCCTCGCCTTCAAAAATGAATTACAGTGATAATCCACTTGAGCTTAGGGAAAAGAAAATGATCACACGGAGCAAGATCAGGTGAAGAGGGAGGTTGTTCCACTACGGCGATGTTGTTCTCGGCTAGGAAGTGCCGGATACTCATGACGTTGTGACCAGGTGCATTGTTGTGGTGAAACAGCTACGATTTGCCCTGACACGACTCTCCGGCTTACAGCCCTCTTAATGGCTTCCTCGCCTTCAAAAACGAGTTAGCGCAACGATTTACTTGAACTTGGGGAAAAGAAAAAAGTCACACTGGGTAAGGTCAGGTGAAGAGGGAGGTTGTAACCAGTACGGCGATATTTTTCTTAGGAGCCCCTCAGCACCGTTGTTACGGCCAACTCGATGCCATACACGCCTTCAAAACAGATCCCCTTGATGTTCCACTTGAGCTTGGGGAAAAGAAAAAAAAGTCACACTGGATAAGATCAGGTGAAGAGGGAAGTTGTAACCAGTACGGCGATATTCTTTTTAGAAAACCCTAAGCACCGTTGTTACGGCCCACTCGATGCCATACACGCCTTCAAAACAGATCCCCTTGATGATCCACTTGAGCTTGGGGAAAAGAAAAAAAGTCACACTGGGTAAGATCAGGTGAAGAGGGAGGTTGTAACCAGTACGGCGATATTTTTCGTAGGAGCCCCTCAGCACCGTTGTTACGGCCCACTCGATGCCATACACGCCTTCAAAACAGATCCCCTTGATGATCCACTTGAGCTTGGGGAAAAGAAAAAAGTCACACTGGGTAAGATCTGTTGAAGAGGTGCGGCGATATTCTTCTCGGCTAGGAATTGCCGGATATTCATGACGTTATGAACAGGTGCGTTGTCTTATTAACGTCGGCATGTTTGCCCCGCCACAAAAAAATGTGAAAAAAAATGCAATGGTTGCAGAAAGCTAAGATAATAGTTATATACTCCCAAGATATCATGTTAGATGATAACACAATCCGCTTATCCCTCCTTCGCCTGTAGCCTCCACAACACACCCAGTTCCGTTACTTTTTGACCTCTTATATTGTCGCCCTTGTGAATCACTAGTCGGGAAACACTGGTAGCTTTTTATCGACCAGGAAGTGCTGGATGTTCAGGACGTGCGTGAGCAGGTACATGATCGTGCTGAAGCAGCTATGATTTGTACTGCCACAAAAGACTGTGAAAAAATTTATTGGCTGCAGAAGCATAAGATTACAGTTATATACTCTTATGATATCATGTTAGATGAAAACACTTTTCGCTTATCTCTCTTTCCCCCATAGCTCAGATAGCAAACACAGTTCCATTAAATTTTATACTTACTTGCTTGATATATCTGTTCTATTAATATATGTTACAGAATATTAAATTCTCCAAGCCTTCTTTCCTCTTTTGCTTCATTTGCCAATTTACTTCCTCAGAGTGTTAAATTCTCCAAAGCCTTCTTTCCTTCTTCATTATGAGTTTCAAAAATTATATCAAGTTATTCAAGAATTGTCCATCATATGATAACTAAATATAGAAGAGTATATATATGAGGTATGTTTGAAAAATAATAGAACTTGTGTTACAAACAATTTCTTTCAATTCCAGACAACAAACTACATTTTTTCCACCTTTAAACTAATCGCCCTGGAACCTAATTCACTATTCCATCCTTCTTTGCTATGATCTGCTGGAAGGATTCTTCTTGGATGTCACACAGTTCTGTCGTTACAGCATTCTTGATGACCTCCTCACCTTCCAAACTGATTCCCTTGATAATCCGCTTGAACTTCGGGAAAAGAAAAAAAATCACATGAAGCAAGAGTAGGGGAATAGGGAATTTATTCTAGTACGGCGATGTTTTCTTAGGCTAGAAACTGCCGGATGCTCAGGGTGCTGTGACAAGTGCATTGTTGTAGTGAAGCAGCTACGATTTGTCCTGCCACAAAACATGTTAAAACTGCAATGGTTGCAGAAAGCTAAGTTTAGATTATATACTCTCAAGCTATCATGTTAGATGATAAAACAATCCGCTTCTCCCTCTTTCGCCCGGAGCACACACAGCACACTCAGTCACATTACTTTAAGAGAGACCTTGTATATCTTTATGGCATTAAGTAGAGATTGAAAGAAAAGTTAACATACAGTTAATGCAATATATATTTCTGCGTGATATTTATCAGAAGGGTCGCCCGTGACCAAACTGGTAGCACCACGCTTCGACTACAGAAATCTTTTCACGATGGAAACATGGATAATTCTCCGATTACTGTCCGTATAAATTTTTCTCTAGTTGTAATGAAACGGCTGGCTTCTCGCATGCACGTATGCATGTCTGCTACGGCGGCTAACCAATCGCAATTGGAGACGCGTACTCAGGCATATTTGTGTTTGTCCAACGCTTCCAGAGCACACTGATTTAAACCGGTTGATGTTAATTTGAATGTTTAAGAAGATAAAAGAAAAAGGACTGTCAATTGAATCAAGTGTACCCATTAAAAATAACTATTATATAGTAGCACAATATATATATATATATATATATATATATATATATATATATATATATATATATACAGAAATATAGAGCGATAAGTTAGGAGTTCTATAATTAAAATAAAAAAAATAGTTGTTCTTGTGCATAGGAAAATGTTTAGAGAATGTAATCTAGCGTGCAGATATTTTGGGCCAACTACATAAAATCATTATACACTTGTGTTTCATTAAGAAGTTAAGATTGTTTAGCAATATGATTGCCCGTTCAGATAGCAACAACGGAAAATAAATTACAAAATCTCCTACAGAAGGTAGCGAAGGAGAGCAAGAAAACAAAATTCATGGCCATCAGTAAAAGGATGATCCCGAAATTAGATTTGCATGTCGGGGACACTAAAATCAAGTGTGTTTAGTTATCCGGGAAATGTTTTGACAGAGGACGTCAAGTGCGACATTGAGATCCGTAGATGTATTGGATGGCCAAGGGCGCATTCGAAAAACTGGGCAGAATTTTGCGAGACAAGAGGATCTGTTTAGTAACAAAGAAAAGAGCAGCACGCTGTTACGTGACATCTGTCCTTCTCTGCAGCAGCGAATGTTGGACGGTCTCCTCAAAGATGAAGAAGAAACACGAGGCGACGGAGATGTGGTTCTACAGAAGGATACTGAGGAAGGACCGAGCGTCTGAGCAACGATGAGATCATGGAGAGGATGCAAAAAAGGAGGTGTTTTATATTTAACATTAGGAAGAGGCAGCTAAAGTTTCTGGGATACGTAATAAGAAAGGAGGGTTTGGATAATCTGATACTCACAGGTCGAATAGACGGAACGCGAGACAAGGAAAAGCAGCCCATGACATACCTGGCGGGCTTGGGCAAGTGGGTGACAAAACGTAGTCTGGGGGAGGTGGCGGAGGGACGAAACTTATTGTGAGTTACAAGGGATAGGGGGGGACTAGAGAGCCATGATCATCTACGTCATGAAAGCAAACGGCACATAAAAAAGAAAAGGGGGGCATTAGAGAATGAAAAACAAATAGTTGCGTCTTCTGGGTTGCTAAAATTTCTGCTGAAACGAATATAAAACTATCAAGCATACGTTTGCTGCTGCTGGAAGTGTTTTAAGCGCAAAGAAATCCAGATGAACACAAAAAAGTTGGCCAAGGAAGAAGATGAAAGAAAGATTGTAAATGCATTGGTAGGCAATCGAAAAATAATAATTGATTGAATCCTGTCTTAACAGTGAGATATGAGCTGACACAATACGCAGAGTAACACGAAAAAACAGCTTGAACGGAGGTATAGAATCAAAAACCATCATTTATGATTAAAAACACATTGGAATAGAATTGTCTTCGCTAAAGAATATCTAACTTGGAAGCTGGCAATATATATATATATATATATATATATATATATATATATATATATATATATATTAATGTTGAAGGCAAAACAGAATTACATTCTAACGGAGAATATGTGAAAACCCCAGCGAGAGAAAAGAAACAATGCAAGATACATCAGAAACACGAAAACATTTGGTGGTAGACACATAATGTTTTTGAGTTGCATCAAAAGTGATGGTAGAAGAAAACTGGTAAAAATTGACGGAATCCGAAACAACGATAAATATGTTAGATTATTACGTTTTAATCTTCTACCAGACTACGGAGATTGAGGGACGTTTAAGATGACGGTTCTCCCTGCTACACGAACCGTTACCTATTTGGTCACGAGTGACAAAAATGGCTTCTTGTTGATAAAGTTATTCGACTTTCGGAAGACTAGCCAGTGCAAAGTGCTGATATCAAATATGATTGAACAGTGTGGTGGAGAATGAAAAAAATAAGTCTTCGAACGAGAATCACGCAATCTCCTTGAGCTTTGGGAATACTCTTAAGAAGAATGGGTAAATTTACTCAATGCTAAATTCTGAATCTTTTTCACTCAGTGCCATATCGAATTTAGGCAGCAATACGAATTACAAACTCTATACTTTGACATTTTTACTTTTTGTAATAATAATTATCATTGTCCTTTTTAATATATATATATATATATATATATATATATATATAATATATATATATATATATATATATATAGTGTGTGCCAAATTATTATCGAAATAACTTTTTTCTAATATTTCAAAAGGTATTCAATCAATTCACACAAAATCTTTACACAATGTTGGCAACAATGACCTGCAAAATATATGAAATTTTCGTACTGATCTGCGCAATGTAAACAAACTGGCGCCATATTTGTTATCAGCACGGTGATTTAAGCGTGCCAAATTATTAGAAAAGTGTAAGAATTTAATGAAAAGATGTGCCGTAAAAGCAGTTTAAGTGCTGCTGAAAAGAAAACTCTCAAAAAGTAAATCTAGCCTAGAAATTTCTAAAATGATAGGGAGGTGTCATCAAACAGTGAAAAAGTTCACCGCCGACACTACACAAGTACGCAAAATGGCAGATAAAGGCAGCACGAGGGTTATTTCACGTCGTCTCATGTCACGACAAACGAGAGGCCACGAAGAACCCTGGACTTACCAGTCAAGAGATTTTCAGTCGCATTGGGGACCCTACTGTGTCTAAAAGTACTCAGTGACGGTATCTGAGGGAAATAGCAACAATAGTCAAACCTGTATCAATGCCTCTGTTGACGAGAAATCACATTCAAAATTGATTGAAATGGGCCGAGGACAATATGAAGATTGACTTCTCTAAAGTTTTGTTTACAGACGAAACTCAAGCAACACTTGATGGGCCAGATAGATGGTGCAAAGGCTGGGTAATGAACGGACAGAATCGCCATCAGCGTTTGAGACACCAACAAGGCGGTGGAGGCATGATGATCTGGGGTGATATTGGAAAAACATTAGTGGGCCCATGGAGAGTACCAGATGGCGTCAAAATGACTGCTGATGCATACATTGCGTTTATAAAGGAGCATCTTGAACCGTGGATGAAAAGGAAAAGATTTGCCTTCAGAAGGACCATTGTTTTTATGCAAGATAATGCTCCCTTACATGTTGCTCACAAGACTACTGAATATTTGAAACAGTTAGGCTTCTATGGACCTCGAAAAATGAAGTGGTCAGCAAATTCTCCGGATCTGAACCTAATCGAAAACCTTTGGAACATAATGAAGCGAAGACTGTACGCCAACGGACGACAATTCAGGAGCAACGCTGAAATGTGGGATGCAATTCTTGACATTTCTCGCGGCATTACAGCAGATGACATCCTACAATTAACAAATTCTATGGATCGTCAACTTCTTCAAGAAATTTCAAAACAGGGAAAGCACATTCCCTATTAATTAGTTTAAAACTGTGCCTTTGTTTGTATCTGTTATTATTTGTTTGATTATCTTATTTATTAGCTTCTTTTGATAATAAACATTCACGTGCAACATTAATAAACGTTTTTTTTTTTTTGCTCAATTCTGGGAATTTTACTAAATTTTTCTAATAATTTGGCACGATCAAATTACCGTGCTGATAACAAATATGGCGCCAGTTTCTTTCCATTGCGCAGATCAGAACGAAAATTTCAGTGATTGCGCAAGTTAGTGTTGCCAATTTTGTGTCAATTGATTGGATGGCTTTTGAAATATTAGAAAAAAGTTATCTCGATAATAATTTGTAACGCTGTGTATATATATATATATATATATATATATATATATATATATATATATATATATATATGTATATATATATATATATATATATATCATCATCATCATCATCATCAGACAGACTGTTTCGCTGTATCACAACTCATCACTGTGGCTAGATATACGATCGCTTCAGTGACCGAAACACGTATTCAGATATTCTAGGCCATCGGCCCCCGGCAGAGAGAAAGTATTTTTTTCATAAACACACGAGACATTCAGAAAACTCAATCGCTAGGAAATTCTTGCATTATCAGCAAAGTAAGGAACGAATTTGTCGACGGTCACCGTCGACAAATTCGTTCCTTACTTTCCCCAGTACTTTTATTTTATCGAGACCTATATTGCCACGGACTGTTTCGCTGTATCACAGCTCATCAGTGTGGCTAAACATCTGATCCCCTCAGGCCGGAACCGAAACCATACCGATTTGTATCAGACGAAGATTCTAACCATTATCTAAACGCCATCGACATCCAGGACAGAAAAAGGAGAATTTCTGCGTATATATATTTTTCATAAACACACCAGTCACTCAGAGAAATATATATCTATATCTAGATATATCTATATCTATAGCCTGACGAATTGCATATAGCATGAAACAGACTGTCGTCTCTAAGTGTTGACTTCTATGTTCACTTTTCTATATATATATATATATATATATATATATATATATATATATATATATATATATATATATTATTATTATTATTATTATTATTATTGCAAGTTATTTTTATGGTTAAACTTTTATGATGTAAATGGTCTATTTTTAATTAGGCAAAATTAATTATATTTACGGAGCTGAATATTCGAGAAATCTCGTAGACAATAATCAATCTCCGACATGAATCGAACTTGTATCTCATATGGATAGCGTCATTTAGTTTGACCTGATGTTACCCGATTCAGCCACAGAGCACTTCTGGTTTAGTTCAAAAGCAGTTTATAATGTGAACCTTGCTAAACCGGAAGTCGACTGTAGCCGAGAAGGTTAACAGAACCTCAGGCTGAATGAGTTACGAGTCGGAGGACGCTTATTTTCTATGACATTTCCCGAATTTTCGAACCGGTAAATGTAATTATGTATAGTTAAAAACAGACTATTTACTGAAATAAGTTGTACTTATAAAAATAACGTATGAAGAGTAAACATACTAAAATATTAGTCGGATTTAATCCATTACACTTACTTACACACACACACACATATATATATATATGTGCGTGTGTGTGTGTGTGTGTAGAGAGAGAGAGAGGGTGCGGCATAAATCTCCAAGAAATATATCTTACACTATTATTATTATTATGCGGTGGTATTTCTGGGAGGGATTTCTGCCGTATCCTGTATTTATGCAGATGTGTTAACAAATTGGAAATGCTTTTAAGCACGTGCTTCGCCTGAGTGACATGTTTTAGGTATTGCCTTACAAAAAATGACAATATTTTTTTTCTGGCTTTACCTGATTTCTTCATTATCCTTAATAAATCAGCTAAACTGTTGTCCATCAGTCATTATCGTATATATATATATATATATATATATATATATATATATATATATATATATATATATATATATATATATATATATATATTCATAATAATGCATTATGTCTCGAGCGAGTTTCCTCAACACATTTGACCTGCAGAAAAGCAATGGACGGACATTTCGTTGTATTTGGAAATCTTCAGCAGTTCGCATCCTCTACCGACTCTGAGAGTCGAACCTGGACCGTTACGATGCAAGCATCATTCTATCCGGCCAGCGATTTTGATAAGATTCTCTGAGTTGGTAGTCGATGTGCACTGCTGATGAGTCATAAAACAGACGAAAACGCAGTCCTTTGATTTTGAGTGTTGAGGATCAGGGTCTAGACATCATGAATAATATATATAAATATATATATATATATATATATATATATATATATATATATATATATATATATATATATATATATATATATACATATATATATATATGAGGTGTATCAAACCTAATTTTACAAACTTCAGGGGCGGGTTCATCAAATCAAGACAAGAACAAAAGTTCATATAAAAATATGTCCGCAAATCATACATTTATGAGTTATTAAGTTTAAATAAGCTTACGTAAGATGGTGCTGTCCCGCCATAGAGACCAAGTTACATTTGTCATCAGTGTACGCTTAGTAGCTAGTCTCACTTCAACGTTTACTGTGTGAACCACTTAACTTCGAAGTGTTCCGTTTAACAATGACAGGATATTCGTATCATGAGCAGGCAGATATGATTTTTACATATGGCCACTCAAATGGTAAAATACGTAAGGCTTCACGGTTGTGTCAGATCGCGTTTCCGGACATAATTTCAGCTGAGTCATCTAACGTTTGCTAATATTTATAAGTTATCTCCCTTTAATTTTCTCCGTTTTGAGGAAGCTAACCATATGACCAAGAGGGGATTCGTTTTTTTGAAAAGTATATTCACTATCATGATTAGCAGGACTCAATATAAAATATACTATAGTGAGTCTTGGAAAGTTTAAGAAAAATTCTGTCAATTTCTTCCTAGCAAAATCCGCCAGAGAGTGACGGGAAAATCTTTAAAAAAAAGATTAATTACTTGGTATCCGCAGCGTTGGATGTTACAGTTCATAACAGCAGAGAACAATCGAAACTTGTATGAAATTTGAATATTACTGCATGTAAGAATTCCAAAACGACTAATAAAAATAATATTCTTTTCGTCGTGTGTTCTAAAAGGTAAAAAAAAATAGCTTGAAGCGATTCATCCGAGCGATAAAAGACGGGAATAATTAGCCGAGAGATATTAAATGCTATAAACCTCAGTGAGGAGCGGAAGTTAGAACTGCTTGCGCAGTAGGCTGCGCAGAAATAAATAGGACTTCGAATCATAAATCCTTGGCTCGAAAAAAGCAGGTAGCTTTAAATGATATTATTAAAACATGTGTATACGTGCGGAAATGTACATGAATTTAAGAAGTAAGCTCTGTTGAAATGAATAACGTCTCGATGAATGCTTATGCTCTTATATCGTTTGAATACAATTATTTGAAAAGTGTAATATTTACTGATTTTTGATAATGGAGTCGGCATTATCCTACCAATGAATGATAAGACACGAGTTGTTTTCCATATTGTAATGCTAAGCACAGCTTGACATAAGAGACAGGCTGTTTTAAATTATATAATCTGGATATAAGAGTGTTCAGAATCTAAGTACATTATACCTGAAACAATATAAAGACGGAGGTTATATTAAACTTACCTATTTGTTTATATCAGAGTTGGCCAAACGTGCTTAATGTAAGAGCCACGTAGTATAAAGTTCAGATGTCTGAGAGCCGCAATACCTGAACAAAATTTACCCATACGTTTTTGTTACATACAATGCTGTCCGATATAAGTGACTCACCTGATTTTTTTTACTAAATGACCTCTTCTCCGATGAAACGAAAGTTGAGCTAAATTCAAAGGATAAGCGATCTAAAATCCGAAGAAGAAGCTTTGAAAGCTCTTTGAATTTAGCAGTAAGTACTGTCAAGCATCCTTTCACTATAATATTCTGGGATGCTTTTCTTTTCATGGAACTGGTTTCTTGAAACATATTTAAAAGACCCTCAGGAGCGAGCAGTACAAGAGAATTTTTACAGTCTTGTCTGCTCCCTTCTGCTGAAAGGGTGAAAATCGACCCCACCAAGCTCATTTTTATGCAGGATAATGCTCCCTATCACAAATCAAAATAGATGAAGGAATACTTTGATCAGAAGCAGGTGAGTGTTCTGCCATGGCCGCCCCAATCTCTTGACCTCAAACCCATAGAAAACTTATGGACCATTATAAAGTACAGGGTCTCAAGAAAGCAGTTAAGCAACATGTATATAACTGTATATGTATGACAACTCCCACTCCCACTCCCCGTGCACGCAAATTTTTAATCCCCTTACCTATGACCTCAGTCTTCTGATATTTCTTTGTAACCTTTTCTCCCCGGAAATTGCATTTATCCCTCTGTCTCCCTCCATTCCCCCAGTCAGCATTAAACAACAATACCTCTCACAGATCTACCATTAAAATTAGGATTGAAATTATTAAAAATTTTTACTAACCATGAACATTAAACTTACATTTTAATTCAATGGAATCTATATTCATACCCAGCAAATAATTAAACAATTTGAAATTAATATTTTATATTATCTGTGATCAAAATGAATTTAGAAATATATGTCCACGGTGCCGAATATTAAAGTTTAAAGAGACGCATGTGACTCGCGAGTTGCAGTTTCGCTACCCCTGGTCTATATTTCTGAAATGAGACATTGAACAATTTACACTATTTACATTCTTCGGACTCTGGTCCTCATCTTCGTTGCCATATTCATGACTTTGATACGCTCCGGTGTCCTACCCTAGTGGATTAATAATGTTCGGTCCGAAATTCCAAATGTCAACTGAAGAAGGCCGGAGCATACAATGGTCGAAACAACGAAAATAGTGTAATAAACATGATGATGGGAGTCCGAACAATGTAAAAAGATTAAATAGTTATTTAAATATTTATGAAAAAATAAAAGGAAATCGTTTTGGCTTTCGACGTCTATAGGAGAACAGTTTATAAAAAAAATCTGGTATTTTTCTAGCAAAACTTTAAAAATTATATTCAACGTCTTTGCTTATGAAATATTCCAATGATTGAAACAAATGAAAATTTCGAAGTGCCAAAATTGTCGAGTAT
>OZ010597.1:57847133-57857133 GCA_963932145.1 Acanthosepion lycidas | reverse complement strand
AAAAACCTAAATGTATAATATCAGGAGACTTTGATTCCCACGTTAGTCGTTCTACTCTCCAAAGCCAAATTTGGTAATTTTCAATTCCAGAAATCTCTCAAGACTTCTGAATATTGTGCAGGTGCACCATTGTGTCATAAGATCTTCGTTTTCAAAGATATGTGCATAACAAACAAGAAGACCGTTTACTATAAGAGTATCGAGAGTTAAAACAACTTAATAATTTATAAATTCGCCTAAGCTTAGATTTTGTCTTTGTGCGCTCACCATATGTCACTGAAATAAAACACCTCAGCCGGTACCACCGTTAGGATATACCTGATCTCTCTACTAACGTAGCATGTGAATACAGTTCATTTTCTGCGTGAAATGCTCATACGCATAATACCGACTCCAGTATGACTGTGGTCGCGCTGGTGTCGATATTACACCAACCTCATCGCTCTAACAGAGATGAGAAAGATGCTACAAATGTGTTGGGATATCCGAGACAAGACGTCTACTCCAATCTAAAATGAGTTGAGAACATATACTACGCATTCCCCCCAGGAAAAAGGCCGAGAAGCGCCGGTTCTGTTAGTAAGTATTTGTCCGACTTCCCCACTAAGTCATGATGTGACATAATTTTTTTTTTTTTTTTTTTTTTACGTGGGAACCTCTACACATGCGCATGCTAAAGATGAAACTGTCTCTGCAATAACGGTCAAGCTGGCGTCAATATTACACTGATTGCATATCTCTTAATGCTCTGATGAAGGGGTTCCTGCTGCTGGGTTGGAATTACCAAGTACAGGTGCCTTCTTCTCTCGAAACTTAGAAAAGTTTATTTCACTTCCGGCCAAAAGCGAACTCTTGGCCACTGATAAATTTTCTGCCACTCTACTCGTAGCCACTGGTAATATACGAACAGATATTTAGCCATATATATTACGAACAAATAATGTTTATAGCAAAAGCGATTTAGTCTATGTACATCGTTCCGACTGTTGTCCGTGTCTTTATTGTCATATTCATGACCTTTCGGGCATTGTACGCTCCGGCCTTCTTTATATTTTGGAATTTGGAACCGAACCTTTTATTTAGGTAGATTGTTCTAATTTAACTTGCCATTGATTTTTTTTTTTTTTTGCCGGGTAGGGTGGGCAATATCTCACTTTCAGTTATTTTCCTTTAGCAACTCAACTGTCCGTGTTTTTGTTGCCTATGCTGTGGTCAGTTATTGAACACACAACTCTTTTAGTCAGCTCTCTCTTTAGATCACTCAACTCTTTGGGTCAAATCAATCGTTGGGTGAAATCACTTATTAAGGCTTTTAACTTTGGGCCATGGAGATGAAAGCAGGGGTTAAGTGTCTGGGCGATTTGCTTTGGTTGTTCTGTCTGTGTGTATTGTAAAATCTCATAATCTTTTTACAGCTCCCATCATTATTATTATTATTATTATTATTATTATTATTATTATTATTAATAATAATAATAATAATAATAATAATAATAATAATAATAATTTCTTTGATTTCAGTTTCTGGTACATTTCTTTCCTTCAGAAATAGCATCATGGCATTTTCACAGAACATTTTTCGATGATAAGAGCAGACACATTTTGCATAGATAAAGTCCTTCGCAAGATGTGAGCTATACTTTTAGGTAAGTTTTTTTTTTATTTTTTACCAGGGACCCCTTCAATGAGTCTACCATAACTTTTTGCAATGAAACCGACGACTCCAACCACAACTGTATCTATTGATGCCGAAATCTGCCACAGTTTTTGCATTTCTTCTTCAAGATACTTGCATTTTCATAGTTTTTGAAGATCTTCAGTCATACATTATAGCCTGTAGGAACTGCCATATTATTGTTATTAGGTTGGTGCAAAAATAATAATAACATATGTGAGAAAACGACATTATTTTTGCACCAACCTAATATAACTATTATTATTATTAGTAGTAGTATTACTAGTAGTAGTAGCGGCAGGAGCAGTAGTACTAGTAGTATATAATCATTCTAAAAGTATCCAGTTGTTTCTCTCATGGTCATGTTCAACGACAAACTAAAACCTTAAGCATTTGGATAGAATCTGCAAAGAGTTGTGGGCAAAAATCCTCCCTAGGATCTGTAAAAGATGGTTACCTAGTACAGCAAACATCTACCTGCTGTGCTTGCCAACAATGGTTTCTTCATCAAATACTGAGTGCTATGGGGTGAAATACTTATTTTTTTCAATAATGAAGAAATAAATGTTCAAAAATTAATATAATGTGATGTTGTAAATTTTTTTAATATTCTATCTCCCATTTTCCAGATGGGGCTACCCTGAAACTTATAGGCCGTTCCTATTTTTTTAAGGTGACAAACTCAGGAAATCGGTAGGGGATGAAATACTTATTTTCCCTACTCTAGATATATCCAGAGTAGGAAATTCAAGTGAACTTTATCCCTTGAGCAAAACTATTTTATAAAATAGATGTCTTCTGTTTGAATTTCTGGGGCGAGG
This sequence comes from Acanthosepion lycidas, assembly GCA_963932145.1. Classification (NCBI taxonomy): domain Eukaryota; kingdom Metazoa; phylum Mollusca; class Cephalopoda; order Sepiida; family Sepiidae; genus Acanthosepion; species Acanthosepion lycidas. The sequence goes on along the minus strand of OZ010597.1, from coordinate 57,854,637 downwards.
AGTTATCATTATTTATTTTTGGACTACTATCATCATCATTGTTGTTTATATAACAACATTTTGGCCGCTCTGCCCTCCGGCCTTCATCAAGTGTATCTTAAATCTAGGTAACACACAGGGTATTCGAAATTAACTCTTTATTTAATCTACATGGGTAGGCCGTTCTTGTTCCATTCCCCAAGTCTATCTGTATAGCGTTACTAGCAGTATAACCAAACTGCGAAAGGGTATTTCATTACTCGGGATTTTTGCCGTTCATTTGGAGGAGTTTAAAATTAAAGTCAGCCCACCCGAAATCAATATTAACATTTGGATGACCATTCCCCACATAAAGAGTTAACAATTTGAATGGGGGCGGGGAGTGGCCCTGAAAAGGGAACTGTATAATAATAAGTAATATTATTGTAATAATTTAAACTATTCAATTTTTATTAAAGTTTTTATGAAAGATATATATATATATATATACACACACACACACACACACATATATATATATATATATATGTGTGTGTGTGTGTGTGTGTGTACAAGAAGAAATAGTTAATAGTAAAAAGGTTGTTGAGAGTTATAATGGACAGGATGTAGTGGAGAGCCATTGTCGACAAAAATTTGGACTTAAAACCGGCACTGTCTATCGAACAAAACAGTTCATCGAAATTTGAAAACTGTGGAAATGCATAAAAAACATCCAACCACACACCCACACACACACAGAGATTTTGAGAATTACAGATATAGATATAATTAATTATATAATTTTAACTTTATAATAATAAATAATTGTATAATAATAAATAATATTGTAATCATTTAAACTATTTATTTTTATTAAAGTTTTTATGACAGCTTTTTATTCAAGAACAGATAGTAAATAGTAAAAAGTTGCTGAGAGTTATAATGGGCAGGAAGTAGTGGAGTGTCATTGCCGGCAAGAATTTGAACTCAACACCGGCACTGAAGAATTATCTGTCAAACAAAAAAAAATCATCAAAATCGTATGAAAATTGTGGAAATGCCTAAACAACATCCGATCATAAACACTAATACATACACACACACATTCTGAAAATTATGGATATAGGTAGATTAAGGCGTTGGTTTGTGAAACTGTTGCCAATATAACTGATTTCAATCCCTGGCCCGAGAATTGTGTACTTGGAATCAGTGGTAACATGAAGAGCCATAACCGATCATAAAATAAGAACTAGACGAGATATCATAAAGAAATATATATATATATATATATATATATATATATATATATATATATATATATATATATATATATATATATATATATATATATTTCTTTATGATATCTATGTATATATATATATATATATATATATATATATATATATATATATATATATATATATATATATATAATAAAAAGGCTTAAACACTAATATCTCGGAATTTTTTATTCAAAAAATATACATGTGTGTATATGCACCTGTGGATTTTGCATATATATGTATATTTACCACTAATATTATCGATATATATATATATATATATATATATATATATATATATATATATATATATATATATGTGTGTGTTTGTGTGTGTATATATATATATATATATATATATATATATATATATAGATAGATAGATAGATAGATAGATAGATAGATTTGACTTAAAGTACGTTAGGATATCTCAAAATTTAGTATACATTTCATTTTTAAAAATTTTTTAGTGTGAAGTTTAATGTTGCATATTAAATATTTAGCAACTATTACCAAAAATCATTTCACACACTTGTGCAAATCAATTGAAACTCTTATCTAGGAATAAAGTGTCACTGCCGACACTTGAGTTTTTCTTTCTGTTTATATTCGAATTCCGTGGATGGAGAGAATAAACAATACTCAAGTGTTAACGAACGAGAGCTTAAATTCCTTGGATACACAATGAGAAAGGACGGCTTGGAAAATTTGACACTCACAAAGGATAGTGAAGGTAAGAGAGATAGCGAAAGTCAACGAACCAATATGTTGAACTTGTGTGAATCAATGAATGAAGGAACGGCGGCTGGGGCCTTAGTAAATGGAGAAAATCTTGTAAGTCCAACACAAGATAGAAATATGTGGAGGGCCAAGATCGTCTATATCCTGTACATAGAAGAAGAAGATCGTTGTTGTAGTGAAATATTTGGAAGGAAGCTTATCCATATTTTTGTTTACAACAAACGAAGTTGTTTTCATCGCTTGGAGAAGATGATCCGTGAAGATATATATTCGAGTCATCAAAGACAATTTCAAGTTTTTATGACTGTTTTGTTTCGAGAATTTTTTTTTATTTCCCGCTTGAATATTTCCATTTTTATAAGTTTTGTCAGACATCTGTGATCTTTCTTTGCTATGTTTTATTTCTTGTGTTTTACTTTTATTTTCAGGTTTCTATTCATATGCGTTGTTTTATCGTCTTTCTTGCTTTCTTTGTAATCTTTCCTGAGGAATATTTATTGATAGAATAGCGGACGCACTGAAGTTTCTTAAAAAAGAGACAACAAAAGAATATACCAAAAAAACCTACGTACAATTAAAGCGATATTTTTATTTCCTGAGAAAACAAAATGGAATTAAAAACAAAAAAAGATGATTATATGCGTATATATAACAATATCATTTTTCGTGCGCGCGTGGATGAACATCTCACAAAAGATTGGGAAGGACTAACATTTTCGAAGCGCAGTTTATCTATTGTTTTTTGTAGAATTTTCATATCTGCCTGTCTGTAAGCAAGTAAAGATTCTTTACTTTGTAATATACTGAGTTGTGTTCAGTGCGACAAGAGTTTCACCGGGCATCAAAAGTCTCACAGAAGTGAACTCACACATTTTGTTTCTAAGTCACAATTTAGACACAGTGAAAGAAAACAGAATGAAAGTTACGAAACATTTCTAAAATAGTGAATTGAGAACGCCATCTAGTGGCCGTCAGAAGTAATTTGGCAGACAAGTGCGGTAAACCCACCTGCTATTTCATAAAAGAAATCATTATTTTCTATTGTTTGATTAATTTTTTTTAAGTACTATTCTTTAGTTTTCCTATTTTATTTTCCTTCTTTCTTACATATTGGAATAATTATCTCGTTTTGCTTCCGTCTCAGTTCATTTTAAAGTACCTTTTCTTTTATTAACCTATTTTTATATATGTTTCTACTTTAAATTATTAATTTTGTCTATTGCCTGAATAACTGTTCGTGTTCATTTCGCTTTTTAGCTAATCTAATATTTTTTATTTATTTTTTAAATTCATCCTCCTGATCGTTTCCTCCTTTCTACCTGTCCAAATAAATAGACTCGATTCAATTTCACACCTGTTCTAAGCGTCACAATTTTCAAGACAACTTGAGTTAATGACCAAACATCAGATGCCATAAAATTGGTTTTAATATCTCCAGAAAAGAACCATAAAAACGATATGACCATAATACTTTGGGATTTTTCTATGCAATTCGCAAAAAAATCATTATAAATATGGCGATGTTTCAAGATAAGAAATATATATGTTAAAAATATGGCAATACAAAAAATATAAGAATCCAGAAAGTAACATTCAAAACAATAAAAATTAAGTAACTCATAACTACTGTTATAATTATAAGGTCACTGGGTATGAGTAAAAAAAAGTAACAAGATAAATATAGGAGTTTTAAGAAAAATTTTGATAACATGTTACTAAATATTTTTTAATTATTTAATTCCAAAAAAGACTGTAATGCCATTAAAAGACAAAGAATTACTCAGTGCCAAAGGAAACTAAAAATACAAACATTATTAAGAAGCAAGAGCAATAAAAGAAGAGGAACCAAGAAGAAAAAAGATAAAAAAATAACGTGTTTTTTTTTAGTTTTTTTTTAAAGATAATGGTTGGCTGGAACGCAAGAAGTGGAAAGGGAGTTCAACTAGTGTCACATGCGAGAGAAGAAACTGTTAGCATAGACCTTACCACTGCATCTAGCAAATTCATTTGTAATATGAGGAAACCTTGCCGTCAATCTAGTACTAGGCTTAAATTCACAATCTCTGAAAACTATAGTGGGGAAATTCGTCAGAACAATTAACAGGAATATACTTATAGAAAAGGCATGGCGAGGCTACATTACGGTGTTGGGAAAGTAACTGAAATGGAGATGCCATATAAGGACCGATAAAATTGCGATATATTCCTTGGATTTTAGCAAGAATCTCTAAATATATATACAAAAGAACTAGACCATATCTAACAGCAATAAGCCAAACATGAATTAATAGTAGACATAAATATGTATGATACTACAGCCTCTTACATAATTAATTGAAACTGTTATATCGAAATAAATTATCATTGCTGAGAATTGTGTTTGGACATAGATCGCTAGTGAGTGAGCAAATACAGGCGGCCCCATTATTGAATTAAGCGGATCACCTGAGGATTAGAGAAACGCATAAGTAGGCAGTAGCGTAGCGTCAAATTGATCGCCATTTCTACTCTATCCTCTATTACTATACGCATCGCTATTCTCTACTCTATTCACTATACTATTTCTCTATGCGGATTACTATTCGAGTCAGTATTAACAAAAAAGTACTATCAGTGCGAGGGATATTCGAAGGCGTCTGACACTAGCAATGTTCAACGGCGTAGTACAGTTGTATCCTCATTTACAAGGTCTCTAATACAACGAGAATTATGAAAGTGACAAAGAATAGTCATTGGCATTAAAAAAGTGGCAACGGGTGTTCGTTAACATTAAATAAGAAAAAAAACGAATAATTCTGTTATTATCTACATTTTTTCGTATTTTTTCAATGAAACATGACCCAATGCACATGTTAGTACTGCGTATTTCCATTCCACGTTTCTTGCAGATTGACCACAGATTCTCGATTGGATTTAAATCAGGAAAGTTTCCGAGTCAGTCGATAATACTTTGATTTGCTCACTGTTATGGCTTGCCAGTGTGTTTGTGCATCGTTACAATTTCTCGTACGCTTCCATCGCAGACAATGGCTGTACGGCAAGTAATCGTCAGTCGGACAATAGTGTCTGGGCGTGATAAAAAAATCTGATCCAATTATGGATGAGGCAATATTTTTCAAGGCCAAAAAAATGTCATCGCACACCCCGAAAATAGATTCATATTATTGCACACCACTACAAATGATCTAAACTGAGGAAAAAATAAAATTGATTACACCCTTTCCACCCAGTGGGTCTAAAACTAACGGTATGCTGAAAGAAAGGAAACTAAAGAATTGTTTCAATTAGTTTTCATTAGAATGTATCTGGAGAGAAAAATTGTCTAGCACGACAGAATAAACCAACTTTATTACCAGCAGATCTAGCATTTGATTCACTATAATCATTCTACTTCATCTCATGAAAGAATGGCAACTCGAAAATCACAACGTGTCAATTTCTGACGGAAGATAGAAAGAGTCTATCAGATATTTAATGGAGAGTTACGTTTTGGAGGACTTAAAATTATTAAGCCATACCTTGCCCCAGTTAACAACAGATTTTTAGATTAATAAAATTGCGCTGTGAGAATCTGAGTTCCTACTCGGGATAGTATTATCGATGGTAAGAAAATTAAAATAAAAAAAAAAACTGTAAGTCTTGTGTATAAACTTGACCTCAGAATCTATGCAAAGAGAAAATATATATTTATTGGCCTTTACCTTACATTTAGTCTCTGATAATCAAGCGGTAAGGTATTATACAAAAGTGCAAGTTTATTTCATGCTGTGAACGAATATGAAAGGATTTCGATAAAGAATAAGCACACATAGTGTTTGTAATTTAGTCAGGATGCCTAAAAGAGAATTTGCTGCCTAAATACACATACTGACACACAAACATATCTATCTATTTATCTATCTATCTATCTATCTATCTATCTATCTATATATATATATATATTAAATAAATGAAAACTACACCGCTTGTAAACACACATACACGTATATATATATATATATATATATATATATATATATATATATATATATTAGGTTGGTTCAAAAATAATGTCAGATTTTGAAGATAAAAAATACGTCAAAACCATTATTATTCTTGCACCAACCTAATATATATATATATATATATATATATATATATATATATATATATATATATATATATATATATATATATAATTATTTATTTTTAAAGAAAAAAAAATTTATAACATAAATATGTTATAAAATCACTACAAAAATAGCCATTTTGTTTCAACACCTTCGGTGTCTTATCAAGTGATGACGTTGAATGTAAAATAAATGGTTTTAAAAGTTTCAAATTAATTAATATTCTACGCAAGGGGAAAACGTTGTTACAAAGGCTAGATGGACCAATCAGAACACCAGTACAGGAAAATTCAAAAAGCTCGATAACGAAGTCATGTTATAATATCTATTCAGATGTTTAGTATTAAAAAATAATTTATTCCAACGAATAATTACTAAATTATATGATAAAATTTAATATTAAAATTTAAAACTGCTAATTGCAAAATCAAAATTTAACATTTAATCGCTATCAAGTTTATAACTATAAAATTACTGAGGAGAAAAGAAGAAATATATATGTTATTCAATTTATTTTTTCATTGAAGTTACTTTAGCTATATTTAATATCCGGTCTTTTTACAATGTATACATTTTAATCCTCATGATGTGTAAATGGGGTCCCAAACTCACGCGTAAAACAAACGCAGTCAGATTCTAATACATAAGCACCAAGACATATACACACACAAAAAAGGGGACAAGATAGAGAACATCTCCACCGTCTGTCATGAAAAAAAAAAGGGGGGGGGAATGGGAGAAGGGAAACCAACACACACGTACATACATACATAATTAAAAGTGGATGCACTTTCCATACACATAGATACATATAAATACATGCACACACATCCACAGACATTGACCCAGACAGTTGCATACCCTAACCGATAAATATTTAAGACAGAAAATGTCATTGCATGAATGTTAACAACCTATTGAAATCTAATTTAAGCGAGTAAATATACAAAGATAAAAATGATCAAAATTAATATTATTTAATATATTAAAATATAGTGTATGTAAAAAAAAAAAAACAAAAAAAACGGACATTAAATTCAACACCCATCGGTAGCTATGATTTCCACCTCATATACATATAAGTATATACACACACACACATACACACACATATATACGCATACAAACATATATATATATACACATATATACATATACACACATATATACATATATATACATATACACATACATATACACATACATATACATATATACATACACATACACACATACTCACACATATACATAAATATACATACATACATACACACCGAAACATCTACACATACATACATAAACATATACATCCGTATACATTTCCATGGTATCAAGTACACATACACATACATACACATATACCTATATGTACCCACAAATATACACACAAATATGTGTACACATATTTACAAA
>OZ010597.1:57747133-57839633 GCA_963932145.1 Acanthosepion lycidas | reverse complement strand
ATAGGCAACCTTAATGTGGATCTTTGCAACTCTATCTGCAATATTTAACTTTTTGGCTATTTCGGTGGTCTTTGTATCTATCTCGGACATTGCATTTATCTAGTTTGTGTCTGGATATAATGGCCTGACCATAAATAGATACCAAACCCAGACAGCTTCCTCCCGGTATCAGATACCTTACGACCCGAACAATTGCTAACACAAAACCTCTCTCAGTAACAAGGCGTCTACTAGACGAGGATTGACTTTGAAAAGAAATTTAGAACCATGCCCTGAGACAAGCATTAGAGGCTGATGATAGCCGTGTAAAGAACGGTTTGAAATTGGCTATCTCTACTTTGAGGTAATTTTGTTTTGATGTAAAAAAACAAACATATTATCTGTTAAAATAAAAACATCGAGCTATCTGTGGATCAGTTTCAATAATAATTATTACTAGGATCCACCCGGTTTATATATCAACGAATCGATTAACTGTACTATATATATGTATATTGTATACATCTGAGAAATTATGCATTTCTAAACGGGTTTGGTGTCAGACATGACAGCTATATGAAGTTCTTTATCTGACAAAGCTATTTAAGATCATGTCTGGGTTTGAAATTTAATTACGGCCATCATTTTTTGTTTGGAAAATATATGGTTATCGTGTTACATTCTACCTATCTATCTATCTATCTATCTATCTATCTATCTATTTCCCCACTCTCGCTCTCTCTCTCTCTTTCACGCAGAAACACCTGACACTATATATATATATATATATATATATATATATGGCAAGTATAAGAGAGTTTTTAAAAAACTGACATATTTCAATATATATATATATATATATATATCGCTTCAGTTATATATATTTTGAAATATGTCAATTTTTTAAAACTGTCTTATACTTTCCATATATATATATATATATATATATATATATATGTATATATATATATATATATATATATATAGTGCGTGTGTTTCTGTGTGATAGAGAGAGAGAGAGAGAGCGGGGAGAAGATAGGAGATAGGTAGATAGATATATAGATAGAATGTATCCCCACAACCATTTTACACGCACCTTTATATATATATATATATATATATATATATATATATATATATATATATATATATATATATATATATATATCACTTCCGTAATATTCAATTTTTAACGTTATTAGTTTATAATTGTATACTCACCTAATATAATTCAGATGTGTGTAAAAACGCTTGTTCGAATAGCAAATATGTTTATCAATTCACATGCAAAGGAAATAAAAAAATTTTGAACATTCGAAATGCATTGAAATCATTGTAATTTCACTTTTCATTTTAGGATTATCGCGATTTGGCCAGCGTTCTTTCTACAGACAATGTTTTTAGACAGAGTAGTTAATCTTGCCAAATAATCCATAGGACTGAAATACCCTGTGAATGGGTAATATTCTTGCCAATTTCATGTGGATGACAGTAATTTAATTACCATCTCTTCAGAGAATTTTAATAGAGGTTAGTGTCTGGTTTTGCGTAAAAGAAAATTATTTAATCGATTAAAGTCAAGCCTAATAATTTTCGCTTCTTTTTGCAAGCTTAACAAAATAATGGTCGTGAAATACGCTAGTATAATAAAATATTAGTGGCCTTAATCTAAATAGAACAAAATTACTCGTAATTCGATGACAAATGAAAACTAATCAAATATTTATTTATTTATATAACTATGAATCATGTGTCAACCAAACATGGTAAAACGTCGTCTGAAAAGCGGATAGCTGCGTATTGATTTGGTTTATACTGTCTGCTATCCGACACCGTGAGACGCATTTCAGTATTTAATCGATAAAACTGGAATATAGATTACACTGCGTGCCAAATTATTATCGAGATAACATTTTTCTAATATTTCAAAAACCGTCCAATCAATTCACACAACATTTTCACCCATTGTTGGCAACACTGACCTGCGCAATTACTGAAATTTTCGTACTGATCTGCGCAATGTAAACAAACTGGCGCCATATTTGTTATCATATATGTGTGAATTGATTGGACGGTTTTTGAATTATTAGAAAAAATAGTTATCCCGATAATAATTTAGCATGCAGCGTATATGGATTCAATATTACACATTCTGTAGTGGTCTTTTAATATCGAGTGGCAGCCTTTAATTTTTACATCACATTGTTACAGGTGGTGAAAAATGTGACTTGCATGTCAACAGTAAACGAAAAGGACGGAGGCTATCACAAAATGTGTTAACCATGACAGAACTAAAACTAGGATGAAAAGAAAATACGTCGAAAGTGCATTTTTCGTGTAAAACTAAACGAGCTCCATCTGCAGACGTATCGAAGAAAACATAAAACCCTGGGATGTCCTACATTAGCAAAACTAAGTAAAATTTGTGCCTTCAAATTTTTGTTGTTTAATAGAATTAAAAAAGGTGGCAGGTAAGTTGACATAGACCGGGGGTCGGCAACTCATTCGACCCCCGCGGGCCGGATCGTGTTATAATGACGGGTCGCGAGCCGGACGAAGGCCATTAATGAAAAATTAAGGAAAATTACATATGCAGACCCCCACCCTGTCAACCTAAATATTTAAAACCATAATGAAAATAAACATTGAGAAATCAGAAAAACAAGAGAAAATCTAAAATTAAAAAAAAACACCAAACAAAAATTACTTTTCCTCAAGGAACGTCAAAATACTTCAAAGTGAAAAAAATCAACCGAAGTGAAATGGATGAAATTATGACGTGTAGGTTTGAAACTGTCATTGAAAATTGTTCCACAAACGAACCACACACACACACATAAAAAAAAACGAAGCACATATACCCATACATACGAGTACAAATAGTCGCAAACATATACACTTACGTACGTACACATGCGGTATCATCCACACATTCATGAGACATGTATGTATAATGCGCGTATGATTAACTGTCTTTAGATTTCTGCTATCTCCCTGGCCTCTTTCACTTTATCGTTCCTTTCGCTTCTGTTATATTTTAATGTAGCCAGGGTTTCATAAAAAATATATATCCATTTTGACATTAAACGTAGGCAACGCAACTTGGTAAAATAAGTCTCATGAAAGATAACTGGCAGATATAGTCTAATATTTTTAGTGCACTGAGATGTGTAGACATTCTATGGAAAATGACATATAACAAATTTTATTTGAAGGTCGTCTCTCATGTTAAAAATAGAGTCATTAGTAATCAGGCTCGCGGGCCGGTCAAAATGCATTCGCGGGCCGGATCCTGCCCACGGGCCGTAGGTTGCCGACCCTTGACATAGACCCACTACATATATTGGTTTTACTACAACCACGCTTTCCCGTAGACATACCTGGCACCTTTCTGATCTTAGTCCCATCAAAAAATTTCTTAGAAACATATCCATGTTATTAGACAGATATTAGTTGATAATACAACGATACATACACATAGTAAAAAAAAGAAATCCCAAGATATTGATGTTCATCTATATTAAAACAAAACAAACCACACTCACCAAAATTATATTTCAAATCAGTCACAACCTATTACAATGCATTTAAACACATTGTTCTGTTGTTAACATTTTTTCACGTGGTCATGTATGACGTCATAGAACCGCATTACAAATTTACAACCGGCGTATGCTATTCCGCGACCGTTATCCTCACATAGCAAGCATCTATGTAGACATAACAGGATATGATCTGTGATGGTGAACATCCCTGTTGTAATGTCCATATAAACACTTCCATGATGGTTCATGTGAGCCAAAATCTTAGATCTAGAAACAACATTATAAAAATATCCAAATGTCGGACAGTTTTTGCCTTTATTTTCTGCGGAAACTAAAGCTAATATAGGAAGCTTAGAACGGCTCATGATCAAACATAATAGACATCATTGTCTGTTATATTTAACAGCATATGCTTGAATATTGAACTGCTGCCTCAATACCTACGTATATATATATATATATATATATATATATATATATGTGTGTGTGTGTGTGTGTGTGTGTGTGTGTGTGCGTGTGTGTGTGACCGGACGATTGCATCTAGCATGAAACAGCCTGTCGCTTATAGGTGTTGACTTCAATGTTCCCTTTTATATTTATACATGCTCTATCTCTGATATTGAGCACTTTATCCCATAAATATAGCAGACCTTAAGAATATATTTATTCATATATATATATATATATATATATATATATATATGTGTGTGTGTGTGTGTGTGTGTGCACTGCGTGCGATAAATAAATTGTCGTCTTTAAGCAGATATGAAAATAATACTGACATCTCATTTTAACAGATATCTCTACCAAAATTACACAAAAATATCTTGACTTATTAATGAGTAATTTTGTTCAGTAAAAGCGTCATTGGCTTCAAGCAAGACCTCCAAACGACTGCGGGATCTCCTGTAACTCTTCTGGACAATCTCCTTGTTTACGCTGCCATAATTCTTGCCGTCAGTTCAACTTTGGTGTTACACTGTGTTACACCAGGAGAGAAGATTAGCCGGTTAGTGAAGGCAAAGATCATCTTAAATAAGATAGGAAATGATTACCAAATTTGAACAATAATGCAGTCAGAATTGGCATTTTTAAGAAAATCTTACTTCTAAACATAAGCGCTTCCGTTTAAGGAAACTTTCAGTGTTCATTTTCCGAGCAACTATGTCTGTCTGCCTGCCTTATGTGAATGGGGTAACCGGAGAAAATACAAAGGATCTGCGGTCCATATAACATCAGGATAGCCTTCAAATGCTGGACGACACTTCACAGATACCTCTCTTGAGTAAGCCCCACCCCATAGATGATTTAAACACTGTTTAATCATATTAATTCAAGAATTAAAGTTGATAATCCGAATGTTTTTAAGAACAATCTTAAAAAAAAAAAAATCAAAATTTGACATAATTCCAAATAATTTCTTTGATCTTGTGGAGGAAGATATATTTCCTCTTCTTTCTCACAGACATAACGTCGCATCGCTATCACTGACAATCACGATAATCAGACCGTTATGGCGTAACTTGGTCTAGGGTAAGCTAGCCAGAACGTTTTGAGCCATCTCCAGGCTTTTTTTAATTCAGATTTTTCCTCCCCATGACTGGTTTTCTAACAAGCCTATAGTTTAAAGGATATCTAGCATTGCTGGAAAGGTGATGGAAGAGAATACATGGATGTAACTTCAAATTCTATGCGAAGCGTTTCTTTTCTGGCACTTCTGCTTTGTGGAACACTCTTCCGGGTTTTTGCTTCACAGTCAACTTTGATCTTGAAAACAGTAAATGCAGTGTCAATCGTTATCTTCTGTCTTGTTCAACCCTGTTCTTTTATTGTTTTCTCAACTTAATAATATTTATTATTGTTTTTTTTTTTTGCTTTTATTCTCATATTTTCTAACACTCAGTAATATCTGGAGTCCCAGTCACCTTATTGACTTGCTCGGGGTGAAATGATGAAAGTAAAATCGGTTTCTTCAGGGTATTTGCAAACTTGACTGGAATTCGAACACGGCTCTCCAATGTCTCGTCTATTACACTACCGCACATCATCAATGATATCGCAACTCTGTCCCTATTTCCATGTAGATGTTTGGATGTTCTCCATTCCATAGATCAACTACTTATGTTCTTTAGAGTGGGAATATGCTATTTTCACAGAGTTGAATCACTTTCATTTCCCCCGTAATACGAGGTCTGATCAGAAATTTATCCGCATGTTTGAAATAAAAAAAAAGAAAACAACACATATCAATTTGGTATTTAATCTCCTTCCAAATAGTCTCCTTCTCAAGGTACACATTTTATCCAGAGTTATTTCTGTTGATGGAACCATTCTTGGAACATCTTTTGGGGGGATAACGAGTAGCTGCCTGGTCGCATTCTCGTGGAATTCTTCGTCCCTATTTCAACATAGATGGTTGGATGTGTTCCATTCCATGGATCAACTAGTTATGTTCTTTAGAGTGAGAATATGCTATGCTATTTTCACAGAGTTGAATCACTTTCATTTCCCCCGTATTCGAAAATCCCACTTATCTTTACCCCTTGTCAAAAAGAACTGCTAATTTTCTGGAACAGCGTAGATACTTCCCTGGACATTACAAAACTTAACCTTTCATGTCAATGGACAATCGTTGTCTATTCTCCTTATTGTCATAAACTTCTACCCGCGCATTCATTCATATTAGATTCCCCGTTCATCATTACTATCTTATCAGTAAGTGTTTATCTTGAAAAATATTTATAGAAAAGACACAGAGAAGCGACGTTACGGCGATTAGAACATGACGGTAGCCAAGATGCCAGTATCAGGAAAGATATCATTATAGACCCCGGATTTTGTCTAGAATCTCGAAATAGGGGGTCTGATCAGAAAATTATCCGGATGGTTGCTATAAAAAAGAAAACGACAACGCATATCAATTTGGTATTAGGTTGGTGCAAAAATAATGTCGTTTTCTCACATAGTAACATATGTGAGAAAACGACATTATTTTTGCACCAACCTAATATTTAATCTCCTTCCAAATAGTCTCCTTCTGAAGGTACACATTTTATCTCAGAGTTGTTTCTGTTGATTGAACCATTCTTGGAACATCTCTTTTGGGGGGGATAGCGAGTAACTGCCTGGTTGCATTCTCGTGGAATTCTTCGAAGTCTTGAAATATTGTTCCTTTCAATTAGGATTTGATTTTTGAAGAGGAGAAAGTCGCAAGTGATCTGAGGAATGTGGCATTTGTCGGGCCGAGAAATGGTGTACTTGGACAAAGGCTGCGGCACAAAATGATCAGTACATAGTTTTCTCAGAATTATTCCGTTGAACTACACTTCTGTTGAGTCGTCTCTTCATCTGTCATGAAACTGTCCGGCAGTCACTTCCATATAGGACGAATGATATTGCATAAACGTTCAGTTCTATTTTCGTGGTTTCTACCGAAACGATTCCGTTTCTTATTTATTTACTTAGCTTTTGGAAGGCATCTTTCGTCATCACAATGTACCTTCGGATATCGTTGTCGCTATTTTTTGTCCTATGTTAAAATATGTTATATAGCAATAAAGCGTCGTTGCCGACACTTGAGTTTGAACATAGATCGCCAGTGAAGAAACAGAGGCGATCCCATTATTGAATTAAGTAGATCACGTGACAATGGGAGAAACACATAAGTAGGTAGTAGCGTGACATCTAATAGATGTACACTTCTACTCTATCCTCTATTACTATTCGGATCGTTATTTCTACCCTATCCTCTATTACTATAAGAAGCGCTATTCTCTACTCTACTCACTATACTATTTCTCTATGCGGATTACTATACGGATTACTATTCGAGCGAGTATTATCGAGCAACTACTATTAGTGCGAGTGATATTCAAAGGCGTCTGACACCAGTATTCAACAGTTTTAATATAGTTGTATCTGCGATTACAAAGTCTCTACTACAACAAGCATTACGAAAGTGACAACCAGTATTCTTTGGCATTACAAAACTGGCAACAAGTGTACGTTGGCATCACAAAAAATACTTCCGAGATGTTTAAATAACTGGAAAGAGTTTTAACGGTGTGTTGAAAATACGACACGGAAATCTTAATGCTCATTGGAATAGGGAACGATTCCTTCCATAAACTAAGCGAAGTATTAAGAAACACAAAAAATTCCTTAAAAAAGAAAATACTGCTAAAATTGTATGTACTACCAATCCTACGATAAGGCAGCAAATGCTGGAAAATCTCCTCGTATGCTACAGGCAACAGAGATGTAGTTCTGAAGAAGGATGCTGAGAATACCATGGATATACAGAGGAAGATAGAGACAAAAATGATATATATATATATATATATATATATTGGAATTTTGTTAGGACTTACCAAACATTATTCTTGGTTACCATTTTATTTGATTTCTGTTGTACATTCATTTACTTGCAGGTCCCTAAGGTCAGAAATGGCACCATGAGAGTTAATACTGAGTATTTCTAAAAAACAAAAGGCCAATCTAAGATCACATCCATTTTAGACAGATTAAGCTTTCCGTAATATGTGAATGGTAGTTGTGAGTACAAATATTTGCATTTTTTTAAGTCATCGTCTACCGGGAATACTTTCAATGTGTCTATTGGAACATTTCCCAATGAATCCGAGGTTTCGAAATTAAAACTGAGATTATTGATGCCCTCATGTGTTCCAACTGTTAGATTTCCAGTTCAAGATCCTTGTATTTTGATAGATACATCAAATTTGCAGGCAGCTCCATCTCGAGATGAAAGCACGTACTATTTTTGTGGCATTTGCTCGCGTCTTGTCGATTAGCTTTGATGCTCAGCCCGTGTTTATTGTAAAGTCCCATAACATTTTTATATAACCTATATCTATAAACGACTCGTGGTCTTCATACCAGTTCGTTGTCGTTACTTTTACATCAAATTTTAAGATATTCCAGTGCAGATATTGGCTGACAATATTATCCCAAATTTTCTTTTCGATTTATGCTAATCCCGTACAATCGCACACAAGATGGCCTATCAGTATTATTTCCTTTGACTTATTTTATACATTCATTTCCTCCAGGGTCCCAACCGGAGACCTAAGGTCAGACATGGAATCATGACTTTTTTCCACTGAGCATTTTTCTTAAAGAAAATGACAAACCAAAATCTCACTTTTTACATAGATTGAAAATCTCATTAAAGTATGAACCGTTATTGTGAACACAATTCTTTGTCTTTCTTTAAGGTTACCTGGTGTCCCTTCAATGAGTCTATCGGAACCATTTCCAGTCAAACCGGGGCATCCAACTACAACTGGAATTACTGATGTCCGACATGTACCACGTGTTTAGTTTTTCACTTGAAGAACCTTGAATTTTGATAGAATTTTGAAGTTCTCCAAATATGTATATTAGTCTGCAGGAACTGCCTTGCCCATAAGAAAGCACATTCTTTTTTTGATGGTCTCTGATCATGATGTCTAGGCGATTAGTTATGTCTGTCTGAGTGCATTGTAAAGTATCATAATATTGCTACCAGTCCTATCTCTCTATCCGTATTTAGGGAATGTTCATACCAATTTTTTGCAGTTTCCTTGCCGTAGAAGTTGCCGATATTCCAGTTCAGATATTGACTCATACTATCAAGCCGAATTTTATATTCTTTCAACATGAAAGAAGATGGTCACTTTTTTTTCTGGATATTTATCAACGAATCTGCATTTGGGGTCAACAATATTTTTCAGTATGTGTGCTTAGTAAGTTATAGTTAGCAAGTCTTGGTCCTGTGGAAAACCTTTAGTTTAAGCTTTTAAATCTGCACTACGTAACCACTGAGCATGGCGTTTGTCTACATCAGCTTCTCTGCTACGGGCAGAGTATTGATCATAAAGTGGCTTACGCTGCCATTGATTCTGCATTTTGGTATATTGCATTTGCTTTTGCTTTGTTTTTAGGTTCTTTCCCGTTGCAGTAAATGTATTCTTGTTTTCAATTTTGAATTTGCTGGCTTCCTTTATTACTGAATTACTTGACATCAATCATCATCCGATCTTCTGTGGTTTCCAGGCTAAAGACCGATTGTTGTGGCTTTGTAAGACAGTTTTAGTTGAACTAATCCTCAGCATCCATCGGATCTGGACATGTGCAGACTATCAACATCAAGCATAGGAAGATGCATGCGGCGGCAAGTGAGAAGCTTTCTCGTTTTGGCATCCATTTAACACGGTCGAATTAATTTATTATTATTGTTATTATTATTATTATTATTATTATTATTATTATTATTATTATTATTATTATTATAAGCATTATTAATATTAATATTATTGTTATTATTATTATAACCTTTATTATTAATATTAATATTATTATTATTGTAAGCATTATTATTATTAATATTATTGTTATTATTATTATTATCATCATTATTAATATTATTATTTTTATTAGTAGTATTATCATTATTGTTATTATTTTAGTAATATTATTAATATTAATATTATTATTATTTTTATTATATTTATTATCTTTTTTATTATTATTATTTTATTATTATTGTTATTATTATAACCATAATTATTATTAATATTAATATTATTATAATAAGCATTATTATTATTAATATTAATGTTATTGTTATTATTTTTATTAGTAGTATTATCCTTATTATTATTATTTCATTATTATTATTAATATTAATATTATTATTATTATATTTATTATCATTTTTATTATTATTAATATTATTATTTTATTATTTTTGTTATTATTAACAGTATTATTATTAATATTACTATTATTTATATTAGTATTATCATTATTATTAATAATAATAACAATGTTATTATTATTACTTTATTAATATTGTTTTATTATCAGTGTTATTATTATTAATATTATTATTATTATTGCTATTATTATTATCATGATAATCATTATTAATATTAATATTAATATTATTTATATAATTATTATTATTATTATTATTATTATTATTGTTGTTATTATTATTATTATTATTATTATTTCTTATGAGTTCTAAATATCTGGTAATTAGTGCATGGTTAGCGTGTTCTCATGTTATTTACCTCTGTCTCATCATTTAACCATATTATTTCGGCCTTTTCTCAGAGGCGTCCTTTCTGCATCAGTTCCAGTGGACAATGAAAGCCAAATTTCTTTATCCATGTCTGTCAATCACGGAACGTTGAACAATTCCATATGGTTTGGTTGTAGATCTAATCAACTTCCAGAGCCTTTGGAGTTGAAACTTCAATAAGTCATAAGTGATATTTTATACTAATGTTCATCCAATACAAGTTATATCTGTCTAAAAGGGTGTAGGAAATGATTCGTCACCCACAAGTCTGTATAGACAATTTTAACTGTATAAAGACAGGTAAGTGAAGAGCGGACACATTCCCGCAATACTCGCACTGATTACATTCTCTCTTCTTCTTTTTACCCAATCCCTGTATGAAAAGGACAATCTGGACGAATGATTGACTTTGCACTTTCTACTTGTATTCCACAAATATGTCTGGCGGGATGCGACCCTTTTTCAGATATCTTTGCATTGGACAATCTTACAAAATCTTACGTATTTCTGACTTGAGGACTTTTTCAGGTTTATGGCTGCACGATTCTTTTTGATGCTGAAAAATGGATGACGTTGTATACTTGATCCTATCTACATCATTTATATTCATTCTGAGTAGAAAATGGGTAATCAATCAAAATATATATTTTTCGTTCTTCAAAGTACTCACTCATTCCCTAAAGGAGTGATATATTTTCTTTGTGGACATACTTTCTGATAATTTTGTACTGATAGCCTGCTTTGGAATTACTTCTTTTTTTTTCTTTTTTTTTTTTAAGTGTTTCACCCCAAGCCAGGTGGGAAGCCACTAGCACGCATCGGGTTACAGAGAGTTGGAGTGAGAGCAAATAGGAGTGATAGAGGAAAGGATGAAGAGAAGGATAAGGGATAGATCAGGGCATCTGGAGACGTCGATAGGTATTACATTTGAATAGTTGGAGATTATATCTATCAGGGAAACAGGAAAAGGGGTATTTCCACAGGCGAGAAGTGCGAGACATGAAGCTGTTGCAGTAGAAGAGACGGCTACATTTAACAGTTTCAACAGTGAAAGGGTTTTGAGCGAAATGCCAGCCTAGTAGAACGCTTAAATTAATGAAGTTTGGGAACCAGCGAAAGCAGTTCCGCGGAACATTTGCCATGTAAGTATTTGTAAAAAAAGACAGATGGAGACGACGGCACGTCTGTGAGAGAGCGACTGCAGACGAGATGCCATATCAGGGGTAATTGCTTTGCATACCCGTCTATGGATCTTATCATGAACCTTGCCATAAACATAAAGGGGCACCAGATCATATATGGCAGCAATACTCCATGCAAGGGCGAATGGTTGATTTGTAGATTGGAGGGATCGACTCCGGCGAGAAAAATTTCCTGGCGCGTCACAGGGATCCAACTTTCCTTGCGGTGGACGAAGCTATTGACTCAATGTATTTGTTCCAACTCAGGTCAGCAGTCAATGTGAGGCTGAGTTGAGCGTCAGACATTCGATTTGAGTGCAGGGATGGTTCTCTGTGGTGAGGAGTAAATTGTAGTGTCGTCCGCGTAGATGCCTACTTGGGAATCTATGAGGTTCATGAATATAAGGAACAGATAAGGGCCTAGGGTGTAGCCTTTGGGAAAACCTGCGTTCGTAGGATAGGAGCTGGAGGAGAATTTCTTACTATTTCACCCCAATCAAAGCAATATAGCCACTAAGACACAAGGGGTCGTTGAATTTTAAAGAATAAAAAAATAAAATCATTATTACAGAGCGAGAACAATAAAATGATAGGAATAAATAAGCCACTAGATAACGATTGTCATAGCACTCATTTTTTTAAAAAATCAACGTTAGGGCAAAAACAAGATGCCGGAAGAGAGTTCCACAGGTGTTAAGTGCGAGAAAATAAACTATTAGCAAATAGTTTACGATTACACCTAACCATTTTAACCGTAAATATTGCTATGTTGCTAATATTATACAGCGCTTGAATCTATAGAGTCTTTCTAATAGAGTAAAGTTAATCGGTTTAATTACCATGAAAATATCTCTAGAAAGTTAATATACAGCAGTGGGAAAGTAACTGAAGTCAAGATGCCAGATCAGGAACAATAAAAATGCAGATTCTTTCTTTCAATTTTATCAGTTTCTCTAAATATATAGCAGGAGTACGAAGCTATGTGTAGTAACAATACTTGGGGCCTGATCAAATGGTAGACCTATAATTATGCAAGATAGATTCTGGCGAGGAAAATTCTGTGCCGCATTACACAGAACCTATCTGTCTATATTTCTGAGATGACGTATTATGTACAATATTTACTATCATTGCTCTCATCTTTGTCGCCATAATCCTTACAAAGTTTCAGCCGTTCTAGGCTCCCCTCCTTCTTCAGGTGGTTGGAATATCAAACTGAACCCTTTATTTCGATGGCTGGAGTAGACTTTTCTAGCTCCACGTTCCATGTTTAATGGATGTCAGCCATCAGTCATCTCCTATTAATTTCCCTCTCCAAGTTCTCCACTGCCTTAACCGAGTATTGAACTCACACTACTTGGGTCCTGTCACTGGATCTAACCAACGCCTCTATCTACTGTGCCATGTGTATGAATTTCTGGGTATTATAAAACTAATGTCTTCAGCACTCATTTTTTTACCATTGCTCATATTGTAATTTTTGCTGTTATCAATTCATTTTTTTTTACCAGAGCTCATATTGCAATTTTGGGGGTATTATCCCTTTTCTCTGGCACTTCTTATTAAACAATATTTCGAATAATGAAAATAGTGAACCAATTGCCTTCTTGCCGACCTAGCTTTTGATTCAATATAATCTTTTTACTTCATGTCAGCAGAGACCGTTAGCCCGAGAAAATATAACGTCACTCTTCTGGAGGTTAGCATCAGCCATGGTAGGCAGAAAGGAGTCTATCCAATGATTAATAGAAATAAGTCTATTTTCTATACTCATTTACTTTCAGATCACAATCAGAGACCTAAGATCAGAAATGGCATCATGATATTTTCTACTGAGCGTTTCTGCAAAAATAAATAAATAAATAAATAATAATAATAATAATAATAATAATAATAATAATAATAATAATAATAATAATAGTAAAACAGCCATTCAGCACACACAGTGTACATAGATAAAGCCATCCGTAAAATTTAAGCTGTGCTAGTGAGAACATTTTTATCTATTTCGTATTTCATATTTTAACCCTTTGAGTCCTGTGTTCCTAAAAATTTAAACTCTTCTGACTGATCTCCTGAGTCCAAATTCGCAAATAATTTGTATATAACGTTTCACGGGAGATATAAAAAAATAGTTACAAGTGTTTACATATCGTTCAACTGGAGGTTGGGCATTAAGTCATTTGTTTTCTACCTGTTCATCCATGGATTGGGTATTTCGTCATTTTTCTCTAACACCGGTAAAGCGTTGGTTAGGGCTAAACTAAGGTATGGGTTACCAGTGATTCCTTTAATGAGTCTCTACCAATCAAACACAGGGCCCTAACCACAACTTAAATTATTGATGTGTTTATGTGCTTTGAGATTTGCATTTCAAGTTCATTGTATTTTGATAGTTTTTTTTTCGAATGGATTACAGTCTGCAGGAACTTCCATGTTAATAAGAAAGGATATTAAGTTTTTGGGAGTTTTTTTTTTTTTTAATTTTTCTGTGGTTTTTAACCGCGATGTCTCGGCGACTGCTTTTGATTGTTTACAATCTTTCTATTTTAGAGTTCCATAAAATCCTTACAGGTCAAATGTCTGTGACTGGGTTGTTATTATTATTATTATTATTATTATTATTATTATTATTATTATTATTATTATATAAATGCATTTTGGTATTTCATTAGAGTTTCGGTAAAATATACACTTCAGTCTGTTTTGTTGCAAAAGAAAACCGTCATTTGTAAATTGTCATTTGTTGATGTGATTCTTAATGACAAACACGATTGTTGTAACAAAAGAAAAATACACACAGACAAAGATGGCGGCTTGGGACAATGATGATTATTAACATTGATAATTGGAAGTTGGAAGAAAGCGACAAAAAGCCTGAGATTTGACTGCTGAGTTGAGATGCAACATTTTCTCACTGTTTGTGAGGTGAGGATTTTACAATACATTTCATGAGAGTGTAACTTCTAAAAAAAAGTGTGGGCATTCGAAACCTACAACAGAAAATATTAGATACACTTTTTTTCTTTTCAAAATTACTGTAAATGCTAATATACTGCTTTAGTTTAGTATTATTTTTATCATCAATACTACAACCCTGATTTATCGTTCATTTTCGTTCAATGCTTGATTGGTTTCTTTGTTTAACGGCATATCAACTACCTAGGCGTCACCGTCCTGGGTATAACGATAAACTACATCCACGTCCTGGGTAAGACGATAAACTACACCCGACAGCAAGGCCTCTTCTCATGAGGTTTTGAGGAGCGGGGAACCACGTCTAAATTTCTGGTTTTGCCAGATCCGCCCTGCCACGTGGTGGTGGCAGTTGTCAGGGTCCCAGCTATGGGAAAATAGTTAACCTCCAAATGGTGTCAAACACCATGAAAGTATAAAAATAGGTTTTATTACCAGATATACTTTTTTGTAAAAAATTATTATCAGTAATATATTTTTTTTTTAAGTTATTACCGGCAATAAATTTTTGGAAAAAAAAATATTACCAGCAATAAAAATCTTGTTGGCATTAAATAACCCATTGATGTTGGTATGCCGTAAAACAAAACCAACCTAACCAAACGATATGGGTCATTTAATGCTGAAATTAAAATTTTCTTGGCAATTTCTTTTTTAAAAACGTATTGCTGTTATTTTTTTTAATATGAAAATATATTGCTGGTATCTTCACTATAAAATATATTTTTATAATTTCATAATGATTTCACGGCGGCTTACAATTTGTTCATAGCCTGAACCCTAAGAGGTGCTACCAACCCGGAAAGTCCTGGGTAGAGTAACAATTAAGATGCGGTTTCACTCTTCTCAAAACCTTCCTGTCAGTGCTACATCCGGGAGAAATGGCTCTGATCTGGAAAATAGAGAATTTGAAGAGCATGGAACCACCCCTTGAATGAATTTTTTTCTCAGATCCACCCTGACCTGGGGTGGTAACACGTGTTATGGTTTCATCTATTACCAAATGGTGAACTCAGAAACAAACAAAAAAATATGCAAGTATAGATATATATTTTTATAGTAAAAAAAAATTACCAACAATAACTATTTATAGCAGAATTACCAAATATAACTTCGCTGATTAAACACAGTATTTTTCTTTAGGGACAATATTAAATTTCGGTATTAAATGACCCATTGTGGTTTATACACCACAACATTAACCCAATCAAACCACATTCATATTAGAGGTCTTGTTGCCGAATTTAGTTTATTGTCAAACATAGGATTCGTTTTCGTTGGAAATAGATTTTTGATAATTTTATTCTTTGAAATTCTTGACTATCTTTTTAGTGACTTTTTCTGAATCAAAGTAAAATCAATCTGTCTTAAATGATGCAAATTTATTGGAAAGGATTCAATCTGGAGAAGGATCTAAAATAAAACATTTTCTTTATTTCAATAGATTTCGTTTTCCGCTAGAATTTTATTTTATTTTATTATTTTGCGTGTCGTTTCGTTTTCTCTCGACATTTCAGTATTTAATTTTGCACGCCTTTCAGATCAATTCTTATGTCGATTCTTAGGTTAATGCAGAAGAAAAATATATAAGAGGAAAGAAACTAAATGAAGAACGGAACTAAAGATTTGAAGGCGCTAAGACCGAATAGATGTAAATCGTAAAAAAGAAAGAAAGAAAGACACGTGTTTTTCAGTCAAAATTAATCTTCAAAAATTTAAAGAAATATCAAATGATATCTGGTGTTCTCCTTATTCTTTCTTTTTATGTGCTATATCGGTTCAGGAAGTAGGCGATCATGGCTCTCCACCTCTTTCTATCCTTTGCAGCTCTACACAAGTTCCTCTTCTCTGATATCTCTTCCAAACCACGTTCTGTCATCCATTTTCTTAAGCCCGTTAGGTATGTCACTCGTTTTTTTTCCTTTGTCGCTCTTTCCCTCTATTCGACCTGATTTTTTTTATAGCAATGTTCATCCAATACAAGTTCTGTCTGTCTGAAATGAAGTAGTTAATGCTATTAAATATAAGCCTCCTCCTTGTTTTCAACCTTTCTAAGACCTCACCATTGCTCACATGCTCGGTCCATGATATCCTAAGTATCTCTGTAGAACCACATCTCCGTCGCCTCGAGTCTCTTCTTCATCTTTAAGGAAATCCTCCAACATCCGCTGCCCTAAAGAAGGGCAGATGTCACGTAACAGCTTAGTATTCTTTTCTTTGTTACCAAAGAAATATTCGTTTCTTGCAATACTCTGCCCAGCTTTTGGAACGTGTCCTTGGCCATTCTACGGATCTCAGTGTCTCACAATCCCCTGTCAAGGCGCTTCTCAGATATTTAAACTTCCACGTCAGCATTACTCTCTTTTTGTTCCTGCCTCTTTTCTAAGTCTTTTATATCCAGTTACTTTACTGCCTTGCTTGGCTTGAACTTGCTTAAAAAGAAAAAAAAAAAAAAGATTCTTCTCGAAGAATAAAATAGAGGATATTCTCCTTTAATTTTTCTCTAATCTTCACTCTGAACAAGGCTCAATAATATGACAGAGTAATTATATGCGGAAATGTGGGGAAGATAACATTTGACTTTAGAATTGATTAGGTTAAGATTTTAGCGATCGGGGAAGCATACTCTTGGGAGTTAGTTCCTCCAACAGCAGTTTGTGAGAAAAATGTTTGCGCGGAACTTATATCGCATCAATAGAATGCAAAAAGAATGCTTAGCGCCAATTGGCGTGACAGGATTTCCTGCGGAGGTTATTACTGATAACATGATAGAATATATTTCGCCTGAGCACTTTTTCATGGTAATAGAAATAAATCAGCGAGAGTGTTGTAATATTTTGTCTCAGAGAAAGGGACTGTAGGGTGAAAGTAATGCATCACCCATAAGGACCTTAAACGCTTTTTCGATTCTGTTGCAAATGAAATAGCGAAGACATTTCCTGTCCATATATGGTAGCAGTACTTCCTTCTCAGTCGGATCTGCCTCTTGAAAAAGTAGATAATTACAGGATGAGTCAGGTACTTATTGAAGGGGTACATGAAAACGACCATTCTTCTAGTATAGTTGGCGCAGGATCGTCTGTACGTCTTCCTCTTGAGTTATGAGTTGATTTAAAATGCCAATATGCGCTCAAAGCACTGGGCCTTTACGACGTAACATACGTTATTCGTGATAGTTGAAGCCATAAAGTTGTGTTGAAATACTTAGATTTGCGTATTAAATTTCGGTTGATATTCTGCTAAACAAAATCAACCAGGCAACTAACAAGAAAGAACTCTTTCATGATACTAAGGCATATAATATCTGAGAATTTCTTGAAGAAATCAAACTGTATTTCACAATATAACTTCAGCAAAACTCGAACATAAAACATTGCACCACACAAATATGTATGTATATAAAAGCTGAGTTTCATCTACCATGGATTCATTTGTGTAAGTAGAATAACATATATATTTACGACTTGAAAGAAAATGAAATTTTAGCAGTAAGTAACCCATGAAGGTGTTGATATACCGTTAAACTGTCGATAATCGGTAGCGATAATCGCATTTGCATTAAGCGCTGAAAACTAGTCCATGTTTATGCTGTGTAACTGGTCAGCTTGTCTGCTCTGTATGGACATTTTGATTTATAAATTCAGCAGACTGGATTTTCGTTTTCTTTTTCTTTTGTCTAAATATTTGCTTTTTTTTGTCGTTTTTCTTTTATCGATTTCGTTGTTTTTTGGTCCTCATTTTTTTAATTTGTTTCCATTGGGCAGTCTTTGTGTTGGGAGAGATGCAAGCGCAGGTTCTACCAATACTTTAGTTGGTTATATAGATAAAAATGGACATCGAGGTCAACACCAGGCGGTGACAGCCTGTTTCATGCTTAAACACAATCGCTGACATGACGACTGCGTTTAAGCATGAAACAGATTGTTGCCGCTGGGTGTTAAAATGAATAACAACTGTTATATTTACATACGATCTATCCCGCACACACACATATACACACACACACAAATATATATATATATATATATATATATATATATATATATATATATATATATATATATATAAGACAAGAGGAAAAACTATACTTCGTCTTAAAAATGTTTATGTCATTCGTTTTAAATTTGAGAAAATTCATGAATATTCATATATATATATATATATATATATATATATATATATATATATATATATATATATATATATAGCTCCTGAATTAATTCCAGTTGAGCACTCTCGGGTTGGAGTATGGGTTTGTAAACAGTGACTATTATAGCTATATAGCGAGACTCTTCGCAAGCCGAATTGAGTCACTGTCGGTCATTGGGCGTGTTTCCTAAAATAAATACGCCATAAATCCACCTTCATCCCAACCGTGCGCCGACAACTTAGTGGTAGAATATCCGCCTGATGCCAATTCAGTCGGGTTTCGATCCTAGCTAGAGGCAACCGGATGTCTAGCCGCACTGATGAACTGTGATACAGCGAAACACTCTGTCTGTGGATGACATTATATATATATATATATATATTGATTTATTGCTTAAACGTCATTTTTAGTGGATACCTATATTTGAGCTCAGGGTCCGTTTCTTTATTAAAATATATATTCATTTATTTCCATCTATTTCAGTTTGTGTATCCAGCAGAAATAACGTTTAAACAATAAAATAAAATAAACATATATATGTGGGATGTATAAATTAAAAATCTATTCCTAAAACTCGTTTTATTTATGTTAGAGACGAAACTGAGAAGATATATACATAATTCGAGATTCGAGACATGTCAGTGTTCAAAAGCGCTATTCGGGCTTTTTGTAGCTTGTCGGTTCGTCGTAGCCGAGAGATTAGTCACGTCAGATTCTAATGATGGTTTCCGTTAGTGGAATGCTGGTTCGAATCCTGCCGAAGATAACATACTTGTCTGATAAAGGTTCTTGAATATTCAGGCCGGTAGATGTAAATAAATAATATACTGTTAGAAATACACAGGATCTTCTCAAATATGCACTATGATTAACTTTTACGCAACAACGTAAAAACTTGTCGAATTAAAATGTATATGTATATATATATGTGAAAATAGGAAAGAACTATATATAACTATGTAGCGTGTTGGAATCATATTTTTAAATAAATAATTATATATATATATATATATATATATATATATATATATATATATATATATATATATATATATATATATATATATATATATATATATATATATATAAATAAGGGTGTAATAATAGATAGTGGCTTTGATCGAAGTATCGTAGACCCGAGTTCGAATTTCAGTTGGAATGTCGTGCTATCACCCTGGGAATAGGCATTAATCATTATCTTCTCATCTCAGTTGCTGAGAAAGTGTGAACTCAAAAAGATTTGGGTCCCGTCAGGTTACCTTGCCCAAGAAATGCCAATTCTACTGCGGCTGCACTACATGTGATGCCATTACAACATTTATGGGCCACGGGATTCTTAATCGAAAGATATACTGACTTATTTTTTTATAAAACACTACTAAATGTTGGATCACTCACCTGGCTTTGGTCTGGAAACACAATCTGATACAGCCGTGCAGCCACTAACTTTCCAGCGAGAGTATATAAAAATCTCATCTGTCTGCTCACGATATGAATACACTGCCATTGTTAAAAGGAATACTTTTGAGTTAACTCACTACTATAGATGTTAAACGTTGAAGGCAGACTAGAACAAATGTACAAGAATTTTACTTATTATAAAACGCAGATTGTGTGTGTGCGTGTGTGTGTGTGTGTACGTTTATATATTGGATCGGATCTCATACATTTTTCAACGGATTTCAACAAAACTGCACAGACTGCGTAAAATTACCTTGTGGTGGTTCTGACAGTGCCAAAAATTTGAAAAACACATTTGTTTTTGCGCGAAATCAATTTGAAAACACGATAAAACACGATTCTGTCACCAGAATGAAAGGGGGACAACTCATATCGAGTTATACTTATAAAACCCAGTTTTTTTTGTTTGTTTTTTCTGTGTGTGTGTGTGTGTGTGTGTGTGTGTGTGTGTTCGTTTATATATGGGATCAGATTTCCTACATTTTTCAACCGATTTCAACAAAACTTTTTTTTGGCAGGTAGTGTTTCTTATTGTCTTGCACACTTTTTTCTTTATTTTTACATTCAGAATGCTTTAAAAATTCCATTTACAAGGCAATTGTTTATAATAAAATTCTATTCAATCGGTAGACTCATAACGATTGAAAACAATGTTTTTCTTTGAGTTTGGGTTTGACCAATTCGTAAAAGAAAAAACAAAAACAAAAAAAAACAAGACATGCGTGTCCGTCAACCTTAAACAATAATCTTTGTCAATTTTATTGTTCAGTCTTTATGATGGTCGATACTTGATCTATCTCTTACTGTTACATCCCCGGGCAACGCCGGGCTCTACAGCTAGTAACAAATATAACCTAATCTATATGGTAATTCAACATCATTAACCGTAAACTTTTGCGGAAATATGTTTATATGGACATTTGTTCTTGTTTTGTTGAGAGGAACCCGCCGCCAATGCTTGTAAAGGTAATTTTGATACACCCTATATGTATGTGTGTGTTTGTGTTTGTGCCTCTGTGGGTGTATGTATATGTGTGTGTATAAAATTCTTTTTAAATATCAGTTTTTTTCTCATGTGTCAGTTACAGTTGGTCAATTTCCTCACAGACGGAGAGAAGACAGGTGATGCCATTATACTGTTGAATTCTGAGTATACCATTGGCCGAACCCGTGGGCCACAAGAAAGCTTAAAGGGAATGCAAAAAATAAAAAGGATTCTTAGACTCAGAAAGAACCAGATCAGGACCAATAACACTGCATATTATTCTTAGGATTTTATGAAAAAATTCTAAATATATATCAAAAGAACTCAGAAACTCCCCACATAAAAATCGGCCGTGTGCCACATCCGGTCTTGTCAGGAGGTAAGTAAATACCAACCCTCGACGGATTCAGGCAGTTCACTACCAGTCTGGCGGCTGACATTGAACTCTCAACAGAATCTCGTCTGGGGAGGTAGACAAACCCGACTACGTGTATGTGAGCTCTACGGAGAACTGTTGCCTCAGCGTTGCCGTCTATAAGAATTGGCCTTGTTCCGCGTCCTGCTATGGTAAATACCAGCAGACGCATCAGACCAGACGTGGCAGCAATGTTCAAAACATGGATGAATGGTAATCTATAAATAAGGAAGATAGTTTTCCAAGCATGGAACAATGAACCAGCTTTCCTAGCAGCAGATCTAGCAGTTGATTCGATATAATCTTTCCATTTCGTATCAGTTATGCAATGAGTCAAGCACCTGAGGGTTAGCATCAGACATGCGTATAGATCTTAACAAGGGTTCTCTCAGGCGATTAAGGGAGAGCGGTTACGTTTTCTCTTCGTTAAATTTAACAAACGTTTCTTGCAACAGTTAACAACAGATTGTAGGCCATTTGTGAGATCAGCCGCTAATTTGACTTTATCGAATCTATAAGACAGTAGTAAATGATTGTGTCATTAACATAGATACCGAGTTGAGAACGTATTGCATCAGTAAGGAGGTTTATGATATCTTGAAACAACGTATGCCCAACCCAGAAACTTGGAACAACGACAACATTATCTAGAAGAGTGACCTTTATTTGATTAAAATATCGGAATCAATTAAAAGATTCTCCAGGGAATACTATAAAATTTCGACTTGTAAAGAAGACCAGTATGTGAAAACCTGCTAAAGTGAACCATCTTTCTTAGTGTCAGATCTAGCAATTTCTTTAATTTTTCCAATTTATATCAACCAGAGACATATAATTTGTTATATTATAGGATAACTGTTGTGGATTCCGGGATGAAATCCCGTCTCAAATGAATGACAAACGCAGGAATGAAATATAGCAAATAAATGTATTGACGTAATAATACAATTGGTAATACGGTTAGTAGATCCAGAAATGCGGTTAGGAGCAATAATATATATATATATATATATATATATATATATATATATATATATATATATATATATATATATATATACAGTCTGGGAAATTCAGTATCGAAGTATGACTTCTTTCTGAGTGTACGTGCTCGCAACTGTGACTCCTACAAAGCGGTTACCTCACACTCTTACTCTCTCACTCTCTGACTTCCGGGTATTCACCAGCAGCAGTACAAGTACACACTGGGCGATTCCACTTGTATAAAAAGGGGTGGACGCCTTAACAATAACTTAAGTTCTAATTTTTTATTGCAAATGTTTTTCATAGAAATAATGCAATATATATATATATGTATAGCTGGCTACTCCTATTCGAGGATACCCGTCTCCTAGGGCGGCTAGTCAATCCAAATTGCAGACGTATGCTCGGGCGAATTTCTGTTTATTCAACACCCACATGGTTTATATTGCAACTATACTGAGCAGACCTTAGTTACCGTTTCTGTGGGAAAAGCGAGTTATCTAGCATGAGCAACAATTTGAACAAGGCCAGTATTCTCAAGCCCTCGGCCACGATGACATTCTAGCTCAGCTATCGACGACACGAAAGTGTTCCGTCTACCAGATTCACTCTTGGGTCACCTCGTGGTATAGTTTGTAGGCACTTTCCAAAGGTGTCGCGCGCTAGGATCGACCCTTCCAGTCGATAACATCAAGAAGTCTCCTTCCTGACAAAACAACCGTGGAGAGATTCGAACCCGGGTGTCAAAATGAGAATGCACGACCACGTGACCAAAATAATGCAATACTGCATACAATTAACTTCTCTCAGGTTCAATATTGATCGCTATTTTTTCCTGAGCGGAGGAATAAAATTTCAGAAAGCCAATTAAATATTTGATTTTTTTTTATAGGCAGAACAAGTGTAATTAATGATGTTTAAAGTGAATGACTCCGTTGTAAAAAATAAACATGAAACAGTAACTAATAATTGTGATTCCGTTGTCAAAATATAATTGCGAAAGACAAAGAAAACAAATAAAAGATATAAAATAATTTTATGATTGGCAATTCGCTCAGGTATATCGTTAAAATCAGTTTCTAATAAAGAAAATCATATGAACGTATGTTTCAGGCAAAACATAACTTTCAAATTTATAGGCCCAATGGAATCATTTGCTGAGTCTGCTGCTATAAAGTCTGTTCAAAGAGTCGTACTGACCAGCATTTCTCAGCTGAATCCAAAGAAGAATCTGCAATATTATCAATTCTAAACAGGTATCTCGGCTTCAACTATTTTCCTCATTTTTCGAAGATTATAGAGATATCCTGAAGTTGTAGGCGTGTGATTTAGTCAAAAACAATTATTTTTTCACGTGGATCTATCTTACACACACACACATATATATAAATATATATATATATATATATATATATATATATATGTGTGTGTGTGTGTGTGTGTGTGTGTGTGTATATATATATATGTATATATGTGTATATATATATATATATATATATATATATATATATTTATATTTGGTTCGATGGTGTGAGTTTGTGACCGTGGTTTTCACGCTTATGCGATCGTCAGTTTGTCTGACGATCGCAAAAGCGTGAAACCCAGGGTCACAAACTCACATCAATCCAACCAAATATGTTAGCTCTATATCTGATATTAAGCGCGTTCTAATAAGTACCGCACATATAATATATAAATAATTATATATATATATATATATATATATATATATATATATATATATATATATATATATATATATATATATATATATATATAATTATTTATATTTATGATTATATACACACACTTTTCACTCACGCACACACACACATACATACACACACAAATATATATATAATTAAAAAATTAAATAAAAAGCTTAATCGTAGTACCTTGGTTGTCCTCTTTATTTATATATGCTTCATTAAAGAGGACAACCAAGGTACTACGATTAAGCTTTTAGGCCGCAATCCTTTATTTATATATGCTTCATTAAAGGATTGCTGCCTAAATGCACCATATATATATATATATATATATATATATATATATATATATATATATATATATATATATATATATATATATATATATATATATATATATATAATATTTTCCATTCTTATATGTTTTCCGTTCGTCCGTTATTAAATATTGTTTCCACATCTTGTCTCTTCTGCTATGTCTGTAGATTTTTTAACCCGTCATAAAGGGAGGCACGGTGGAGTAATGGATAGCGGCTTGGATTGAAGAATCGGAGAGCCGAGTGCGAATTCCAGACGAATCCATTGCATTCTAGTATGTACTACTACGCTTCGGAAAGGTATGAATCCCTTTCTCGTATAATCCCGGGTTGTATAGCCTTGGATTGCAACTGGTCTTCCGCCAAATTAATTTCCTGTTAATTACGATCGTCAAAATTTTGGATGCTGCGACGACCACCCTCTTTTACCTCATTTTCTATTAGCGTTTTATATTCGTCTTTCCTCAAAAAAAAGTTTCTCTGTTTCTTTCACTCGCAGTAACCACTTGTGACTCTGTCGTTTTAACGACTGGCTTTGGGTGAAATGAGTAAAAAAAAAAAACATTGATTATTATCAATATAATTTTTTGCAATAATTTCATTTTGTAATATATTATTTAATAATATATATAGTATTATTCATTTAGAAATTTTGCCACAGGTGCTAAAAGTTTCTACAAATGTCCACAATTCAAAAGTCAATCATTACTTTCTGTCTTCTTAAATCTTTCTCTTATATTATCCTTTTTACTTAATAGAAGAGTTTTCTAATTTTCCCTAACATTCTGTAATAGCCTTGCGTTCTAGTGCCTTACTTGGTGTGAAATGATGACAAAGGATTTTAAACCGAATTTTAATTGATTAATTGCCTTGTTTGTTTTGAGGGAGAATATTTCCCTCCAAGTTTAGACACGGCCGTCGGAAAGACATAAAAATATTACAACATCAAGATGCGTATTAAGAGGAGCGGTAGATGCAGCAGCTTTTGCTTAAAACATTTAGTCATTCAGGGTTAAAAAATTCTCTTCCATAGTTTCTATTCTGCATACGTTTCATTGTAGCAAAAGGTAATAAACGTGTTGTTAAACCAATTCAGATTTGATGTTTTTGATGAATCAGTTACATTTGAAGGATATTGTGAGGTCTGAAGTAAATTATACAAATAAAAAGGTACATGTTATTGTTCTTTCACAATTCAATACATGGTAGATGATTCTCAGCTTTTGTGCATAGTAATGTTTGTGTAGATATAATAACTACCGGCTCTGTTATGTGTCTTTTGTGTTGTAATTTTATTGATATAATATTTGGAATAGAGTTTGATTTCTTTGAGAATTTGTAGAATATTATATGGATTAAAGTTTCTAAAGAATTCTTTCATTTTGGCAGATTGATTTTGTTTAGCGACATATCAACCGCAATGGGTTATTTAATGACTGGTTATAAACATTTCAAACATAGACTTATGGCGTCAACTACAGATAAAATATATTGCTGGTCATTTCGCTATAAAATATATTGTTGGTAATTCTGTTTTTAAAATGGATTGTTCGTAATTACATCATAATAAATATGTATCATTGTTATTTTTATGTATAAAAATGTATTGTTGGTATTGAAAATGAAAATGTGTTTATACACATTATAATGTCTGGTGGTTCACTATTCGCCCATATCCGGTGGCCTAACAAGTGCTAAAATCCCGAATTAGGTGTGGTTCTGGGAACAATATGCGTTAAGAGGTTTTTCCATGCTTCTCAAAACGTCCAATCACAGGATTAAAGGCTGTCGGAAACACAGTTCGGCAGTGAAAGTCACTAATATATATAGTGACGTGAACTATGTTAACTAATTTAATCGAATTTCATTTTAAAAAATATACATTATAAAAGTATATAAACCATTTCTGAAATTAGACAATGCAAAAATCCTTAATATCTTCCAACAGCGCTAAGCAAGATCATTTAGCTAAAACGGTTTTACGACCAACACGTTTTTTCTGAAACAATGAAGAAGATGGCTCAGCTTATTCGGGAGAATAGGTAAATATTCTAAAGATCTACTTTTCTTTATTCTGCAGAAATGGTAATGTAGCGGTTCTTCGTTAATAGTTTTTGAAACGACAATACATTGGCATTCCAAAGAGCAGTGTGTAATAAATTAAAGGTGATAGCAAAATAATCGCAAAGAGAAACAAACATACACACACACATACACACACACACACACACACACAACATATATATATATATATATATATATATATATATAAAGATGATTACTTATGGTATTTTAAGTGTTTGATATTCAATCTCCCTTATACACAATTATAATGAACACTGCGGGCGTAACGTATTTAGTCCGATGAAGACGAGACGTGGTAAGAATAGTTAATACAAGAATGTATGATCACGATATATACCAGAATTACCAGACGAGACGCGGTAAGAATATTCAATGCAAGAATGTATGTTCATGAGATATACCAGAATTACCAGACGAGACGTGGTAAGAATAGTCAATGCAAGAATGTATTGTCACGATATATACCAGAAATACAAGACGAGACGTGGTAAGAATAGTTAATAGAAGACTTTATGGTCACGATATATACCAGAATTACCAGACGAGACGTGGTAAGAATAGTCAGTACAAGAATGTATGGTAACGGTATATTGCAGAATTACCAGAGGAGACGTGGTAATAATATTCAATGCAAGAATGGATGGTCACAATATACACCAGAATTACCAGACGACACGTGGTAAGAATATTCAATGCAAGAATGTATGTTCATGATATATACCAGAATTACCAGACGAGACGTGGTAAGAATATTCAATGCAAGAATGTATGTTCATGATATATACCAGAATAACCAGACGAGGCGTGGTAAGAATAGTCAATGCAAGAATATATGTTCACGATACATACCAGAATTACCAACCGAAACGTGGTAAGAATAGGCAATACAGGGGCGAAACCTAAATTTATAAATGTGCAAATTCTCTTGCCCTTGTGGTATAACTAAAACTCAGGGCCGCACTTTGAATTATAACAATAAAAAAAAAGCCAAAGTTGTCGACGTTTCGGCCGTTGTCGGTTCTGGGTTTCTTCAGGTGATGTACGTCCCCTATGACACGTGGCGCAGTGGATAAATCGTTGGTTGAATAATTCAAAAAATGAATTGATGCAAACTGTTTCTAGTTCAATACCTGGAAACAGCAGAGGTGGACAAATATTGGAGATTTGAGTGACTAAAGGGAGATAACTGAAACTGAGATATCCAGAAAAGGCATGGCACGTGGAACTAGAACAATCTACACCCGTTGACTAAGTAAACGGTTCGGTTCGTAATTCTAACTTGTTTTCGAATAATTATTTTCGAACAATTTCTCGATTCGACCGAAGATACATATATAACGTTCTTTTATTATGTCCCTAAAATATAAACCCATTACACATAATAATGAACATCAAAAATGTTGATCCTACAATTTAATTCAAAGATGAATTTGAAATAAACAAATCTCGACCTTTTCTGGACATCTTATTAATAGGTGACTAAATGAAATTATTTTAAAGATTATCGCAAACTAACTATGAAAAGATCTAATTTATTTCTACTCTGACCGTATTAAAAATAAGTCGGATTTAATCATAGGATTCCACCTCAGAACCCATAAAATATGTAGCGTTGAATACCTAAATAAAGAGAGAAATATATTGTGAAAATATTCAGTCTTCTTCAATACCCACATCATTTAATCCTCAACGCCAGAAAACGATCTTGCAAAATCCACAAATCCGAAACAAATAGACACAAATAATATTAGGTTGGTGCAAAAATAATGACGTAATAATGTCGTTTTTTGACGTATTTTTGAACGTCAAAAAACGAAATTATTACGTTATTATTTTTGCACCAACCCAATAACATTTCTAATAGAAATTACACAAAATCCATAATCATACCCTCCAACAATTTTTCTCGAAACTTGAAAATAAATTAGTCATCCCTAAGAGTAGGATCGTTACCACCATCCCCGATAACATCAGGGATATAATTAGGACGAAAAATAAATTCACACACTAATTCAAATGACGGTATTTATCAAATAATTTGTTTGCAATGCAAAAATGTTTAAGTTGTGGAGATTTTCAAAAACCTGCAACTCCGAGGACTACAGAGACTTAAGTTTGGGCAATCAGGCAAACGCTGTCGAATTACATAGGAACAAAACTGGTTTTATTTTAATAAAATCACCCTAATTAAAAAAGAGTAGAATTATTTAACGAGTAAATACTTTGAAAGCATAATACCATTATTACCAACTATAAAGACAAGACTAAAATTTTATATTACATCGCTATCCTTTATCGAATTAATTCTTATTGAATCTAACTCATGTCTATCAAATACACACAGTACGTACATAAAACATTCCCAGATTAATAGAATATCACCCTACTACGCTGGCTGACTACACATAATTGAAAACTTTAGATTTCATCTTACTAGACAGACATACATACATAATTACGAATACACATCCGATGCGCGCATAGAAAAATTAAATGTTTCACAAAATTACGTACATATAAAATTATCTACGGTTTTAATGCACGTGATACATGACTAACCATTGAGAAAATACAATGTCTGTTTTCTGTTAATCTCTGACTAAGCTTTATAAAAGTGACATATGTTAGATTGAAAAGCGTTTCGTAATTGTTCATTTTTCGTATCATACTCTAGGATCCAGATCAATGTTTGAGCTAGATTTGATCGTTGACTCATATATCGGTATCAGTCTGTATTTCTGAGTTGAGGTATTATGTACACTATTTACATTATTCAGAATATCATCCTCATCTTACTTGCCGTATTTATCACAAGATATCTGACGTTGTACGCTCCGACCTTCTTCAATATATCTGTATTTCTGAGATGAGGTATTATGTACACTATTTACATAATTCGGAGTATTGTCCTCATCTTTGTCGCCATATTTATCACTAAGTTTCGGTCGTTGTACGCTCCGGTTTTCTTCAGGTGGTTGGAATGTCGACCTGAAAACTTTATTTCGCTCGCCGGGGTAGACTGTTCCACGTGCCATGTTTAATGGATGTCAGGTATCAGTTATCACCTGTTAATTCACCTCACAAGGTTCTCCACTGACTTAACCAGGTGTTGAACTGAAAACTCTTTAGGTCCTGTTACTGGAACTAACCAACGCCTTATCCACACAGGGACTTCATCATAAAGGCGTTGGTCAGATCCAGTGACAGGACACGAAGAGTTCAAGGAACAACACACCCTCGGACACGATAACTTGGGACTTCGTGCTACCACAACTATCGACGGCCCTCAAGAGTTCCGTCTACCCGATTTCACTCAAAAGTCTTGGCTCAACTCGTGGTATGGATTTCAGACACTTTCTGGGATCGACCTCGCCCGATAACATCAGGAAGTATCCTTTTTGACAAATCGTCTATGGTCAGAAAGCGGACGTTCTAACCACTCGGCCACGCACCTAGTTGATATATATATATATATATATATATATATATATATATATATATATATATATATATATATATATATATATATATATATATATATATATATATATATATATATATATATATATATATATATATATATATATATATATATATATATATATATATATATATATATATATATATATATATATATATATATATATATATGTGTGTGTGTGTGTGTGTGTGTGTATATATATGTATATATATATATATATATATATGTGTATATATATATGTATACATGTATATATATATATATATATATATATATATATATATATATATATATATATATATATATATGAATTGCGCGGATTGAATGAAAAGTGCGGAATGTATAGAATGATTGAATGAATATTAGAATTTTTTTTTTTACACCAGCCACAAGGGAAATCAAACGATCTTGTAGCCTCTGTCCAGAAAACAGATATATTGAACACTGCTCAATAGTGGAAGAACGGATAGACATGCCCATGAAATTATAACCTTATTCCGTCTATGAGGAAAAGGATATTGAGTGAGTTTTTTTCGCGCGGATCAGCTTGCTTTGTATAAAATTCAATAGGTTTGAATCAATGGCAAACCAGTATTATTAATATTATTATTTTCTCTGCTCCCCGTACGGTTTTTTGTTTTGTTCTTTTGATTTGAGGGGGGTTTGTTTTTTTGTTTTTTCAACCGGAGATCTTGCATTATGGGTGTTCTCCATCAAGTCATGCGAACTAAGACAGGAAAAACCTTTCGCAGAATATTCGCCTAGTCAACCAGGGCAGAATCCTGAAGCTTTGAAAATTATTTTATTTCGTTTTCCTTAATGTAGGTCTTTATTTTCATTAGGTATAAATCCCATCCATTCCCAAATATTAGTATTAGTAGTATTTGTAATCACAGCATATAATAAAATATACATGTGTTTTTATCGCTGTTGAACTAACTATAAATATTTTTTTATAATATTTATATTAAATTATTATTATTATTATTATTATTATTATTATTATTATTATTATTATTATTAATATTATTATTATTATTATTATTATTCCGGATCCCGCCCAGGGACCTAAGGTTAGAATTGGTATCATGACACTTTCCACTGAACCAAAAAAAAAATGTTTACATAGATAAAGCACTTTGTAAATTGCGGCCTGTACTTGTGAGAACAATTATTTGTATCTCTTGGAGGAATGGACTTCCAGGAATTCCTTCAATAAGTCTAATGGAATCTTTTCCAACCAATTCTAGGGCTCCAACTATAACAAGGATTGTTGATGTTCCCATGTGCCACATTTTTTAGATGTCTATTTCAAGGTCTTTGTATTTTGACTGCTTTTTGAATATCTTCTAAGATACATTGCAGTCTGCAGCGACTGTCATATCAATAAGGAGGCACTTTTTTTGTTTGTGGTCTTTAATAACAATGTCTGGGCGGTTGGCTTTGATTGTCCTGTCAGTGTGTATTATGACGTCCCATAGAATTGTAACAGGTCGTAATTATTATTATTATTATTATCATCATTATTATTATTATTATCTTTATTTTCTTTGCTTTCTGGCGTTTACACATTTCTTTCCGGGTCCCAGCCAGGGACCTAAGGTTAGAAATGGCATCATGACACTTTTCACTGACAAAAAAAAAAAAATTACAATAATATATAAAATAATTACATAGATAGAGCCCTTCGTAAAGTGTGGGCTGTACTTGTCAGAACAATTTTTTGTATCTCCTTGAGGCATGGGCTTCCAGGAATCCCTGCAATTAGTCTACTGCAATCTTTTCCAACCAGTCCTAGGGCTCCAACTACAACAGGGATTGTTGATGTTCCCATATGCCGCATTTTCGAGACCTCTATTTCAAGGTCCTTGTATTTTGACAGCTTTTTGAATATCTTCAAAGATACATTGCAGTCAGCAGGAACTGCCATATCAATAAGGAGGCACCGTTTTTGTTTGTGGTCTTTAATAACAATATCTGGTCGGTTGGCCTTGATTGTTCTGTCAGTGTGAATTGTGTAGTCCCATAGAATTGTAACATGTCCTATCTCCGTAACTGGGTCTGGGTGGTGTTGGTACCAGTTTCTTTCAGTTTCCTTCCCGTAGAAGTTGCAGATTTTCCAGTGCAGATATTGGCCCACTCTGTCATGTCGGGTTTTATGTTCAGTGGGTGCCAACATCGTGCAACCTGATACAAGATGATCAATCGTTTCTGGATATTTATCACAGAATCTGCATTTTGGGCTGACACAATATTTTAGTATATGTGCTTGATAATTCCTAGTTAGCAAGCATTGGTCCTGCGCAGCAAGGATAAAACCTTCAGTTTCCGCTTTCAACCCTGCACTGCGTAGCCACTGATGGGTACGGGTTTTGTCTACATCAGCTTGGTTGATACGGGCAGAGTATTGGCCATGAAGCGGTTTATCTTGCCATCGCTTCTGTATCTGGTCGGTTGCATTCGTCTTTGCTGTCTTTTTCAAGTATTTCGCAGTTTCAGCCGGTGTATTGTGCTGTAGTTGCATCTCTACGCCCATTTGAAGCTCCAGTTTGAATTTGTTGGCTTCTTTCATTACGGAGTAAAGACGCTTACTACTTTCATGTTCCTTGACGCATACAATCATCCAGTCTTCTGTAGTTTCCAAGTATTTTTGGAGGCCAATTGTTGTAGTTTTGTAGGACAGTTCTAGTTGAACTAATCCTCTGCCTCCTTCGGATCTGGGCACATACAGACGATCAACATCAGCTTTGGGATGATGCATGCGATAGCAAGTGAGAAGCTTTCTCGTTTTGGCGTCCATTCGCTTAATTTCAGCTATGGTCCAGTTAAGGACATTAAAGCTGTAAAGCACCACTGGGACAGCCAATGTGTTTATAGCTGATATTCTATTTTTTGAGTTTAGTTCAGTATTTAGTATCAGACGTACACGCCTGTAGTACTCTTTTCTTATTTTTTCTTTCATTTGGGGGTGTTGTATGCCATCTCCTTCGCTAATTCCTAGGTACTTATAAGC
Source organism: Acanthosepion lycidas (assembly GCA_963932145.1). Lineage (NCBI taxonomy): Eukaryota > Metazoa > Mollusca > Cephalopoda > Sepiida > Sepiidae > Acanthosepion > Acanthosepion lycidas. The sequence goes on along the minus strand of OZ010597.1, from coordinate 57,806,265 downwards.
TTCTTCATGCTCCAATTCCCTAATCTTTGTGACAAAATCTAAATCTATTGAGGGTGTTTCTGTAATTCTACCTTTCTTGAATGTTACTTTTGCACATTTATCTAATCCGAAGTCCATACCTATGTCGTCACTAAAGTATTTTACAATATTGAGGAGGCCTTTCAGCTCATTGTCGTCTTTGGCAAAGAGTTGGAGATCATCCATGTATAGTAGGTGATTGAAAATTTTCTTATTTATTTTGTAACCATAGCTACTGTTGTTCAGTTCATGTGTAAGAGGGGTTAAGGATAAACAAAACAGAAGGGGTGACAGAGAGTCTCCTTGAAAAATTCCACGTCGGATATTCAGACGGTTGGATATGGCAGTGCCCCCGGTGTGCCTAAGGTATAGTTTTGTGTTCCACATCCCCATGCTGTGCTTAAGAAAGTTTAATAACACAGGGGAGACTTTGTACATTTCCAAAGCCTTAAGGATCCAAGAATGTGGAACACTATCAAAGGCTTTACGATAATCAATCCACGCTGCACTGAGATTTCTGCGTCGTCTCCTGCAATTTTCCAGGATCATTTTATTTATCAGAAGTTGATCTTTGCAGCCATATGAACCTCTACTGCATCCCTTCTGTTCCAGCGGGAGAATGCTGTTTGTTTCGAAGAAGGAGTAAGTACGGTTCGTCAGTACAGACGTGATCAACTTATACGTTGTGGAAAGACATGTTATCGGTCTATAATTTTTCGGGTCGTCTGTTTCAGTTGTTTTTGGTATGAGGTATGTAATACCTTCAGTAACCCATTCCGGGATTTTATTGGGATTATTTACAAGCGTTGATAATGTTTTTGCAAGTATGCCATGGGTAGATGAGAGATGATACAGCCAGAAATTGGGCAACTTGTCATTTCCTGGGGATTTCCATTTTTGGGATTTCGTTAGTGCTTGCCTAACATCATCTGTGGATATATTTACCCTTTCTTGCAGAGGTGTATCCAGCAGTCTTTCTTCTTCACGCCGTATCCATTCTGCATTTGGGTTACATTCCTTTAGGTTGCTCCAAATATTTTCCCAAAATGTCTGTGCATTATCAATCGATGGTGGCGTTTCGACATGTATAGGCGTTTTTCCAATTTCCCTGTAAAATTTCTTAAGATCTGTTCGGAATATTTTATTTTGGCGATAAAATCTACAACGTTTCTCGTATCGTCTTGTTCTCTGTGCTTTTAGCTGAAGTTTATGTTTCAGTATTTGCTTGATCGATGGAATATCAATTAGGGATTTAATGCTATATTTCCGTTTGATCTTTTTGGATTTACGTGTGGAAATATTAGGGTTTCTGGTGAGCTCATCTAATATAGACAGCTCACATCTGATTTGTTTTATTTCTCGTATCAGTTTGGTTTTCCAAGCTGGTTCTCTGTGTCTGTTAATTTTATTTATTGTCTTGACACCAAGCTTCCGAGTCGCTGCTAGAGCTGTTGCGTATATGACGTTGTTAACTTCTGTTATGTTTCCCGGTGTTTTATCTGTTAACAGTGTTTCCAGGGCAGCATTGTATATTTTCACGATGTGCTTGTTGGGATTTGTCATATGGATTTTCGGGAGCTGGTCTCTGTCTGACAATTGTATGAAAGTTATTATTATTATTATTATTATTATTATTATTATTATTATTATTATTATTATTATTATTATTAATATTATTATTATTATCATCATCATCATTATTATTATTATTATTATTATTATTATTATTATTATTACGCTTCTCAAAGTCTTTGTTGCATGCCTGAATCCCTTCATCAATCGTCCTGGGTATGATGACAAACTACATCCGACAGCAAGGCCCCTGATCGGGAGATTTTGATGAGCGTGGAAGCACCTCTTAACTGTTGATGTTTCCACATCCACCGTGATCTGGGATGGTAGCCCTTAAGTTACCATCTATGGGAAAACATTTCACCACCAAACTGAGGTTAATCACTATAGAAGTATAAAAAAACACATTTTGACAGTGAAAACACTTGCAATGAATTTTCATAAAAAAAAAAATACCTGCGATAATTTTTGGCAAAAAATAGTAGAAATACATTTCAAAAAAAGATTTGAAAAAAGAAAAAAAAACAACATCTACCAATAAAACATTTTTGTAAAGAAAATTACTAATGCTCTCAAGAAAATTAAATTTCGTCATTAAATGACCCATAAGTAGGTGATATGCCGTTAAACAAACAAGCAATCAAACCATCGTGATTAATGTTAGGTTGAAGAGTTCAGACATCCATAACGACTAAATAGTAATCATGAAAACAATTTTTTCGTTATTATTATAATTTTTTTTTTTTAGAAATAGATTCAAATGCGTCTCGACATAAGACGAATTGCTTTTTGCTATGGGAAATAAAAAGCCTTATAGATAGACAGATTCTTGCAGTGCAAAATTCATATTCACTACAAATATGGCGTCGTAGAATATTTTATTTTTGCTTATTTATGGAAGTAAGTAAGAAGAAGGGCTTCTTTGTTCTGAACGAATGAAAAATATTATTAATATTATTATTATTATTATTGTATTTTCTTCTTTCGCACGGTTTTTCGTTTTTAAGCGAAGATCTTGCATTAGGGCTGTTTCCCATCAAGCTTAGAAAGATAACACTTTTCGCAGAATATTTATAGTGGCAAGCAATGAAGACTTCTGAAGCAAGGGAATACTATATCTTTACGATCCACGCGATTATCAAGTAGCTCGATGTTATATTCCGTGCTAACGGAATAAATACTTAACCCCAGGTGGATAATAAAAGAAATGTTTATTGTACACAACCAGTACAATATGAAATACGGTACAGTTATATACACAGGTCAATCTAGTAGTGAGGGCCACTAATTGGAAGGTAGGAAGTGCTTGAGTCTTCTCTGTCTCACTCTTATATTTAAGATATATCCACGAGGGATATATGTGGCACAATGCCGAGTTTAATATGGGTTTCCATTCTATACATGCCCTACCCGACCGTGACTCCTCTTCTTGCACCCAGCCTCAGAGCTCCCTTCGACACATTAACAGCTATGGCAATTTAATAATTTATTATATATTTTCATCATTGTGCGGATGAGTTGGTTGAGGTAGAGGTATTCATTCTTTTTGTTCTTGTCAGTGCTTAGTAGACAACCAAACAATGCACAGGGAGATAACTTCTCCTCAGAGATATTTTGGTGAAACCAGCGGTCATTGAATTCCAGTAAACTTACCGTGCGAGGACACTAACACAGATCTTATTACGTCTCAATTATATTTTGATTATTATTATTATTTAGCTAAATAATGCGGTTTAAGAAAAGAAAGTAAAAGCAATATGTGGCACCCTGCATTTTTTAGAAAGACTAAAAAGAGATATTCATAGAAATATGATTTAATTTTTATTCGGTTTATTAACCAGTTGTTAGTTATTTAGAAACGAAGAATACTTGAGTTTTGAGAATAATTCTCTAACTGTATTTAGGCGATCCAAAGAGAAGAAAAAAAAATAATAAAAAGAAAGAGAAAGAGGAATAGATAATACAAAACCCGGTCATAAGTAAAACTAAGACAAGACAGGTGTCAAAATATATCAGGTCAAATTACCTGACCGAAATCCAGGGAAATAGAAATTGTTATATTTGGTTGAAGAAATTGAGTTTGGAGATAATAAAATAAAACAAAAAGAAGAGGAAAGACAGAAACATAATACGAAACCAGGTCGTAAGCGAAAACACACACGTGCGACCAGCACCTAACAAGTGTCAAAATTATCAGGTCAAGGACTTGAACTAATTCCGTGTCCGCGTAGGATGGAAGTTTGTTAAGGTTGGCTGAAACAATAAAGATTTTTTAGAACAATGGAAACGAAATTTTAATCGGAGGAAAGGTGTCTTTTGTGTTGAGGGGGTGACCGGTGGAACTGTATACAGATTCTGACCTGTTAAAAATTGGAACCCCACGATGATGAAGTGGAGACATTTTCAATTCAGATAATTAAGATTTTTGACTATCAGGTCTGACCAAAAACAAAGAAGGAAAAAAAAAACGATTGTCTCGGCTCACAGATAGCGCCAATATTCTTTCCTGAAGTCACATCTAGTTAGCGGCAGGCTGTTTTGACAGAACCCAGGTGAGAAAAAGCCAAGATTATCATTTTTCGTACGTGTGAAAAAGGCCAAATTAGATTTTGTTTTTTTTAGAACAAGAACGATGTAAGCCACGCCCGATTGGAGACGGGAGGCGTCCCACCACAGTCTCATTAGCCGAAAGCGGTCACGTGATATGCGGAAAGAGGAGGGAGAATGCTCGATCAAGAACCATTGGTCGAAAACGGTCACCTGACATACGAGAGACCGGGAGAGATGGGTATGCGTCTTCCCCCCAGAGGCACTGTGAGGAAGTAGGGGTGAAAATAATAGCGATAATGGGAAATCAGAACTAATGCGACTTTTGGGATTATCGAGAGAGCCCTGACGCCGACAGACCCACCCCGGTTTGCTGCGGCGTCAATAAAAGCAGGACCCCAATCGACAAAAAGATGAGTTCAGCCCCGGACGGCAGCGAGAAGAGATCACCTCGGACGACAGAGAGTTGCGGCTGAGTTGCGGCAAGAAATCCTTCCAGCCCAAGTCGAAAACAAGAAATCCTTCCGGCCCAAGTCAAAGACAAGAGAAGTTCTAAGTCGACGAAGAAGAAGATTACTCGAAAGCCGCGGAGAAGTTGCAGCCAAGTCGAAGACAAGGCCAAAGAGTTACTGGACGGAAGAAGAAGAAGAAGTTAAAATCAAGCCCAGCCGAGAACAGAATTCGACCCAACCAGATCGAAGTGAAGAAATACAACTCAAGTCGAAGAGAAGAATCAACTGCGAATGATTGTTGAAATTAGCCCCAGTGTCGAACTAAACCACACTCCGACATACACAATTCTAGAGAGTAGACAATTCGAAATCGTTAAGTTGTATGATAGAAGCTTGGTGCCATAGTCCACAGAGCGGGTCGGGAATGAAAACAATTTTTCTTTATGTAACGGACATTAGATATAAAAGGTTGTCACCCTTTTTTTTTTATCAGTAATTTTTTGTCTCGTGAGTTTTTTTTTTCTTTTACTTGTGTTTTGCCACCCCCGTCGGACTCAACTTGCATACGGCCCAATCCCTGCTGGTCCCGTCTGTCTAAGATCTAAACACAGCGTGGGTAGACAGACCGGAGATCAGTACAGTTGCTTTAGCAACCAGGTATTGGAAGCGGGTTGGGAAAGGCGACCCTGGGCCAGGTGTGTACCCGTCACAAATATTTTAAAATATTTCGATGGTAAGCATGTGTTTGTTATGTTTAAAAGTTGCATATTAGTATAGAAAATAGAAAAAAAAGTTACAAGACTTTGTCCAAACTTAACTTTATCGAAAAGAAAAAGATTGTTAAGTACTCTCTTCTTTTTTTTAAACCCCTCTATCCACCGAGTTATTATTATTTCCGTTGAATACACATTTCATTCCGGTTCCCAACTAGGGATCTAAAGATCATAAATGGTTCCTGGCATCTTCTACTGAATATTTGTTGTAAAAAAATAAAAATAAAAAAAAACCTTAAGATCATACATATTATACAGAGATAAACCTCTTCATAAGGTGTGTGCTGTACTTGTGGTGCAATATTTTGGATTACTTGGTTCCTAAATTTCTGTTTTTGGAACCAAGCTTCTGCTGTTTGAAACCAAACCACTGCCTAAACAACCAAGATAATGCTCCCCAAGGCAGTAGTTCCCAAACGTTTTTTTTTCTCTGGGACACATTTCAATTCGTGCCTCACCAAATTTTATGTGACAAAACGTATATTTAAAAGTAAAAACTGAGAGAGAGCTAACGGAAATTAACCGCGGATTCGGAGTGAAAACATTATCATTGATAACTCTCTCCTTCAATTTGAAAACCCTAGTTACTATATTCTTAATACTTGATATAATGTAAAAATATCACAATGATAAAATCGGTCAATAATTATTTATATCTATTTATATTTAGACTCATGCATACAATTACAAATAATACATATTATTATTTTAAATTTTGAAGTCATATTTATTTTTGGCATACTAATTTTTAAAATCTGTTTCTGAATCTTTGATTGTCTTTCAATCATTCCGCTTCAGCTGTTATCCTCTTTGGCCGCACTTATGAGGCGCGCCGCACCATTTGGAAACCAGTGCTTTAAGTCATGTGCTAATCGGGATGCCTTGAATGAATCTATTAGAACCTTTCCCAATCAATCAAGGAGTTCCAAGTACATCTGGAATTATGCGCGACATTTCGTTTTAGATTTCCACTTCAAGATCATTGTATTTTAATAGTTTTGGAAGGATACATTGTGCGGGGACTGTCATGTCAATAAGAAAGAACATTCTGTTTTTGTGGTCTTTGATCACGGTGAGTGGGCAATTGGCGTTGCTTTTTCTGTCTGTGTGTATTATAAAGTCCCATAAAATTGTTACAGGTCCTATCTATGTAACTGGATCTACGCAAAACTCATTTAGTTGGAGAGTATAACACTCATGAATATTCGGTGACCGCTTGCACAAAACAAGATAATTTTTTCCAGAGGCGTAGTCGACTTATACACGTGTATATACGATATATAAGGTATTGCGGATTTGCGGTTAATGTAAAGGAAGGGAAAACAGCCAAATTGATTCAAATTCCAGACTTTTCATAATAATGGCATTGGAAAGTTATGAATCGATATTTGCTCTCACCTACTGGGTTTATCTCTATCTATAAAAGGCAGGATGTGTGTGTGTGCGTGTGTGTGTGTGTAACGAATGCACGGCCGCAATTTTCGACGGATTTGCACCAAAATTTACATGCACTTCCTCCAAGTTAGCGAAAAGGCCAAAATCGACTTTGCATTTCCCAACTCCCATCGATAGTGGAAATGATCGATTTTTTCATGCTTCTACGGTTGTTTTCATGTAGTTTGCGGCCATTTTGTATTGGCCAGAGTGAGAGGCAATAGCTGGCTGCCACGAATAGGCAGGAAGATTCTATTGGCCAGCGTGACTGACACAAATGTTAACTAGAATGCTAGCATGCAAATAAAATCGATAGCTGCATTCGTCACAAGTGGGAAAAATTTAAATCTGTATGGCACTTTACTCTAATTGGCTCATTCTCTTGCTTAAACTCAACGTTAATTCTGATTCCGCAGAAGTGGGTTGGGTGTGAAAAAGTATTTGTTGATAACATTCTTTTTCATTCGGTTTTTCCAGTTACGAGTCCTTTTTTTTAAAGCTGATCGTTTTGTGTTCATTTTATTTAGTTATTTTTTCGTAACAGATTTAATGTTTAGTATAGAGCTTAGAAAAAATTCGCAGTATGAGATAGGCAGGAAGTAAGGCAAGAAGTAAGGCATGTAGCAACATCAGCACGGCAAAGGGCAATCCTTTAAAGGCAAGGAAGGACAAAAATATTTTAAGTCAAGTGATAGCGATTACTGTATGAGTCGTACGATTTTTTAATCAAGCCCGGGCAACGCCGGGTCATGCTGCTAGTTAGTATGATAAATAGAGCTTTCTAGTCTTGAATGCCAGGCAGTCTGAGAGAAGAAAGACTTTGAATTTCAAAACGTGGAGAATCCAGTGGAAAACCATTCTACTGTCCTGCTGAAGTAATCCCCATCCAGCACAAGGATCGATCACCACTTAAAGTAGAGAGTTACCTAATGGGGTTGTATTAAGGTCGTAAGAATTGGAGATTGTTACGATATTCAGAATAAATAAAGGTTGCCCTTAGGATTTGAAAAGGTTACGGTTGTCTAGATTCGTTTTGGACAGTTGGGTGATTTTGTTTAGCGGCATATCAACACCTCTATGCGTTGTTTCAGGCCGAAATCTAAATATTTTGAATAAAATTTTACGGCCTCAACTAAATATATTTTGAACGCAATTGTATGCCTTCAACGACCGATAAAATGTATTGTTGGCCATTTTTATTGTTAGACAAGTTTATTGTTAGCTATTTTCTATAAAATGTATCGTTGGTCATTTTTCTATAATGTTTATTGTTAGTCATTTTCTATAAAATGTATTATTGGTCATTTTCTTATAAAATGTATTCTTGATAATTCTACTATAAAATAAATTGCTGATCCTTTTGCTTTAAAATTGTATTATTTGTAATTTTACTAATTATATGTGTTGTTAATTTTTTTATATACAAATATATTTTTTATATTTTTATAATGTTTCTTTTTTTTTAGGGGGGGGCACTATCTGCCCATAGCTGAGATCCAAAATGATGCTATCACTCCGAGTCAACAGCAATTAAAAAGTAGTACCAATATCCTCTAAACCTCCAATCTCCTGATCAGAGGCATTCCTGCCAGAAGTAATTTATCGTCATACCCAGGACTATCGTGTTCGGGAAAGCATTTTTTCTCGAGTCAGTTCCACAAAGCAAAGAATAAGCTGCCCAAATGGAAGTTTGTTCTAACTATTTAAATACGAAGGGAGTGAGGATGGCCCGCATCTTTATAACATGTCATGCCGTAGATGTTTGAACTTGTGGAATTAAAGAATGTACCTCTTCAATTTTTTTTCTCGTGAAAATAGAGATGATGTCACGTCTTTGGGAAAACGGTTGTAGGGTGAAAAATACTTTATAATCTACGAAAACACGTATTAGTTTTTGAAATCTGTGAAGGCGAGAAAGTGACGACTCGACATTTCCCGTTCAGTTATGGCATTAATAATCGATATTTGGTTTGATTTGACTCTTAATAATAAGGAAAAAACATTTGAAAACATAATCGCCTGTATCTTAGCTAAAACGCGAAACATTTCTTGCATCGTTCGTAGTGACTACTATTACCGTGTGTAAGCAGAGAGCTCTTTCTTGGGAAAAAAAAAATAGAGGATAACCAATAAAAAACTGGAAGTTGTTTTTTTTGGGTTTTTTTTTTAAAGTCATAACTTGTTCGTTTTTATTTTTTTTTATTTTCTTTATTTTGCATGTTATATAGCATCCCTTGGGAATTCAAACGGCTGCGTATGATATCCAGCAACAAGTAAATCTCACTGATTTTTTTCTATTCCAATGAAAGATCGATAATTCAAACCCAGAGAAAATACCGGCAACATTTGATGTCAGAGTATCTTGTAGCAATAGCATGATTCGGAACATAATTACCCAGTTTGAAAGGACTGGATCAGTCGACGATCTTCCAGGAAGAGGTCCTGATAGCACTCTGCTCTCCGATGTAGTGGGGTAAGCAGTACGGCAGAATGTCCATGAAGATCCATCAGAATCTACCCGTCGTCCCTCTGCTCAACTAGGCATCCCCAGAACATCGTTTCTGAAGATTCTGAAACTGGATTTAAAAATGTTTCTAATAATGAAAAACAAAAAATGTTTGCTATGGGTAAATAAAAAGAGATACTGGTTTCTACAGCCTTGAGTGGCAACTGGTCTACCGCGAGAAAAAAATCTACCTCGTCAGTCATGCATCGAATGATACATGGTCTCATTGCACATAACTGACTGATCTCCTAGCGATAAGATGATTCGGAACATAATTAACCAGTTTGAAAGAACCTAACGACTGGTTTGAAAGAACTTGATCAGTGGACGATCTTTTAAGCGCACTGTACACACTGACGCAGCCGGTGGAAGCTGTACAGTAGAATGTCCATGAGGATCCATCAGCTTCTACGTGTCTGCACACCTAGGCATCACCGGAAAATCGCTTTTGAAGATTCTGAAACTGAATTTAAAAATGTTTCCACACAAGTTACAAATGGTCCAAACTTTACCACCCCAAGATACTCATTTGTTAATAAAAATTAATTAATGTAAAAAAAAAAAATATCAATAATAAAATTAATTTAATATACAGGGTGTCTCACAATAATGTATACACTCTTTAAATATTAATAGTTAATAATACATTAGCGTGATGTGAGAACTTATATGGAGGAAAATATGCAAAATAGATGGATTGGAAGAAGCAGGACAGTTGAATACCCACCTAGATCACCAGATTTGACACCCTTGGTTTTTTTTTAGTGGGGGTTTCTAAAAGACAAAGTTTACAGCAAGAAGTCTGAAACAATTACTGAAATGAGTGTAGCAATTGAAGAATCCGCTCAAATTTCAGAGGAAATGATACTAGACGTTTATATGTCTGTTTCTTCAGGATATAAAAAGTGTATTGAACAGAACGGCAACTAGTTTGAGCTCTTGATGCGAATTCATCATTATATGAACATTCTGCCATTGACGCAAATCGCTTTTATCGTATTAAAGTTAATTTTCTATGGGTTTTTTTTTGGGGGGGGTATCAAATTCTTTAAATGTGTATCCTTTCTCTTGTATTAATCTTATAGCCAAAATACATAAATTGAATAAGTTATAACGATTCTAAGAGTGTATACATTATTTTGAGACACCCTGTATAAATGATATAAGGATTATATATAAAGGAAGAACTAACAGTATGAAGAGGCCATTTCCGGCAAACCCATCCACTCTGAGGGCCTATAAATATACCAATGTGCATAAATGTTCCATAGTATAGGGTGGCTGCTGAAAAAGTGAAGATTTGAAACAGTTATAAATTTGTTCGTTTTCAATGTTTTTTTTCTTTAGTTTATGCAGGTTATAGAGCGTCCCTTTGAAATGAAAATGGCTACGTATGTTGCCCAGAAACGAGTAAGACTCAATGAGTTTTCTATTCCAATGAAAGATCAATTATTCAAACTCAGAGAAAAAAATACCGCTAACATTTTAATGCCAGAGTATCTCCTAGCGGTAACATGATTCGTAACATTATGGTCCGGTTTGAAAGAACTGGATCAGTCGACGATCTTCCGGGAATAGGTCCTAAGCGCACTGTGTGCACAGACGCAGCGTTGAAAGCTAAACGGCAGAGTGTCTTGAGGATCTATCAGATTCTACACGTCGTCGCTCTGCTCAAATAGGCATCACTAGTACTTCTCTTCAGAAGGTTCTGAAGCTGGATTTAAAAATGTTTCCATACAAGATTCAAATGGTTCAAACTTAACTCCTGCAAATGCTTGTTAATGGTTTGTTTTTTTCTTTTATATCATTCAGTCTTTCAGTAGCCATCCTGTAGAATAAATCTTTCCGCGGTCAGCGGAAACAATTATTCTAACTTATTTTCAGTTGCATGTTAATTTCTCATGACGCTTCCAGGGCAAAATCAGCTTTGGAGAGAGAAACGTTCTCTTTGATGACCGTGAAGTGATGAAGCCAAACATGTTTCCTAAGCTGACTGTGAAATGGGGATGAGGGGCGGATAATAATGCCCAACAGGGCGGAATTCAACTTTCATCTAAGGACATCACCAGCAGGTAGCTCAGTAAAATTTAATTATATATTTTACCTGAGGTACGTGTGTAAAATATGCGTTCTCGATGCATTTTGACTCGTAAAAGATTCGATAGTCTACGCTATTTTCTACGCAGTTAAAGAACACCGCGTCACTTCTAATATTTAGATTAATGTTAGTTCATATAAAACTTAAATTCTGAGTAATTCCTCATTTTTAATAAACAGTGTATCATAATTAATGCCCAGAATTGTTTCGAAATATACTTTGATTTATACTTGCCTCCATTAACAATATTGAACTGGAAAAAAAAAGAGTTCGTGTATTATTTAGACTATTTACTTATTGTTTCAATAAGTAGTTTAACACCTAGTCTGTAAGGAAATTCGAATTGAAGACCAGATACCATAGAACACCTGGCACCAAATGAAGAAAAAATTATGTCTCACCGACTTTCATTGATAAATTTTGCCTTCTCTACACGAGAGAATAATAAAACTGGTATTAGAATTAAGTACTTTCAATTCTTGTCGGCGATAAGGTGTACAGTCTCCTGGGTATGACTATAAACTACATCCAGCAGCAAGGCCTCTGATCGGGAAATTTTGAGGAGAATGGAGTTATCTCTTAATTGCTATTGTTCCCACTTCTACGCTGACCTCTTAAGGTCACAGCTATTGACAAATAGCGAACCTCCGAACTGGGGTCAAAATATACGTATAATATATATATATATATATATATATATATATATATATATATATATATATATATATATTCGACATTAAAATATATATATATATATACATTAAAATATATATATATATATTCGACATTAAAAAAAAAATCCAAGCCAAGCCAGACCAAGTCAAACCAAGCCAAGCCAGACCAATTTAAACCAAGCCAAGCCAGACCAAGTCAAACCAAGCCAAGCCAAGCCAGACCAAGTCAAACCAAGACAAGCTAAGCCAAGCCAATTCAGACCAAGCCAAACAAAACTAATCTACACATATGAAGCAATGTGTGAACACTTCGACATGGACTTATGAAGGCTTGTCACGGTTGTCAATTACGACTGAGTAGTTAATTTCTGCCTCACTCAGTGCCTATACTTAGGCCTTGTGACACACCTAAGCTAGGCTTATCAAAACATTTGAATACTTCGAAGTGGTGTAATTAATAGCAAGCTTTTCGCTAGAACAATTATGTGTTCGTTCCTCACTGGATGCCCCATATTTTCGGCCCGATGCCACATCGAAGCAATAATTTTATAATAACTATATTAGACATTGTTTTAAACCAGAATAATTAATATGTTATTGAAATTAAATTTATCAATTTCTTTTCAGAAAGTACGATTTTTGACTGACAGAAACGTCCCCAATCATATAAACCACATTATATACAAGATATAGTAATAAAATTGGCATTAATTAGAGTAAATTTATTTACTTTTTACGATTAATTAATAAGTATACGATTCAAAAACAATTTTTATATCAGAATGAATTATGGTATCAATATAAAATAAAATGATTTTATTTGTCTTCGGAATCAAAAGGGTTGATTTAGAGGCGGGTTTTCCATCCTATAAATTCAGTTTAGTGACAGAAATAATGACGGGAACAACTGATTACTTCTTTAAAATTATAAGAGCTGACTGATCGTCTTGTGATATTTTTGTCTAGACACAAGAATGAATCATATCAAAAGGAAGTAAATTTATTTATCTTCTAAACTGGAAATTTCTTCAGCATAGTTCACTTCTACTAGACATAGGTATATATGTATATATATATATATATATATATATATATATATATATATATATATATATATATATATATGTGTGTGTGTGTGTGTGTGTGTGTAAGTATGTACGTATATGTGTGCGCGTTAGTGTGCGTATGTGTTTATAGGTAGATAGATAATCAGCCTGATATAGATAAAATGAACAGATTGAGATAGATGAAGAGATATATAAATATATAAAATAAACAGACTGAAAAGGATAGATATATACATAAAATGAACAGACTGAAATACATAAAGAGATAGATAAAAGGAACCAGCTTATATATATATATATATATATATATATATATATATATATATATATATATGTATGTATGTATGTATGTATGTGTGTGTGTGCGCGCGTGTGTGTATGTGTGTGTATTAATATAATAGGAAAGAACTCTTGATCCGAAGTTCTTTATTATTTATGTTTTAATTTTTTAAAAACATTGTAATATATATATATATATATATATATATATATATATATATATATATATATATATATATATATATATATATATATATATATATATATATATGGAGAGAGAGAGAGAGAGTTATATTTTTGAGCAGGAATATTTCTTTTATACAAGTTTCATTAAATACGACTGACAAGGTACTGCTATTAAGCTTTGGTATTCAATTTTTTTGTATTCCTTTAAGTGTTTTCTTTTATGGATATAACGTGTGTCTTTGGGTCCTGTAACTGGATCTAACTAGCGCCTTTATCCACTGTGACATGTGTCCTTGAAGAGAGTGAGTTCAATACCTGGTTAAGGCGGTGGAGAACTTGGAGAGGGTAATTAACATGAGATAACTGGCATCTATTAGACATGGCACGTGGAACTAGAACATTTTACCACCGTGTGCAAAATTTAGAGTTCAGCCTGACATTCCAACCACCTGAAGAAGGCCAGAGCATACAATGGCGGAAATGTTGTAATAAATATGGCGACAAAAATGAGGACAATAGTCCGAATAATGTAAATAGTGACTGCGTAGCGTTGTATACTTTCAGGAGATAACAAACTTATACAATAAAAAAATGACTAAAATATAATGCAATTTCCTAATGAGTGGACGGAAAGATTAAAAAAAAGATTAGTCTAGCAAACTACAGATATGTATGTATGTATGTATGTATGTATGTATGTATGTATGTATGTGTGCATCTATTAATTAGACTCATTGTTCAACGTTGAAAATTGTTTTTGGTTGGTAAAATATTTGCTTCACAAATATAAATCTTATTATGATGTACTGTCAAGTCTTAAGATTTTGTTTTTTGTCGGAAACATTTACGGTATACTGTTTAATCCCAAGTTGTCCCTAGAAATATAAATAAAAAAAACATAACTTTCTTTGCATTACCAGAAAAATAGAAGTGATAAAAATTGTTTATACGACTATCTCAATATCATTTTAATATAACTCGACTGGCACATTTTATGTCTAATTACGAATGACATTTTAAGTAGAAATCACGGCGGGTAAGAGAAAAAACCGTCGATAGGAGTCACAAAGAAAGGCACTTAAGCTTCTGTTAGCAACAAATGATCCACTTGTACTTGTCTCTAAAGAGGAGACATTAGATTAACAAACATACAGAATCAACACAAAAGCCGCACGGTAGATATTAGTTAATCATACTTATTATAAAACCCAGGTTGTGTGTGTGTGTGAGTGTGTGTGTGTGTGTGTGTGTGTGTGTAGGTTTATATACTGGATGGGATTTCCTAGATTTTTCAACCGATTTCAACAAAACTTCACAGGACTACGTAAAATTACCTTGCGGTAAAAATTGGAAAAACACAATTGATTTGCACAAAATCAATTTGTAAAATACGATTAAGAGGCATCGCCAAAATGAAAAGGGGACAACTCATATCGAGTTATAGTTATTATAAAACCCAGGTTGTTTGTGTTTGTGTGTGTGTGTTCGTTTATATATGGGATCGGATTTCCCACATTTTTCAACCGATTTCAACAAAACTTCACTTTTTGTTTTGGCAGGTAGTATTTCATATTGTCTTGCAATTTTTTTTTTTTTTTACATTCAGAATGCTTTAAAATTTCCATTTACAAGACAATTGTTTATAATAAAATTATATTCAATCGGTAGACACATAACAATTTTTTTTTAAAACAATTTTTTTTTTTTTTTTTTACGAATTGGTCAAACCCAAACTCAAACAAAAGTTTGGTTTTGGGTTCGTAAAAAAAAAAAAAAAAAAAAAAAACTAATTAAGACATACGTGTCCGTCAATCTTAAGCAATAATCTTTGTCAATTTTATTTTTCAGACTTTATGATGGTCGATACTTGATCTATCTCTTACTGTTACATTCCCGGGCAATGCCGGGCTTTACTGTTAGTAATTTGCTAATCGCCTTTCGCAAATAGATAAATCGGGCTGGCTGTTTTTCCTAACGACAAAATTATTATTTATATGGTGAAAATTGAGACACTTTCTTATATATCCTGTTCTTTTAAATACAACAATCCTCAACCGAATTAAAAATCTCCAATAATATTACGTTATTTTTAGAGCATACTCACATTTGATTAGACGATCCGTTTATTTATTAAACACTATATTTATCTATCGCCAAAGATAGACGTGAAATGACCACTTCCCTGTTCCGCTCCTGTAAGTACTTGACTCCTTCTGCTATCTTCTACGTTTAGAAGATCCTAACCAGGCAGAAAATGGAGTACTCTTTCCAATCCTCATTTTTCAGTCTTGATAAACTTTAAAAGCGTCTCCGAGTCCTTGTGGAAGTAGAATTATTTTTCACCCTCCAACCTTTCTCTCACAAGCGAGATGTGGCAAATCTCCATGAAAGGTCTCGAACGAAATGTATTCCTTGGTCCCACCAGTTCAAAACCTCACGGCTAGATACCGCTATACTATTACATTGTAGCAAACCACCCAAATTCTCTGTATTCCATCAGTAAGAAGTACGTTCCACTCAAACAGCTTCTCCCCCGAAGCATGCTCTGTGGAACAGGATCCCAAGAGGATGGTTCTCTGATCGCGACAATCTTAATCTGTTCAGGTTAATCATCATCTTCCACTCCTACCAGTATAAACTACCACTTAACATAATCTTCTACGTCGAGAGCCTCTCGGGCCTTGTACAGGATGAGCATTACTGTAAATAAATATACTGGATGTAACATCAAAAGTGTCAATATTGTGTAAAAGCAAAATTGTCCATTTGTTAGTTCAAGCTTTGAAACGTTATATCTTAGAAATGATTATAAATCCTCCTGGTATTCTCAAAAGTGTTTATAACACTGTTTGAGCAATTTCTCGACAAGCTTAACAGAATAATCACGATGAAATCGATCATAAACGAAAATGATATGTTCATCATTAATTAATCATAGCTCATGAAGGATTGAAATTAAGTTAATATATATATATATATATATATATAAAGAAATATAGTCTTAAGGTGTGCTATATTTATGGAATAAAGTGCTCAATTTCAGAGATAGAGCGTGTGTAAATATAAAAGTGAACATAGAAGTCAACACTTAGAGGCGACAGTCTGTTTCATGCTATATGCAATCGTCAGGCCACGTCTGACGATTGCATATATGTTCACTTTTATATATATATATATATATATATATATATATATATATATATATATATATATATATATATATGTGTGTGTGTGTGTGTATTTTGAACAAAAAAAATTAAAAAATTAAAATCTTCTGACACACTGGGTTGTAGATTAATATTCTTTCGTTTTTTTTATTATTATTCCATTTAGATTCCTCGACTAATGGCCATCATCGGGAGGAGAAATATTTCTGCTTGCTGCTAGCACTAAACTACACAAATGAATGTCTTGATGGAAAAAATGAACTTTTGTCTGTAGTTTTCATTTGTTTTTTTTATTTTTTTATGTGTTTAACATGAATCTTTTAACCTTTAATATATATATATATATATATATATATATATATATATATATATATATATATATATATGTATGTATGTATGTATTTTCCGGAATCCTTTTCCAACATATTCAAAATGATCTTCAACCTAAACCTCTAAGTTTATGGCCTGAAGTAACAAGGTTCCTCACAAGTTTCACATATGATTTCTTTTGACTGTAATAGGTGAAACACCTCTCTTACGTGTGCAATGTCTTATGGATTGAGTTGGATCTTTTCTATTAGGTTGGTGCAAAAATAATATCGTTTTTTGGACGTATTTTTTAACGTCAAAGAACGATATTATTTTTGCACCAACCTACTAATTGATACCTTTATTTCGAAATTCAAATGATAGTCTATCAGCCTGTTGTAACCTTCTGATCCAGTTTTCTTCTATACTTTTCCCAATTTTTTTAAGCTTATTCACTGTTCCGTGGATCGTACTTCTGTGGACTTTGAAGGTAGACTCCAGATTATGAATTTTGGTGCCATTATTGAAGGTGTGAATGATGTTTTTCTTCTCCCGATTGCTCATGTGGGAATACAGTGGGACTAACACAAAACGATTTTAACCTCTACTGTTTCCAGCTGAATAAATCAAACGGGTTTTCAGTTATTCTTACGACAAATAGTGTCAGGATGGGTAGACTTATTATTTGAAAACCTGGGAGAAAGTAACTCAATTAGTTTAGTAGTTTTTTAGATATTAAACATTTAGTGGAATGGACAATTATCCCGTGCTGTTGTAATGATTTTCAATAATTCTTACGATCAATGGTGTCAAGATGGCTCAACCTCATATCTGAAAACCTGGAAAAAAAGAAATTCAATTAGCGTTCTTTTTTTACATATTAAACATTTTGTAGGGTGGAAAATTATGATATTACACGATTCGTAGATTTTTGCTGTTATATATATATATATATATATATATATATATATATATATATATATATATATATAATATTAGTGGTAAATATACATATATATGCAAAATACACAGGTGCATATAAACACATGTATATTTTTTGAATAAAAAAATTCGAGAGGATAGAATCCAGGTAGAACTCAATGTGCAGGAAAGAGTAAGGATATAATAAAAAGGCTGAAACACTAATATTCCATGGTCATAATTTATTCCATTGGAATCGTAAATACTATCCAATTCATCAGACCTACAAATTCAAAAAGAAAACGGAAAAAACAACTCCGGAAATAAAAATAGAATTTTAGAGAGAGTGTAAGTATGAGAGTGTGGGACGAATGTTAGTTCTAAAGAGAGGGGTAACATACGAGAGAATTTGGGAGATTAAAACTTAACAGAGCGGGTTTTTTTAAAACTAGGTGTGAGTGGAAGGGGAAAAATGAATGTTGTCGGATGTCTAATACATTAAAGATACATTTCGTGCTGACAGACACATACCATGTACGATCTAATGTTAAAGATCAGAATAAGAAGGAAAAAGAGGTAAGGAAAAGAGTGGTGGGGGAGAAAGATGGGGCGGGTGAAATTAAAATTGAAAGAGACGCTGTGTAATTGAGAAAATTTGACAAAAATAATATCGACTACAGGTTACAAATCAAATATAAACATATAAAGAATAAATATGACGATTATCTAATCTAGCAAGGACTTATATTTTTATGTTCAAAACACATGCAAATAAACAGATACATAATAATTTATACACGTATATACATACACATAGGCGTGAACCTACATACAGACATACATATACCCATGTACACAGATACAGATATTCACACAAATACACACATACATATACATACACACACATATACACATATACATATATCTGATTCAATATCTTAGCTCTGTCTCTGATACTAAGCGCTTTCTAATAAGTACCGCGCATATAATATACAAATAATTACACATACATATATACATATACACTTACACATATACACACATACATACACACACACACACACACACACACATATATATATATATATATATATATATATATATATATATATACACATACACACACACACATACACACATACATACATGTACATACCCACACAGTGGCGACGGAGGATTCTAGAAACGCACTCATGGCGAAACTTAAATACCTTACCAATCCGACATCTGGGTCGACGAAGAATTCTAGAAACGCATTCACGTCGAAAAACCGCAATACCTTGCCAGTCCCACAACAGTGGCGACAGAGAAGATTCGAGAATTTTTTCTCACCGTATCAATAGCGACAGTATTGAACTTGAAATTAAGCTGGTATTAATACATTAGCGATTTAAAAGCTAAACACCGAGTGTCTACATATATACCACTACAAAACACCATTGACAAACTAGCGATTCTACACCTACTGAATATTAAAGTCTGTCCAATACAAGAACGATTTCTACACACCCACACACACAGAAAAAAAAAACAGTTGTTCGTAAAAAAAACTGACAACACAAGATCAAGTACTACCATGCTACTCAAGTTTTCGGAAAAAACTATCGAAAAATGTTTTATGTAACTGATTCGAACTCAGGCATAAAATTATTCTTCCCTCAAATTCACTGAGGTGAGTTTTCTTTTTTTCTTTTGTACCTCTATAAAAAAATTACATAAGTGTGGTGAAAAATTATTCAATTACGTCAAAATTAACGGAACCACGGAAAAAAAAGCTAAACACGCATAATTAGTTTAGTTTAACTATTGTCTGTCCATATTTTTTTTCTGTAAAAAAAAAAAAAAAGGAACAAATGTATCAAGATTTTTTTGTGTACCTCCTCTTAGTACACGTGTTTCAAAGCAACAAAAAAGCGCTGTCATTTTTAAATATGGAAGATTTGCAAAAAGTAGTTGCCCAAATGTTAAAACTAAATTTGGAACAGCAACAAAAATCAGAAGAAAGACAACAACTATTTTTGGATTTACATAAACAGCAAATGGAATTCCAAAAAATTACGCTTCAGAATGCTGAACTACAACAGAAAAAACTTAAAGAATTACTCGTAAATGCATTAAAAGGCTCAAACTCTGAAAAAGATACAATATTCTCCCAGAGTATAATCTACAATTGAATGGAAACATTTGAATACGTACCAGAGGAAGACAAAACATTCCAGGCAGTTTACAGGCGCTACGAAGATATTTTCAACGTAGACTGTGAACAATGGCCCAGTAAAAAAAAGGTACGTCTACTATTGAGAAAACTGGGAACTACAGAACATAGTAGGTTCGTAGACTTCATACTACCCAAGAAAACGACTGACTTGGATTTTTCAGAGACGATTAAGCTCCTATCGGAATTATTCGGGCCTAACACAACCTTGTTCCACAAACGTTGGAAATGCCTGAACACAGTCAAAGACAACCAGCTAGATTGTCTAACGTTTGCAGCATCGCTGAACAAGCTATTTAATGATTTTAAACTATCCGAACTGACTGCCGATGATTTTAAGTGCTTAATTTTCGCACAAGGTCTAGTATCTGCAGAAGACGCCGAAGTCAGACGACGGGTACTGATTAAGCTTGAGAACGAACAAGGATTGACTCTCCAAAAAGTTGCAGAGGACTATCAAAGAGTAATATCTGTAAAGCGTGACTCAAACACTATCGAGGAATCAGGTGTGGCTCAGATTAATAAAATCAGAAGAAAGTCTACCTCCTATTCCCCTAAAAAAGACAAAAGGCAAATCTCATGTCCTAAATTCCGCAGTAACCAAAACCCAAATAGGTTAAAGAAACCACTCGGACCATGTTACCATTGTGGTAAATGGCATTGGATGAAATTCTGTCTAGTTAAGAACAAAAAATATTGCAAAAATTGCAATAAAAGTGGGCATACTTTAACTTCGTGCTGGTACGCCAACAGAACGAGAAAACCCAAAAAATAAAATTAGTCAAGCTCAATCTGACAATATTGTTGATAGGAATTTAAGAAAATTTGTAACAGTGGATATTTTCAATAAGTCCATTAAATTCCAGCTTGACTCGAGTTCTGATATTTCAACCATTAACTGGCGTACTTGGCGAAAATTAAAAAATCCGACCTTATTAAAAACGGATAAAACAGCAAAATCCGTAACTGGCGAAAATATTTAACATTTTAGGCGAGGTAATACAGCAGCACTAAATGGAGTTACCAAAAATCTCAAAGCCTATGCATTGAAAACTTTAGACAACTTATTTGGAACTGATTGGATAGAAAACTTCAATTTTGGGGGTTGCCCAATGAGTACATTTTGTCGCAAGATACAAAGTACAACGTCCAATTTGGTAAATCTAAAAAAGGAACTCAAACAACAATTTCCCCATTTTTTTTCTGGCGGCCTTGGGAAATATACTAAAATGAAAGCTAAGTTCAAGGTGAAGGACGGTGCACAACCGGTATTCAAAAAGAAACGGAATGTCCCTTTCGCTGCTCTAGAGCAAATCAATAAAGAGTTAGATTGACTCGAACAAGCAGGTATTCTGTCAAAAACAGATTTCAGGGAATGGGCAGCACCTACCTCTACGTAAAAAAGAAGTCCACTCAAATACGAGTATGCGCAGATTTTTCCACAGGGTTAAACGATGCCTTGCAAGGTCACCACTATCCACTCCCAAGCGCTGAAGAAATTTTCAATAAACTCAATGGTGGAAATTTATTTTCTAAAATTGACCTCTCGGACGCATACCTTCAGATAGATGTGGAAGAAGAAAGTTACAAATTGCTCTGCATAAACACCCATAGAGGGTTGTACAAATACAACAGGCTGGCTTTTGGAGTAACGGTTGCGCCTGCAATTTTCCAGCAGGTCATGGACGCAATGCTGGGCGATCTTGACTACGCAACAGCCTATCTGGATGATATACTAGTTACTAGTTACTACGGTAGAGCACCGGAACCATATAATAAACGTATTCGAAAAGATACAAGAATACCGATTTAAAGTTAAGGAGGAAAAGTGTGACTTTTTCTTATCTGAGATTAAATACTTACGTCACATTATAAATAAAGATAGCCGTCGGCCGGATCCAGAAAGAGCCAACGCGATCAGAAACATGCCGGACCCAGATAACGTTCAAGCGTTACAAAGCTTCCTCGGCCTAGCTAATTTTTACCAAGGGTTCATTAAGAACATGCAAAATTTGAGAGGGCCTCTAAACCAACTTTTAAAAAAGGAGACACCATGGTCATGGACCCCGGAATGCCAAGACGCATTCGAGAAGATCAAGAAAACTCTTACTTCAGACCTCTCCCTCCCACATTTCGACCCTAGTGTCGACATTATAGTTGCAAGTGATGCAAGCTCGTACGTTATAGGCGCTTGCATATTACATAAACTGCCAGACGGTTCGCGAAAAGCTGTGGCTCACGCATCAAGATCTCTACTTCCAGCTGAGAAACAATAAATACCAAGAGGAAAAAGTATTAACAGTTTTATTTTATTTCTCTTCTTTTCAAAAAAGAAAACTCTTTGGAAGGGGGGTATTGAAGACCGGAAACTACCTACACAATAGATTCTTCCAGGCCTATATTAAGTAGGCGACATAGCACTCTACATGAGAGTGATAGAGAGAGACAGTGAGAGTCTAGTACGACTACCAGTGTTGGACACTAACTTATAGTAAGCTCTGCTTACACTATCTCTGTAACCTGTTGTTAATATATCTTTCTTACTTCTAATCCGTGTTCCATGTTTTACTTCTGTGGACCCAACTTTGGCACCCACATCAATTATCAAAGATGATAATTACTGTACAATATATTAAGGAGATGTCCTCTTTGTTGCTATAAAGGGTGTTCAATTTTTCCTTGGCTATTTCAATTTGCCTTTTCACAAAGCTACATTTGTAATTCCAAGTATTGATAGTATTGTGGCCTGCTGGATCATCTAATTTAAATTGTGTGTATTTAGGCAGCATCTTTTCATTCATACACGTTTCATTAAATAATATAGACAAGTGTTGTCTATTTATTTTATGTAAATTCTTTTCCTAACGTCTGATAAGTTTAATAACATTATCATTGAACGAAGAAAGAAATACACAGTATTGATCCATATTTTTTAATCCAATCTAAGCTTTCGGCTTACATAAGCCATTATCAAAGCTGACAATTACTGTACAATATATTAAACACACACACACACACACACACACATATATATATATATATATATATATATATATATATATATATATATAAGCACATGTACACATGTTTATTTATATATAATGTTAACTCACCAGCAAGATTCGGACCTCCTGATAGAGTGAACCATCGTTAGATCCGATGTTCTCTAGACCGACTGAGCTACGAAGAAATTAGCCGATCAGTTAATGGTGGATAGTGCCGTTAAGCAAAAGTCTTTTCGTCATCGTTCTAACGAACGTTCCCTCCGACCAGTAAGTCACTAAGTGTGTGAGTGCAGTGTATTCATAAAATGAGGAACACGGTCACGTAAAAAACCCACGTAGGCTGTGGAAATAAAACGGTTATTGTCCTCCTTGGGCAAATGTATATTTATTTCCGCTATGAGTGATCAGATTGATTTCTAAATGGACTCCTTTCTACTCTCGACATTTTTCGAGAATAAATAATGGAAAAAAAAATGTCCCCATTATTTTTCAGATAGCATCTGCGTGAAGAAAAGTGATTAATATTCTGTTAAAGCAATCATGTAAACGTAATCCTTCAGATCTCCGATCATGATTTTAAATTCTAATAAAATTCCATAGAAAAAAATGCAATATTTTCGGGGAAAACTCGTTCATACACTTTATAGGTTCCAGGACACGCGATGTAGTAAATATGATTTGCTTTTGATCAGTTTATGTGTTCGTTTTTTATGACTTATCAACCTTATGCTGGATATTTAATGCCAACAACAATTTTAAAATTGTCAGATTGCTTTTTCGGAGGTAATACTGATTTAATGATAAACGTATTACTAATTAAACCATAATTAGAGGCGGAAGAATTAGATACATATATTTTCCAAGGATATTTGCGCGTAAGTAAATATAACAAAATCATATGGAATTGGAACGTGCCACTCAGATTAACATTTCCGAGCTCTTATCCATTACACGAACCCGCACATATTTTGCTTGAACAAAATTTAATCATAAAATCCTTCATTATTTTTGTCATAATAAAATTTCTAATAAAAAAAATCATATCTCACTTACGGTTAGCGTCTCGGATTGAGGAATCAGAGAGTCGAGTTCGAATAACAATCGAATCCATTACATTCACTTACATACTCTTGGGAATGGTATTAATCCTCGTCTTCTGCGCCCAGCAGGATAGACCGAGTTTTATAGCCTTGGATGGCAGCTGGAAGAAATGGCAACCTACTGCTGGAAAAAAATTCTACCTCGTCAGTTATGTATGGAAAGATACATGATCGTCTAAGCGTGTGTCACGCATGGCACATAACTGGCTGAGAATAATTTGCTCTCATTTAAAGTACAACTACTTTCGGGGCCAATTTAAAAAAAAAAAAAAATTACTAATGGCTGACTGCAATTTTTGAACTGTTGTATGTTCTTTCTTTTATTACACCTCTGTCTAAAAATTTCATACATTTCCCTCACCCTTCTTTCCGACTCTCACACATACACTCTCACTAAAATTTGTTTTTCTTTTTATACACGGAGATATTTTTTCCCATTTCTTTTTGAATATGCCGGTCTAATGAATTGGATCGTAATTACGATTCCAATGTAATAAAATATAACCATGGAATATTAGTGTTTGAACCTTTTCTATATATATATATATATATATATATATATATATATATATATATATATATATATATGTTGGCTCTCTGTGCCGCGCAAAGAAATTTTTCTCCCCTGAATCGATACTTCAAATATACAAAACGACCATTCGCCCTTGCATGGAGTATTGCTACCATATATGGTCTGGGGCACCTTCTGTTTACCTCGGAGTTCTTGACAAGATCCAGAGACGGATATGCAATGTGATTGGCCCTGATCTGGCGTCTCGCCTGCAGCCACTATCTCACAGACGCGCCGTGGCCTCTCTCTGTCTCTTCTACAAATACTTTCATGGCAATTGCTCCGATGAGCTGCTTTCCCTGGTCCCCGGTCTCCATGAATACAAGCGCCTTACGAGGCTGGCATCCCGCTCTCACCCTTACACTGTAGAAACTTTAAAATGCAGCCGTCTCTTCTACTCCAATAGCTTCATACAACGCACCTCTCGCCTGTGGAACACCCTTCCCAATTACTGTTTCCCTGATAGCTATAATCTCCAACTATTCAAATGTAATGTTAATCGACATCTCCAGTTACCTTGATCTACAAACTGTCCTTCCCTTCATCCTTTCTTCTATCACTTCTATATGCTCTTGCTACAAATCTTCTGCAACCCCCCTGCATCCTAGTGGCTTCATGCCTTGCTCGGGGCGCTAAGCTTAAAAAAAATGTATATATATATATATATATATATATATATATATATATATATATATATATATATATATATATATATAGTTTATGGAAAATTAGGTAATCCGTATGGGTAGACCCAAGGAGGATGATATCCAGAGAGCTCAATGTAAATTCAGAGCAAATATGTTTGAATAAAAACAGATCACTTTAAGTTTCCATGTAATAAGTTATTTCACCACAACCCCTTTAAAGGGCTCTGGATCATCAGACTTTGGTTCCAAAAGTTGAAATGAAAAATGAAAAAAAAAATTTTCTCCTTTTTTTTTCATTTTTCATTTCAACTTTTGGAACCAAAGTCTGATGATCCAGAGCCCTTTAAAGGGGTTGTGGTGAAATAACTTATTACATGGAAACTTAAAGTGATCTGTTTTTATTCAATATATATATATATATATATATATATATATATATATATATATATTCAGTTAAATAAACAAAATAAAAAGAATAACTTTTGTCTATTTTTGAAGGACAATTTATAAAGATTGTTTTCATAGAATGAAAACAACGAAATATTACAAAGTAGCAACTATTAGATTATCTTCTAGATTACCGACAAAATAGAATTCTTTTACGATAAGATTCACCGTGCACAAGGCCCGAGGGTCATTCGACGTAGAGGTTTACGGTAAGAAGTAGTTTACATGAATAGAAGGGGAAGATAACTGTTGACTCTAGACTTGAACAGGTTAAGATATTAGTAATCGGGGAAACATCCTCTAGGGAGTCTGTTTCATAGAGCAGTGGTTCACAGGAAGAAGGTGTTTGAATTGAACTTTCTTCTCGCAGGATGGTATCCGGAGCTAATGTGGATGGTTTGCTACAATGTAAGTGGCAAGGCGGGTCCTAAGCGTGAAATCAGACCTGGGGCGGTAGACGGAGCCAATCATTTTACGATGGATCATGTATAGGAATTCTACTTGAGTCGGGTGAGTGCTTAAGGCCCAGTATCCTCTCGAGGCAAGGCGCCTCCTCTAGGGGACATCCGTTAATCGTGAATGACGGTATTTCGGTGTCTGAACGGCAGTGAATGAACGTAACCCGTTTGGAAAGTATGTGGAAGTTCGTTATATAGGTCGTCTGTCAATCTCTGATCGTCAAAGACTTTTAGATCTGCGCCTGTATATCGTCGTATCATGAACAGATATTTACAGAGGATCAGAGAATATTGTTAGGTAGTGCATTTATGTAAATCAGAAAGAGGGTTGGTCCGAGAGGTGAGCCCTTGGAAACGCTTGCGTCGAAAGCCAGGGCCTCGTAGTACTGGCCGTTAATAACTAGCTTCAGAGATCTTCCTGTTAGGATGGATTTTGTACTAGAAAAAACTCTTGCAGTGATTCCATAGCTGGAGACAACAAAATAGAATCGCAAAGTGGTCGCGTTTGAATCGTAGCTTTTGTCTCGCTGAACTAGGGTGTTTTTTTTTCTATTACCGTATTATTGATCTCTCATTTGATTAAAACTATTCTTCCCCCAATTTTTTTTTGTCCAATGTTTCCTAATATTCTTATTAATCAGAACTTGGAGAGTCATACAAACTGTATAACATCAAGACAAGATGCAATAAAAGAAAGTGATATTTTTTTTTGAAAAATTCAAAAATCTTGCACAAGGCCAAAAGACGGGATAAGGAGAAGTCCGATATTTAATTTGTCCTATATTAAGCTTAGCTAGCCACGATTATTGACCCAAACATATTCCTTACACCAAAACAACACATTCTTACATAGAACTCTTACTGCAGCTACCATAATACCTCAGAGTCTCTATGCAGTCTAACTAGTGTCCATATGTACAATTTGTCTGTAGGGTGGGGAATAAAATAACAACATTTAAAAATTGAACGCCACTGAATATTTACAATAAATACTAAACATAGAAGTAAGTTTATCAGAACAATTACCATGAAAGTATTTATAGAAGCGGCACGGGGATGTTAGGTTACGGCGCGTATACCGGGTCAGAACAAATAACATTCCAGATTATTCGGAAACAGTTGTCCGAAAACTGCTAGCTTCATGAAGATCATTTCGAAAATCGTTTTCCATTACGGTTTCAGGACGTACCTGAAACCTCCTACCATATTCTATCTTTACAAGAGCCAGGCTAAAAATGAAGATTTATTGCCACATCTTGGCTGACGCTGATCGAATCCTCACTTTCTGAATGCGACAAAATTTTAAAACATTTGTTTTCCACGAATTCTGTCCGATTTCTTTCTTCGCTGCCACCTACAGTCTTCAAAAAAAAAAAAAAAAAAAAAAAAAAAACTGAAACTTCAATCGCCATTTGTCTTCCTGCATCTTCTTTTATTGTACTTTCTGCACGTTAAGGTTTCTTCTCTTCCTCTCCGAGTGTGTCTTAATGCCATTAACGCCTTGTTTGAAGTGGAATGAGTCATCAGTAATTTTGTTTCCTTGGAGTTGATTGAAACTTATTAACTTCGTATTCGAAATTCAAGGCAAAATGTCAACTAAGAAAGATTCTTAAGAAAATGGACTTTGCAGAACAGGCTCTTGCCTGGATGATTCCGAGACACTACAGTTTTAAATCTTCATTTCAATAGGATATATTTTTATATTTATCAACATAATGTTCATTTCATTCCTTCTGTCCTTTCATTGAAATCACACATCATAATTTTTTTTAACAGGAAGCCTCTAACTTACGTGGTTCTTAAGACTAGTGTTTTTTTAAAACTTATAACAATCGAAAATAATTATGATGATATTCATTGCTCGCTATTAGATTGTACTGTGATTATTCACATTATAAATGGTGTTCCAATAACATGGACCGATTTTAAATGTGAATTAAGTTTAAGCATTTAATGATTTTTTTTCTTTCAGATTTGGCGGACATTTGGGCGACATTTTATTCCCACATAATTGCCATGACTTGAATAACATGAAACAATAGAGAAATAAATAAATGTTCACCAATAACACTGCTTTATTTACTCCTAACTTTAAACCGTTTTAATGAAACACCCTTATATATAATCCATCTTAATGAAACACCCTTTATTTACACAGAGTAACCACTTTATATTTGTCATAAAATATTATTAAAGGGTGTTCCAATGACTCGCACCGATTTTAAATGTAAATTAAGTTTAAGCGTTTAATATTTTTAATTTTCTTTCAGATTTGGCGGACATTTGTGGGATATTATTTTTCGCACATAATTGCGATTACATGGTCCTATAGAGAAATAAATAAATATTCACTAATAGCAGTGACTTATTTACTACTGACATTGATCCGTCTTAATGAAACACCCTTTATTTTATGCAGTAACATATGAAAAAGAAAATAAAACAATTCCTCATAATATTTTAACAGTACATCTCTAACTTGGCTCTCAGCCCTTGTTTTTTTTTAAAGGTAATAATATAAATGAAACATAATGATGAAGAAATCAGTGCCTCTCTTGAGTGTACTTAGATCTTTTTCAGAGTGTTTATGCAATAAGATATGAAATAGAAAAAAAAATATTTCTGTTTTTAGGTGATAAACTCTTTGGAAACCAGCTGAATAATAATAAAATAAAATAAAAAAAATACTCTATCTTTATCGAACATTGTATTGAGTCAGACAAACCAGTAGTAACGCATTTTGTAAATGACAAAGTATTTACCGGAGACATCGGCGTGTAATTTAGATAATGGACAAATGCTCGGAAATTTGGCATAATGTCATCACTTCAGATGAGTGTTTATTTGGTGGAATTGTAAACATCTAGCACCTAACAGTCTGGAAACTGTACTGAGTTGAAATCTCTTTTGAATTGCCTGCAGCCCACTATGAAATATGGCTAATGTCCGCTTATGATGTTGGCAGGCGAATTGTGCATTGGCCGATAAGAATAGTCAGTGTCTGGTGAATATTAGTTTTGAAAATACGTCATTGGTCAATGACAACTCGTGTCCCCCATCAGTTACTGGCGGTTATTTGGATAAAAAAGTGTACTCTCCTTACAAAGAATCGACCCGTTTCCTTCTATCGTGGCTTAAACGACTTAATAATCACATTTACAAAAATCTATTAAGGGGATCTTACGGTTAAGTCACTCACCTGTCATACTGTTGAAAATACGTTGCCCATTCAGACTGAAATAAGTAAAAAAATGTGTAAATAAAAATAGAAAATAAAATTCCTCATTTCTTTATTTATATTCAGTTTTTTTTTTGTTTTTTTTTTTTTTTTTAATATAGATGAGGAAAAGATGGCAGATCTAATAAATTCCGTTTCTGCAAAGGAAACCAAAATAAAATATTGGCTCACGGAAAAATATACTTATGGAGCGAGCAAAATAATTGTATTTCATTATGAACATTATATATATATATATATATATATATATATATATATATATATATATATATATATATATATATATATATTGAGAGAGAGGGAGATAGAGAGAGAGTAGAAATGAAGACATCAATAGTTACGTGCGTTCATGATATATATATAATGGCCTCTTCCGTCGATTTCGACGTATGAGAAACCGACGTCTTCATTCATTTTTGTTTTGTTTTTTTTTGTTGTTTTTTTAATGTTCGTACCGTATGTCACACTTCAATTCCGTTAGTAACGTGGATACAAGTCCCCATATTGTGCCACAGCGAGGATCTCGGGACATAACCACAGTAATATTTATTGTCGATTTCACAGTTGTGTTTCGTTTCTTAGCCGGTCAATACGATTGATTTCGAAATTTCTGCTACAACTCTAGCAAAAATATCTACAGTTATTTCTATTCATGGCAACTCGCTCGAAGTTAGAATAAAGCACATTGAGAGCTAAGAGGCAACTCTTTAGCTTGTGTTTATAGCTGACGCTCGGCCGTCCAAGAGTATTTTGTCCAACGTGAAGCTGGCTATACATGAAGACCTTAGACTTTATGTCGTCAGACATCTTTTCAATATGACCAGCCGAGCAAAGTTTTCACTGCACAAATATATATATATATATATATATATATATATATATATAGATAGATAGATAGATATAGATATAGATATGTGTGTGTGTGTGTGTGTGTTAACTACTATTAAGGAGAGAGAAAAATAAAACAAGACAAGTATTATGAAAACAGAAAATAATGATTGACGTTGCAGTTATTTTTGAAGATCCCAGTTGACTGGACAGCAAAAACCAGGAGGAGAGTTCCACAAGCAAGAAATCCTATGAGAGAATCTTTTATTATATTGCGATTAAATCTTTTATCATATTACGATTAAATCTTTTATCATATTACGAATCAATCTTAAATCTAGCCATTTCAATTGTAAAATGCTGAGAACTGACCTACAATCTTAGACTGGACTTAAATTCATAAAGTCTAAATGCCACATAGACATATCGTGTCTATATATATATATATATATATAGACACGATAGCAATTGCAATGAAATACGGTAAGACGATGGGAAAAGGATTGAAGACGAAATGCAAAGTCAGGACCTATAACGTTTCAGATTCTTCTTTAGATTTTATCAAAGAATCTCTAAATATTTAGCAGGTGCACCAAACCAGATGTGGCAGCAATATTCAAAGTAACTTCAAATGGTAAACATAAAAATATACAAGATAGATTTTGGTGAGGAATATTCGCTAGCGCGAAATAGTGAAACAATGCACTCTTTCTATTGGGAGATATATGAATATATATGTAATATAAAAATCGCGTAACCCTTCTCTGGCTAACGTAAATTAAACTTAATCTGATTTTAACGAGATTAGCGTCTTGTGCTCACCATTTTACCGTTGAACTTGATAGATGCAGTCATTAGTTCTATTCTAACAGTAACTTTTCTAGCATTCGTTGACCTCCCTTCTGATTTCTTGCTTCCTTTCCACTTACAATCTTCAAAGTGTTAATTGCAATGTCAATGGCCATCATCTGTCTTTCTCAATCCTGTTCATTTATTGTCACTTACTCACTTCTCCCGACTTATGTCTTCTCATTCTCATTTACCCAGGTAACAGTTTGTGGTATTATCTTCTTACTCGGTTACTCGGGTGAAATGATTATATATATATATATATATATATATATATATATATATATATATATATATATATATATACCATTGTGAAAATTAATTAAATTGATGTGACAAGGCAATTCTATTTTTCCTTAGCTATGTTATAATTCTAATTGTTACCAACTACATTTAGATATTTCGCACGATACTTACAAGACTATTCCGTTTTGACTGCGTAAAAACACAAAACTAACATGTCAGAAAGACTACTTCGTTTCAGTGATAAAATGAATAAAAGAAACAGGAAAAGAAAAGCAAGAAGGAAAGAAGAGAAAGCAGGAGTGATTTAACGTCTCTTTCAGTGAAATGGAAAAAGCTGACAATTTAAAGTTTTTCATGTGTACCCCCTTAGTTCTTAAAATAACTACCAGCATTCGTGTTTATGCCTATTATTGCAATATTTTCTTAAACTTGTTAAGCTCAAATATTTAACGATGCGATAGAAGAATATCTACGGATATGTTATTGTCGTAGAACTCGCTATGAGTTGCATCAGACATTTACCTTTGACTCTCCCGTCTTTTCGAATAATCTTCTTGAAAAGGAAGCAATAAATCTGAAGGGAATTCAGCGAATTCTAGAAAAGTTACTGTTAGAATAGAACTAATGATTGCATCTATCAAGTTCGACTGTAAAACGGTGAGCATAAGATGCTAATCTCGTTAAACTCAGATTAATTTTAATTTAGTTTCAAAAAATTATCATTAACGTTAGCCAGAGAATGGTTAAGCAGTTACTATATTATAGATACATCAATACACCTTCCTGTGGAAAGAGTGTATTGACTCAAATGCTAGTTTCAAGTGACAAACTGAATGTTAGAGGGAGATATCGAATGACTATTAATAGGGAAGATAACCTTAAAAAATTAAAATTTCTCAGAAAATTAAACTTGTAAAATCGTGAAATTTTCAAAGGGCCTTTCATGTTGTATTTATTTTAATAACTTCCTATAAATATAGTTTATTTCTCCGCTGCCCCTAATAAATTTTCTTCTGAATTGTGCGTCCTGGGTATGACGATAAACTACATCCGCGTCCTGGGTATCAAGATAAACTACATCCACGTCCTGGGTATGACGATAAACTACGTCCAACAACAAGGCTTCAGATAATGTTTTCGGAAAAATAATGTTGCCAGCTATACGTTTTTGAAACAATAATGTTGCCAGGTATGCGTTTTTGAAACAATAATGTTGCCAGCTATACCTTTTTTGGAAAAAATAATGTTGCCATCTATATGTTTAATAGTACTGTATATTTAATATATGTATAGGTATATATATATATATATATATATATATATATATATATATGTGTGTGTGTGTGTGTGTGTGTGTGTGTATAACTTAATTTGGCATTAAATGACCCACAGTGGTTGATATGCCATAAAACCCAACCAACCAACCAAAATCTTCTGAATTATAGTGATAAACAAAAAAAAAAAAAAAAAAACCCAAAAAACAGTAATCCCTGTTGATATTGCTTTGTACAACTATTTTTCTGAGGGACGTGGTTAATTTAGTTGATTCCTTTGCGTTCATATATGTATATTTCAGTCTCATCTGCCACCATACATTTAGAATGCTTAATATGATTATAACGAACACTTATAAACAATTTCTTTGTTATCTCTGATTAAATTCAATATTAATATTTCATGTAGTGTCTACAGTCAGTTGTTTTGCAAATTTCTTTCCCTTTTTAATTTTTGGTCTTGTGGATAGATTCTCTTCATCTTCACGGACTGCTAGGTAATTTCAAATCAATCAGGAATGTCTGTGAGGTGTCTTCCTACCTTTTCTTTTTGTTGTGTCACTTTCTGGTATTAAGATAAACCCGGTTTTATCTCATAACATTCGTGGTCAATGTAGCAGTACCTTTCAAACTAGTCGTTTCGTTCAAAGAAAATCAGATCTTTGACTACAAAGGAGAACTCAAAATTTTACTAGTAGAGACTTCTCTTGAAAACTGGGTGAGGGTTATCAAGTACCAACAGACAAAAAGGCTTTCATGTTGATATAGGTGCTACATTCATTATTTATTTCTTAATTGGCAAAGGATCCTTGGCCAATCTAAGCCTCAAGTGACATACTGAAAGTAAGAGGGAGATATCGAGTGATTATGAACCTTTCAGCCAACACTCGTACCTGGAAAGAGAAGTTTCAATATTGACTCAAACATGAGAATACTAAACTGCAGTTTCCTTTGCAAATTGTCCAAGCTTGAGGTTTGATGCCGTAAGAATGTATTAGATTAAAAATTCCTTATTCTCTGGTTGCAAAAACTCTCCGATTATTGAAATATCCATACAGGTCTAGTTTCAATTCCGTATTGAAAACAAGGTTTGTATTAGGTTGTTCGTATATTTTTGTAGAAGATTCTTCATATATATTGATTTAGAGTGTTCGTGCGTATGAAATATATGTTTTTTTCATCATAACTGATGAGCCAAATTCTACTATTTATCCATTTTGGAAATGGTTTACAGGCAAGTATGCCTACAAAGGACTAGGGAAGATGAGCGTGTATTGTTTGTTATCTAAGAATACTTCTGAAGTAAATCTTTGTCGTGACTTAAGTTGAAGATGGTAACTATTAGATTGTGCAGAAAATAGTTTTCAATTTTCGCATAGATTCTTTTGTTGTGCTCTGGTAAATTATTGTAATTGTCGCCTAAAAATATATTACTCATTCCTAATGATTAAAAAATCATCTTTGTTAATTTTATATCAGTTTCCTTCGGAATTCTGTTCTCATATACGTGAGTCTACACTTTATTCACTTGAAAATAGTATTAGGTTTTTTTTAGAGAAATAAAGTCCGATTTTATAAGAATCCTTTTTATTGTATTCTAATATATTATTATAAGAATTTCACAAACTATATTACTCATTCCTAGGAAGAAAACTTATTTTGGCCCCTTTTTAGGAATTAATTGTCTTGGCCTTAGCACTTTAGTACATCCATTTTCGTCGATATTCCAGATTTTATCTGTAGAGAACACGTACGTCACAAGTAGATTGACATAGTCATTAAAAATTGTTGGCTACGTTATATTGATTGAATCTGGTTGCATGACCCTGAGTGGAAGCCTCAGGTTCCCTCAATGAAATGTTTCCCTGTTTCTCTTAAGAAAATTTTACAACTTAATTTGCTTGCAACTTTCTTCTCTGCCCTAGAAAGCGGAAGCTTCAGGCAATGTTGACTTATACATGGGAATAGCAAACTGCAATTTTCCTTGCACATCGTCCAAGCTTGAGGCTTGATGCCGTAAGAATGTATTAGGTTAAAAGTTCCTCTTTATCTGCTTGAAAAAAAAAACTCTCGGATTATTGAAATACTCATACAGTTCTAGTTTCGATCCCATATTCAAAAAAAGGTTTGCATGAGGTTGTTCGTATGTTTTGCCTGAGGTTGTTCGTATTTTTTATGAGGTTGTTCGTACTTTTTGTATTAGGATTTTCTTATTTTTTGTATTAGGTTCCTCGTATTTTTTGTATGAGTTGTTCGTATTTTTTGATGACGTG
The DNA here is from genome assembly GCA_963932145.1 of Acanthosepion lycidas. Taxonomy (NCBI): domain Eukaryota; kingdom Metazoa; phylum Mollusca; class Cephalopoda; order Sepiida; family Sepiidae; genus Acanthosepion; species Acanthosepion lycidas. The sequence goes on along the minus strand of OZ010597.1, from coordinate 57,771,111 downwards.
TTCATATTTTTTTTATTAGGCTCTTCGTATTTTTGTATAAGGTTCCTCGTATATTTTGTATTAGGTTCCTCGTATTTTTTGTATTAGGTTCCTCGAATTTTTTGTATTAGGTTCCTCGTATATTTTGTATTAGATTCCTCGTATATTTTGTATTAGGTTCCTCGTATATTTTGTATTAGGTTATTCGTATTTTTTGTATTAGGTTCCTCGTATCTTTTATATTAGGTTACTCGTATATTTTGTATTAGGTTACTCGTATCTTTTGTATTAGGTTACTCGTATTTTTTGTATTAGGTTCCTCGTATTTTTTGTATTAGGTTCCTCGTATTTTTTGTATTAGGTTCCTCGTATTTTTTGTATTAGGTTCCTCGTATTTTTTGTATTAGGTTCCTCGTATTTTTTGTATTAGGTTCCTCGTATCTTTTGTATTAGGTTACTCGTATTTTTTGTATTAGGTTACTCGTATTTTTTGTATTAGGTTCCTCGTATTTTTTGTATTAGGTTCATCGTATTTTTTGTATTAGGTTACTCGTATTTTTTGTATTAGGTTCCTCGTATTTTTTGTATTAGGTTACTCGTATTTTTTGTATTAGGTTCCTCGTATATTTTGTATTAGATTCCTCGTATATTTTGTATTAGGTTCCTCGTATATTTTGTATTAGGTTATTCGTATTTTTTGTATTAGGTTCCTCGTATCTTTTATATTAGGTTACTCGTATCTTTTGTATTAGGTTCCTCGTATTTTTTGTATTAGGTTCCTCGTATTTTTTGTATTAGGTTCCTCGTATTTTTTGTATTAGGTTCCTCGTATATTTTGTATAAGGTTCCTCGTATATTTTGTATTAGGTTCCTCGTATTTTTTGTATTAGGTTCCTCGAATTTTTTGTATTAGGTTCCTCGTATATTTTGTATTAGATTCCTCGTATATTTTGTATTAGGTTCCTCGTATATTTTGTATTAGGTTATTCGTATTTTTTGTATTAGGTTCCTCGTATCTTTTATATTAGGTTACTCGTATCTTTTGTATTAGGTTCCTCGTATTTTTTGTATTAGGTTCCTCGTATTTTTTGTATTAGGTTCCTCGTATTTTTTGTATTAGGTTCCTCGTATATTTTGTATTAGGTTACTCGTATTTTTTGTATTAGGTTCCTCGTATTTTTTGTATTAGGTTCCTCGTATATTTTGTATTAGGTTACTCGTATTTTTTGTATTAGGTTCCTCGTATTTTTTGTATTAGGTTCCTCGTATCTTTTGTATTAGGTTACTCGTATTTTTTGTATTAGGTTCCTCGTATTTTTTGTATTAGGTTCCTCGTATATTTTGTATTAGGTTACTCGTATTTTTTGTATTAGGTTCCTCGTATTTTTTGTATTAGGTTCCTCGTATTTTTTGTATTAGGTTCCTCGTATTTTTTGTATTAGGTTCCTCGTATTTTTTGTATTAGGTTACTCGTATTTTTTGTATTAGGTTCATCGTATTTTTTGTATTAGGTTCCTCGTATCTTTTGTATTAGGTTCCTCGTATATTTTGTATTAGGTTCCTCGTATTTTTTGTATTAGGTTCCTCGTATCTTTTGTATTAGGTTACTCGTATTTTTTGTATTAGGTTCCTCGTATTTTTTGTATTAGGTTCCTCGTATCTTTTGTATTAGGTTACTCGTATTTTTTGTATTAGGTTCCTCGTATATTTTGTATTAGGTTCCTCGTATCTTTTGTATTAGGTTACTCGTATTTTTTGTATTAGGTTCCTCGTATATTTTGTATTAGGTTCCTCGTATCTTTTGTATTAGGTTACTCGTATTTTTTGTATTAGGTTCCTCGTATTTTTTGTATTAGGTTCCTCGTATCTTTTGTATTAGGTTCCTCGTATATTTTGTATTAGGTTCCTCGTATTTTTTGTATTAGGTTCCTCGTATCTTTTGTATTAGGTTCCTCGTATTTTTTGTATTAGGTTCCTCGTATTTTTTGTATTAGGTTCCTCGTATTTTTTGTATTAGGTTCCTCGTATCTTTTGTATTAGGTTACTCGTATTTTTTGTATTAGGTTCCTCGTATTTTTTGTATTAGGTTCCTCGTATCTTTTGTATTAGGTTCCTCGTATTTTTTGTATTAGGTTCCTCGTATTTTTTGTATTAGGTTCCTCGTATCTTTTGTATTAGGTTCCTCGTATATTTTGTATTAGGTTCCTCGTATTTTTTGTATTAGGTTCCTCGTATCTTTTGTATTAGGTTCCTCGTATATTTTGTATTAGGTTCCTCGTATTTTTTGTATTAGGTTCCTCGTATTTTTTGTATTAGGTTCCTCGTATTTTTTGTATTAGGTTCCTCGTATTTTTTGTATTAGGTTCCTCGTATATTTTGTATTAGGTTACTCGTATTTTTTGTATTAGGTTCCTCGTATCTTTTGTATTAGGTTCCTCGTATATTTTGTATTAGGTTCCTCGTATTTTTTGTATTAGGTTCCTCGTATATTTTGTATTAGGTTCCTCGTATTTTTTGTATTAGGTTCCTCGTATTTTTTGTATTAGGTTCCTCGTATTTTTTGTATTAGGTTCCTCGTATTTTTTGTATTAGGTTCCTCGTATTTTTTGTATTAGGTTCCTCGTATTTTTTGTATTAGGTTCCTCGTATTTTTTGTATTAGGTTCCTCGTATTTTTTGTATTAGGTTCCTCGTATTTTTTGTATTAGGTTCCTCGTATTTTTTGTATTAGGTTCCTCGTATTTTTTGTATTAGGTTCCTCGTATTTTTTGTATTAGGTTCCTCGTATTTTTTGTATTAGGTTCCTCGTATATTTTGTATTAGGTTCCTCGTATCTTTTGTATTAGGTTACTCGTATTTTTTGTATTAGGTTCCTCGTATTTTTTGTATTAGGTTCCTCGTATCTTTTGTATTAGGTTACTCGTATTTTTTGTATTAGGTTCCTCGTATTTTTTGTATTAGGTTCCTCGTATTTTTTGTATTAGGTTCCTCGTATATTTTGTATTAGGTTCCTCGTATATTTTGTATTAGGTTCCTCGTATTTTTTGTATTAGGTTCCTCGTATATTTTGTATTAGGTTCCTCGTATTTTTTGTATTAGGTTCCTCGTATTTTTTGTATTAGGTTCCTCGTATTTTTTGTATTAGGTTCCTCGTATTTTTTGTATTAGGTTCCTCGTATTTTTTGTATTAGGTTCCTCGTATTTTTTGTATTAGGTTCCTCGTATTTTTTGTATTAGGTTCCTCGTATTTTTTGTATTAGGTTCCTCGTATTTTTTGTATTAGGTTCCTCGTATTTTTTGTATTAGGTTCCTCGTATTTTTTGTATTAGGTTCCTCGTATTTTTTGTATTAGGTTCCTCGTATTTTTTGTATTAGGTTCCTCGTATATTTTGTATTAGGTTCCTCGTATCTTTTGTATTAGGTTACTCGTATTTTTTGTATTAGGTTCCTCGTATTTTTTGTATTAGGTTCCTCGTATCTTTTGTATTAGGTTACTCGTATTTTTTGTATTAGGTTCCTCGTATTTTTTGTATTAGGTTCCTCGTATCTTTTGTATTAGGTTCCTCGTATATTTTGTATTAGGTTACTCGTATTTTTTGTATTAGGTTCCTCGTATTTTTTGTATTAGGTTCCTCGTATATTTTGTATTAGGTTCCTCGTATATTTTGTATTAGGTTACTCGTATTTTTTGTATTAGGTTCCTCGTATTTTTTGTATTAGGTTCCTCGTATCTTTTGTATTAGGTTCCTCGTATATTTTGTATTAGGTTACTCGTATATTTTGTATTAGGTTCCTCGTATTTTTTGTATTAGGTTCCTCGTATATTTTGTATTAGGTTCCTCGTATATTTTGTATTAGGTTACTCGTATTTTTTGTATTAGGTTCCTCGTATCTTTTGTATTAGGTTCCTCGTATATTTTGTATTAGGTTCCTCGTATTTTTTGTATTAGGTTCCTCGTATATTTTGTATTAGGTTCCTCGTATTTTTTGTATTAGGTTCCTCGTATTTTTTGTATTAGGTTCCTCGTATTTTTTGTATTAGGTTCCTCGTATTTTTTGTATTAGGTTCCTCGTATTTTTTGTATTAGGTTCCTCGTATTTTTTGTATTAGGTTCCTCGTATTTTTTGTATTAGGTTCCTCGTATCTTTTGTATTAGGTTCCTCGTATATTTTGTATTAGGTTCCTCGTATTTTTTGTATTAGGTTCCTCGTATCTTTTGTATTAGGTTCCTCGTATATTTTGTATTAGGTTCCTCGTATTTTTTGTATTAGGTTCCTCGTATTTTTTGTATTAGGTTCCTCGTATTTTTTGTATTAGGTTCCTCGTATCTTTTGTATTAGGTTACTCGTATTTTTTGTATTAGGTTCCTCGTATTTTTTGTATTAGGTTCCTCGTATCTTTTGTATTAGGTTCCTCGTATATTTTGTATTAGGTTCCTCGTATTTTTTGTATTAGGTTCCTCGTATCTTTTGTATTAGGTTCCTCGTATTTTTTGTATTAGGTTCCTCGTATTTTTTGTATTAGGTTCCTCGTATTTTTTGTATTAGGTTCCTCGTATCTTTTGTATTAGGTTCCTCGTATCTTTTGTATTAGGTTCCTCGTATCTTTTGTATTAGGTTACTCGTATTTTTTGTATTAGGTTCCTCGTATTTTTTGTATTAGGTTACTCGTATTTTTTGTATTAGGTTCCTCGTATTTTTTGTATTAGGTTCCTCGTATCTTTTGTATTAGGTTACTCGTATTTTTTGTATTAGGTTCCTCGTATATTTTGTATTAGGTTCCTCGTATCTTTTGTATTAGGTTACTCGTATTTTTTGTATTAGGTTCCTCGTATATTTTGTATTAGGTTCCTCGTATCTTTTGTATTAGGTTACTCGTATTTTTTGTATTAGGTTCCTCGTATTTTTTGTATTAGGTTCCTCGTATCTTTTGTATTAGGTTCCTCGTATATTTTGTATTAGGTTCCTCGTATTTTTTGTATTAGGTTCCTCGTATCTTTTGTATTAGGTTCCTCGTATTTTTTGTATTAGGTTCCTCGTATTTTTTGTATTAGGTTCCTCGTATTTTTTGTATTAGGTTCCTCGTATCTTTTGTATTAGGTTACTCGTATTTTTTGTATTAGGTTCCTCGTATCTTTTGTATTAGGTTCCTCGTATTTTTTGTATTAGGTTCCTCGTATTTTTTGTATTAGGTTCCTCGTATATTTTGTATTAGGTTCCTCGTATCTTTTGTATTAGGTTACTCGTATTTTTTGTATTAGGTTCCTCGTATTTTTTGTATTAGGTTCCTCGTATCTTTTGTATTAGGTTCCTCGTATATTTTGTATTAGGTTCCTCGTATTTTTTGTATTAGGTTCCTCGTATCTTTTGTATTAGGTTCCTCGTATTTTTTGTATTAGGTTCCTCGTATTTTTTGTATTAGGTTCCTCGTATTTTTTGTATTAGGTTCCTCGTATCTTTTGTATTAGGTTACTCGTATTTTTTGTATTAGGTTCCTCGTATTTTTTGTATTAGGTTCCTCGTATCTTTTGTATTAGGTTCCTCGTATTTTTTGTATTAGGTTCCTCGTATTTTTTGTATTAGGTTCCTCGTATCTTTTGTATTAGGTTCCTCGTATATTTTGTATTAGGTTCCTCGTATTTTTTGTATTAGGTTCCTCGTATCTTTTGTATTAGGTTCCTCGTATTTTTTGTATTAGGTTACTCGTATTTTTTGTATTAGGTTACTCGTATTTTTTGTATTAGGTTCCTCGTATCTTTTGTATTAGGTTACTCGTATATTTTGTATTAGGTTCCTCGTATTTTTTGTATTAGGTTCCTCGTATCTTTTGTATTAGGTTCCTCGTATTTTTTGTATTAGGTTCCTCGTATTTTTTGTATTAGGTTCCTCGTATTTTTTGTATTAGGTTCCTCGTATCTTTTGTATTAGGTTCCTCGTATTTTTTGTATTAGGTTCCTCGTATTTTTTGTATTAGGTTCCTCGTATCTTTTGTATTAGGTTCCTCGTATCTTTTGTATTAGGTTCCTCGTATCTTTTGTATTAGGTTCCTCGTATCTTTTGTATTAGGTTACTCGTATTTTTTGTATTAGGTTCCTCGTATTTTTTGTATTAGGTTCCTCGTATCTTTTGTATTAGGTTACTCGTATTTTTTGTATTAGGTTCCTCGTATTTTTTGTATTAGGTTCCTCGTATCTTTTGTATTAGGTTACTCGTATTTTTTGTATTAGGTTCCTCGTATATTTTGTATTAGGTTCCTCGTATCTTTTGTATTAGGTTACTCGTATTTTTTGTATTAGGTTCCTCGTATATTTTGTATTAGGTTCCTCGTATCTTTTGTATTAGGTTACTCGTATTTTTTGTATTAGGTTCCTCGTATTTTTTGTATTAGGTTCCTCGTATCTTTTGTATTAGGTTCCTCGTATATTTTGTATTAGGTTCCTCGTATTTTTTGTATTAGGTTCCTCGTATCTTTTGTATTAGGTTCATCGTATTTTTTGTATTAGGTTCCTCGTATTTTTTGTATTAGGTTCCTCGTATCTTTTGTATTAGGTTACTCGTATTTTTTGTATTAGGTTCATCGTATTTTTTGTATTAGGTTCCTCGTATCTTTTGTATTAGGTTCCTCGTATCTTTTGTATTAGGTTACTCGTATTTTTTGTATTAGGTTCCTCGTATCTTTTGTATTAGGTTACTCGTATTTTTTGTATTAGGTTCCTCGTATTTTTTGTATTAGGTTCCTCGTATCTTTTGTATTAGGTTACTCGTATTTTTTGTATTAGGTTCATCGTATTTTTTGTATTAGGTTCCTCGTATCTTTTGTATTAGGTTCCTCGTATCTTTTGTATTAGGTTACTCGTATTTTTTGTATTAGGTTCCTCGTATCTTTTGTATTAGGTTACTCGTATTTTTTGTATTAGGTTCCTCGTATTTTTTGTATTAGGTTCCTCGTATCTTTTGTATTAGGTTCCTCGTATCTTTTGTATTAGGTTACTCGTATTTTTTGTATTAGGTTCCTCGTATCTTTTGTATTAGGTTCCTCGTATCTTTTGTATTAGGTTACTCGTATTTTTTGTATTAGGTTCCTCGTATTTTTTGTATTAGGTTCCTCGTATCTTTTGTATTAGGTTCCTCGTATCTTTTGTATTAGGTTACTCGTATTTTTTGTATTAGGTTCCTCGTATCTTTTGTATTAGGTTCCTCGTATCTTTTGTATTAGGTTACTCGTATTTTTTGTATTAGGTTCCTCGTATTTTTTGTATTAGGTTCCTCGTATCTTTTGTATTAGGTTACTCGTATTTTTTGTATTAGGTTCCTCGTATCTTTTGTATTAGGTTCCTCGTATCTTTTGTATTAGGTTACTCGTATTTTTTGTATTAGGTTCCTCGTATTTTTTGTATTAGGTTCCTCGTATTTTTTGTATTAGGTTCCTCGTATCTTTTGTATTAGGTTACTCGTATTTTTTGTATTAGGTTCATCGTATTTTTTGTATTAGGTTCCTCGTATCTTTTGTATTCGATTGTTCGCACGTTTCAGATATATTTTTCTTACATCATTACTGACGAGCCAAAGTCTGCTATTTATGCATTTCCAAGGCTTACCTACAAGTCTGCATAAAAGGGAATAGGGAAAATAAGTTTGTGGCTTTTTATCTCGCAGTATTTCCGAAGTCCATCTTTGTCGTAACCTCTTAATTTGAAGATGGTAACTATTAGTTTATGTAGAAAATAATGTCCGATTTGCGAATAGACTCTTTTGATTTTGCACTAATATATTATTATAATAGTCATATAAAAATATATTATTCATTCGTAAATATTTAATGACCACTTTCTTAATTTTAATTCAATCTTCTTTAGATTTTTTTCCTGACGCTCCTCTTTTTACTCTTGAAAAAAACTAATAGATTGTTCGGAAAATAATGTCCGGTTTTAGAATAAACATGTTTTATTGTATTCTAATATATTATTAAAAGAGTTACCCAAATATATATTACTCATTTCTTATGACTGAAGTGTAATTTTTGTTAATTTTTTATCAATCTATTTCAGGATTTAACTTATTAGATTGTTCGGAAAATAATGTCCGGTTTTAGAATAAACATGTTTTATTGTATTCTAATATATTATTAAAAGAGTTACCCAAATATATATTACTCATTTCTTATGACTGAAGTGTACTTTTTGTTAATTTTTTATCAATCTATTTCAGGATTTAACTTATTAGATTGTTCAGAAAATAATGTCCGGTTTTCTAATTAACATTTTATTGCATTATAATATACTATTATCAGAGTTACCCAGAAATATATAACTTGTTCTTCTTCTATTTTTTTTGTCAATCTCTTTCAGTATTTACCTTGAAACTGATACTCCTCATCCTGAACATGAAAAGATGCATTTATTTCTTTGCATGTGTTCAAGATTTTCCATAATGTCTCTCACTCTGCTGACAAAATTAACAAAGGATCGACTGAGGGATGAACATGTGATGGGACATTACGGCGCTTTTTTTCTCTTGGAGTTCCGCAGTTCGGATACGTGTCTTGAATAAAAAAAGTAGTAGAGGACGTTCATCTGCCATTAAAAAACAACATCGGAAAAACTGTCGTCAAACAAACCCTCGTCAAATAATGACAGTGTTAATAATAGAAATGGAGCAGCCAGCTCTTAATAACTGTTGTGGTAGGATCCACCTAATTTGCATAGTGGAGTACCGACCATATAAATATGGTTTGTACCGGGAAGCATGGAGAGATTCAACCAGAGAGAATCTGTCGAACTCTATGCATTAGCAGAGAGGAACCCGGATGAGGCTTTGCCGAAGGGTAGGGTTTCGTCCGGGGAGGTAGACTGGCCTTGAACGCGTCTAGGCGGGTTCAAAAAGGCTGTATTTTTGGCCGAGCCTATGGGCTCGGAGATAGCCACATTAAACTGGCCTTGTGCCACATTTTATCCTCGTGGGTGGATAGATAAATACAGAGATTCAACCAGAGACTCTGCCCGACTGCGACTCAGTCAACACACATTCCAGGAACTGTCTTCCCAGGAATATACAAAAGACTATATGTAAATATTGTGTACACTTTCTTGTTTCAATACATTTTGTTCTAAGTACATTTTGTGTTGCATTATTATTCCATGCATTAGTCAAGTTTCAACAATGGCGGCGAGGTAGAAAGAACCATACAAAAAAAAAAGAATTAATAATTGATAACTTTCAACAATTGGGACAAGTCAGTGAAGAACCCAGGCTGAAGGAAAAAAAATATTAATTAAAAGTCCAACATCTAATGGAACGGCGAAGGATTCTGAATTTCTGGATATTTAGAAATCGTTAAAGGATGACTAAGCATAAAAGAACGTTCACTCAGAAAAATTTGAAAGGTGTCGTAAACGAATAACGGTGATTTAAATTGAAAAAGTTATCTACGAGACACCCGTTAAAAAAAAAACTGACCGACTACAAAAACGTGCATAGAATTAAAAGGCGCACAAATACACTGTGTCGATTTTGAAAGGTAACGAACTTTTAAAAAATTATTTTTTTTTTGTTTTGTTTGCTCAACAATATTTTATAGTGACGAATTTACCTCTGCTAATAAAAATCAGAGGTTTGTCATTGAAATACGCGAACAGAAGTAAAAAAAAAATACCAAAGTTGATTATCACGGGCTTGAATGTAAAAGCAAGACATAAAATAAAAAAGTCGTAAGTTGTTTCGATTTTTCTGGTCAGCTTATATTATATCCATAGATACACAAATTAAAGGTATATTCTCTGTTGCATGAACACTATCAGCTAAAGATAGCTGAATTATCCAAAGTCATATGTGAATTATCCAAATCCCAGCAGTTGAGTCAGGCTGAATTATTCAAATCCCAGCAAAAATATCAAGAAAAGCAAGAGGAAAGACTTTTAGAAATTCAAGAAAAGCAAGAGGAAAGACTTTTAGAAATTCAAAAGTTAATATTGGAGAAATTAAACAACAATCAGGCAAATGAGGGAAATTCTTCATATTCTAATAACACCATATTTAATTCGCTGGAAACTTTCAACTATGTGCCAGACGAAGAAAAAACGTTTGAAACGTACTTTAAACGATATGAAGATATTTTCTACACAGGCTGTGAAAACTGGTCGAATTCAAGAAAAGTCAGTCTATTACTAAGAAAGCTAGGTACAGCAGAACATAGCAAATTTGTAGATTTTATTCTACCGAGAAGAACGAATGAATTGGAATTCTCGGAAACAGTGAAATTGCTAAAGGAGCTGTTTGGAGCAAATATGTCGCTTTGGCATAAGCGATGGTTATGCATGAATGTCACTAAATCCGACGATCAGGATTACTTAACATATGCATCTATAGTGAATAGACATTGTGACAACTTCAGATTGGCAGAGATTACGGTTGAAGAATCCAAGTGTTTAATTTTTGCTCAAGGACTGGTATCCAGTAAGAGTGCCAAAATAAGACGTAGAGTTTTGTCTAAACTCGAATCTGAACAAAACCTTACCCTGAAAAAGTTAGCAGAAGAGTGTCAGCGGGCCGTAAGTTTAAAGAAAGAGTCTCAAAAAATCGAAGAAGCTGGCATTGCTTATATTAAAAAAATAAAAAAAACAGTCAAATTACCCATCAGAAAAAGATTGGAGTAAAAATTCGGCGTATTTTAAAAATAGACAAGAAAAATTAAATAAGAAGAACGAGGAGGAAAAAAAGGTTCCACCATATAATTGCAGACGCTGCAACGAAAGACACTGGGAGGTAAATTGCCCATATAGAAATAAGAAATGTTTCGTGTGCCACAATAAGGGACACAAAGGATCGTGTTGTAAAACGAAAAAATTCAATAGCCGAATTAGACAAACAAATTCGAATATCAAATAAGATAGAGATTTGAGGAAATATGTGACGACTGAAATATTTAAAAAGAATATCAAATTTCAACTCGATTCGGGTTCAGATTTAACAATAATGAACTATAAAACATGGAAAATTTTAAAAAGCCCTACAATAATGAAGTCAGCGAAACGCGCTCGAACGGTAACTGGAAAGGAAATTAACTTCGAAGGCGAGGTTGTACTTCCCATGAAATTGAACGGGATCGTTAAAAAAATAAAGGTTTTCATTCTGAAAAATGGAGAAAACTTGATGGGTACAGATTTTATTGAAACATTCGAATTGTGGGATAAACCGTTAAACTCATTCTGCAGAAAAGTAGAAAGTAATACGCAAACAAGACAGGACATTAAAGATGAATTAAAGAAAAAGTTTCCGGAAAACTTCACACCTGGTCTTGGAAGATGTAACAAGTTTGAAGCTAAATTTGAATTAAAGGAAAATACTATGCCAATTTTTAAAAAGAAACGTAACGTGCCTTTCGCAAGTGTAGAGAAAATTAACGAAGAACTTGATAGGTTGGAAAAAATGAAAATTATTTCGAAAGTAGAATCTAATTCATGGGCTGCGCCAATTGTGTGCATAAAAAAGAAATCAAACCAAATCAGAGTCTGTGTTGATTTTTCGACAGGGTTGAACTCGGTAATCAAGGACTACCATTACCCAGTCCGGAGGAGATTTTTAACAAGCTAAATGGTGGAGTTATATTTTCAAAAATCGACTTATCAGATGCCTATCTCCAAATTCCCGTCGAAGAAGAATGTTCGAAATTACTAGGGATAAACACGCATAGAGGGTTATTCAAGTACAACAGGCTTCCTTTTGGTATTAAAGTGGCACCAGCCATTTTTCAACAAGCTATGGACGTCATGTTGAATGATTTAGACTGTGCGTGCGCCTACTTAGACGACATCATAGTAAGAAGCGAAACCGTCGACGAACATCGAGAACATCAAGTATTTTAAAAGATTCAGGACTTTGGATTTAAAGTCAAAGAGTCAAAGTGCGAATTTGGTTTGGAGGAAATTAAGTATTTAGGTCACATAATCAACAAAAATGTCAGATGTCCAGATCCGGAAAGGTCCATTCCGATTAGAGACATGCTGACGCCCACTAATGTGGCGATGCTACAGAGTTTTCTGGGGCTCGCAAATTATTATCAAGCGTTCATTAAAGGAATGTACAATCTATGAGCTCCGTTGAATGAACTACTAAAAAAAGACATGGCATGGGTATGGACGGTAGAATGTCAGAAAGCTTTTGATGAAATAAAGTAAATGCTTACATTAGACCTCTTTTTAACCCATTACAATCCAAAACTTGATATTGTAGTGGCAAGTGACGCCAGTTCATACGGGATAGGAGCGTGTATTCAACACATAATGCCAGATGGTTCTAGAAAACCAATTGCACATGCTTCGAGAACTTTACTCCCAGGAGAAAAGAGTTACTCCCAGATCGAAAAAGATGCGCTGAGTATCATTTTTGCCATAACAAAATTTCACAGATACATCCACGGCAGACATTTTATGCTAGAAACGGATCATAAACCTCTGATCACTATTTTTGGTTCAAAGAAAGGGTTACCCGTTTAAACGGCAAATCGTCTGTTGAGATGGGGAACCATTCTTCTCAATTATGATTTTCACATAAAGGACCTATCATCCAAAAATATAATTCATGCAGATAATTTATCAAGATTCGTACCGAGTCAAGAAGAAAGATTTGAAGAATCAATTATTGCAAATATCAGAGCAGATTATGAGGTGAAAAGCATGGTAAACAACATTTTAAGAGAGCTACTGGTTACATCAAAGGAAATCAAAAAAGAAGCTGAAAGCGATGATTTCATTTTAGAAATAAAAAGCAAAATGGTAGCAAATGACCAAAAAATGCAAGAGATTTATTCAATTTGTGACGGAGTTTTATTATATGGTGAGAGAGTAGTAGTACCAGAAAAGTTGCAGAAAAGAATACTACGGGACTTTCATATGGGTCACCCGGGGGTTAATAGAACAAAAAGCTTAATGCGAAGCTTTGTATATTGGAAAGGAATGAATGTGGATATCGCAAACATGGTTCATCGATGTAAAGGGTGTGCGTTAGCAGCTAAGGCACCACCTATAGTACACAAACCATGACCCAAGACGGATCATCCGTGGACAAGATTACACATTGATTTCGCTGGTCCAGTAGAAGTGGTAGATAGTTTTACAAAATGGCCGGAAGTACTGCGCTGCAAAAAGCCTACGTCCAATACCACAACAACTTTTTTGCATGAACTATTTGCACGGTTCGGTGTGCCAGAGTGTATTGTGAGTGACAATGGTACACAATTCACTTCTGAAGAATTTAAGGAATTTTGTGAGTTATATCAAATTAACCACATAACGACGCCGCCGTATCATCCGAGGTCCAATGGACTCGCAGAAAGATTTGTCGATACTTTAAAGAGCGCTGAAGAAAGCCTCAGGAGTTCCAACGGAAAAGGCGCTTCAGCAATTCCTACAAGTATACAGAATCACGCCAAACCAGAGAACACACTCAAACATGGCACCAGCTGAACTAATGTTCGCTAGGAAAGTTAAGTCAGTGTTTAACAAGCTTTTGCCAGGAAAAAATAGAGTAAAGAATACTATGTATACAGCGAGAAAAAGATACGCCTCCGGAGAGAAGGTGTTTTTCAAGTGCTACAAAAACAACGTTGAGTTCTGGGAGCGAGGCATAGTGGACAAGAGAATCAGTGACCTGATTTACATAATTAAAGGTCCGAAGAATACTCATAAAAGGCACCAGAACCAACTTAAAAAATGTTACGTGCTAGAGCATGAAGAGAGTATACCGGATGAGGAGGAAGATCCCATTGATCTAATGTATGATATATTTCAAGTAGAACCTCCGCAGAATATTCCTGAACCGAGAAGATCCGGTAGGAAACGGAAGTTCACGGACCCATTGGACGTGAATCCAAAACGAAAAAAATATTAAAATTAAGCGGATAGACATATGCGTATGAAGTATGCAAATGGATCTACAAAGAATTAGCCATAATCATCAACCCATATAGGAAGCCAGTTTGAAATCCAAAAGGGATTCCAAGGCTTGGGAGGGGGGTTTTGTGGTAGGATCTACCTAATTTGCATAGTGGAGTACCGACCATATAAATATGGTTGGTACCGGGAAGCATGGAGAGATTCAACCAGAGACTCTGCCCGACTGCGACTCAGTCAACACACATTCCAGGAACGGTCTTTCCAGGAATATACAAAAGACTATATATAAATATTGTGTACACTTTCTTGTTTCAATACATTTTGTTCTAAGTACATTTTGTGTTGCATTATTATTCCATGCATTAGTCAAGTTTCAACAATAACATCAATTATGAATACGTCAAAAAGCCCTGACCTTGCTGGAAAATGAAAGAAAAATTATTCTTTCACTTACATATGCATAAAAATAATCTACATATTCAGTTAAAGAAAAGACAATGGCTTGATAATGAATGAGTTGAATTGAGAGTTACGTGACCCCGCCTACCGAGTGAGGTTGTGACACAAGGTCAGTTTTTAACGTTGAGACGCGAGTGTTTTCCCACGGTCCGCTGATCTATGCTGATGATAGCTTGTCCAAGCTGGTCATAGCTGGTCAAGCTAGTCATAGCTGGTCTATGTTGGTCTTGGCTTGTCATAGCTGCTCCAAACTGGTCAGAGCCGGTCCAAGCTAATCATAGCCGTGATACCAGCAGCACAGGGACGGAGCCCTGTGACCGGTAAATATCCAAAGAGGAATTTTTGCGCTTTACGGATTAGTTGAATTTGTTCTTATCTATTTAAATTTCGAACAGTGTTTACACACTCTCTGCCCAGAAGGGGATGCGCAATGTGGTGTGGTGTAATGGACAAAGGCTCGAAGTGAGAGCGGAGTTCGAATTCCAGTCGGTTTAATTACAACCAATTACGGACTAATACCCTTGTAGAAGGTATGAATCTGTCTCTACACCCAACAGCTATGGGCTGAGTAGCAGGACAGACTGGGTTCAGGAGATAGACGTGTAAGGCAACCAGTCTATCATAGAAATAAAGGGGAACCTACAGCAAGAAAATCCTCTGCCTCGTCAACCAAGAATCGAAAGATATATGATTGTCCAAGTGCGTGTCGTATATGGCACATAAGTAAGTGATTTCCAAGCAGTAAATCACCTAAAAAAATTAATAAAATTTAATTTAAGGAAAAAAAGCTTAATCACAGTGCCATGTTAGTCGTTTTCAATGTAATTTATATAAAGTACACAATTATATATAAAGATATCAACGCCACTCACATATATTTGCCAACAGATATCCTGTATACAGGTTGATGGAAAAGCAATTCCCTATTTCAAAATACTTATAATTTATTTATTAACTTTAATTTTACAAGAAATGGATATCAGATGAAAGCGTTCATCATGGGGTTTTATTTAAAATTTGATATAAGCACCGTATTTAGCTATCAGCTTCTCGAGCTACGTCAATTACGTAATTACGTCAACTGATTTCACCAAGAATTCTTGTGGTATGGAAGAAAACGTATTGTATTCATCCTCCAAGTTCTTCTAACATTTTGATTTGTTCATGCAGACCTTCTCATATAACGAAGTAAGAGTCACATGGTTTTAAGCCAGGATTCCTGACTAGCCACTCATAGTTAAAATAGGGAGGTTTCTTTAAATCATCCTGTACAGAGTAGACATTGTACGAAATCTCTCCAGCATTTTCTTCTTGTCGATAGATCCTCACGCAACAGCAATGAGTATACCATTTCCAAACATTGAAAACAAAAGACGAGTACTAAAAACAATTCAAATTCATCAGAAGTGAATTCCCTTGCTAAAGACCATAGCCGTCCATCCAGTATATATATTTTTTTTCAGATATTTTTATGTTTATACATTCTTTTTATAGATGGTATATATCAATCCACCCACGGGGATCGAATGTGGCACAAGTCATTTTTAATGTGGGTATCTCTGAGCCCGTGGGCCCAGCCAAAAATAAATAACCATCCAAACCCGACGAGGCGGGCCAGTTCCGTCAACCTCCCCCGATGAAACCCTACCCTTCGGCGGAGCTTCGTCCGGGTCCCTCTCTGCAAGCAGAGAGTTCGACAGACACCCGACCCGGCAGCTCACAAAGCACAGATACTACACTTTGATCCTAGCCACGGGGCCGAGCGGGTATGCTTTTTTTTTATGGTATTTATCAATCCACCCACCAGGATTGAATGTGGCACAAGGCCTTTTTAATGTGGGTATCTCCGAGCCCGTAGGCCCAGCCAAAAATAAATAACCATCCAAACCCCCCGAGGCAGGCCAGTTCCGTCAACCTCCCCCGATGAAACACTACCCTTCGGCGGAGCTTCGTCCGGGATCCTCTCTGCAAGCAGAGAGTTCGACAGACACCCGACCCGGCAGCTCACAAAGCGCAGATACTACACTTTGATCCTAGCCAACTGGCCGAGCGGGTATTCTTTTTATTGATGGTATTTATCAATCCACCCACGAGGATTGAATGTGGCACAAGGCCTTTTTAATGTGGGTATCTCCGAGCCCGTAGGCCCAGCCAAAAATAAATAACCATGATCCCCACCGAGGCCGGTCAATTCCGTCAAACTCCCACAAAGAAACCCTACCCTTCGGCGGAGCTTCGTCAGGGTTCCTCCCTGCAAGCAGAGAGTTCGACAGACACCCGACCGGCATCTCACAAAACACAGATACTACACTTTGATCCTAGCCACCGGGCCGGGCAGGTATGATTTTTTTTTATACAAATATTTAATATATCTCCTGTTTATAATAAACAGTATTAAACAACATTTACTGGCCTGAATATCCGAGAAATTTTTACAGAAAATATTCATTCTCCGACAGGATTCGAACCTGTATCCTATACGGAAATTGTTATTTAGCGTGACGGGCCTTTACCGATTTAGCCACAGAGCAGCGTTCTGTTAGGAAAGTCGAATTTACTGTATTTAAACTTCAATCTTCCATGAATTTCTCACGTACAATCATTTCTGCTCATGGCGTATCAAAAATAAACCAAGACGTCACACATTATAAAATGGACAAAGTCCGACGATATATTTCTCGGACATTCGGGCCGGTAAATGTTGCTTAATATTGTTTATTATAAACATAGCATTTACTTAAATATTTGTATCTACAAAAAGAATGTATAAACATAAAAATGTCTTAAAATAATTGTAGGAATATGTCCATTTCATAATATATATATATATATATATATATATATATATATATATATATATATATATATATATATAGTTAAATTCCAAGATCAATTCTGTGGACAAGACAGATTGGTATAAAATGACAATTGGAAAAAGATCTTAGATTTTGCCGACGCGTTTCGTCTTCCGACTTTTTCAAGGCAAAATAAAAATCTCTTACTATAAAGGTTATTTACATTAACCAGAAAAAAAAGGCTTAGACAGAAGCGTCTATCTTTTTAAATTTGGATTTTTTAATGTAACTATAACAACACGAAAATTTCGATTTCATTTTTGCCTTGAAAAAGTCGGATGAGGAAACGCGTCGGCAAAATCTAAGATCTTTTTTCCATATATATATATATATAGAAAAGGCATAAACACCAATATTCCATGGTTATAATTTATTACATTGGAATTGTAATTAAGATACAATTAATCAGACTTACAAATTCAAAAAGAAATTAGAAAAAATAACTCGGTGAATTAAAAATAAAATTTAGTGAGTGTGTATGTATGAGCGTGTGGGGACGAATGTGAGAGATAAATGAAAGCTCTAGAGAGGGGTAACAGACGAGAGAAGAACAGGAAAGCCAAAAAGTGAAGGTGAGAATTAAAATTTAACAGAAAGAAGTTTTAAAGAGAGGGGTTAAATGACTTATTTTCCGATGCCTAATTCATTAATGAATGGCTGACCTAAATTAAATTAAAAACGGACACCGGAAATGGGTGTATACATTTGTGGTGACACAACGCACAATAAAAGACGATATGATCTAAACTTAAAAATCAGAAGATGAGAGAGAGAGAGAGAGAGAGAGAGAGAAAAGAAAAGCAAAAAGTGGTATATGGTGGGAAGTAAAACCGAAGTGCATTTATAAAAGACCCTTTGTGCAATCGAGAAAATTTGACAAAAGTATTATCACCTAAATGTAACAGTTCTAATATAAACATATAAAAAATAACGAATATTTAATCTAGCCAGGACCTACTATATCTATGCACAAAAACACATACATATATACTCACATACCCAACAACATATTTATATGTACACGTACATACATACATACATATACACGTGTTCACACACACACATATATATATATATATATATATATATATATATATATATATATATATATATATATATATTAGGTTGGTGCAAAAATAATGACGTAATAATGTCGTTTTTTGACGTTACGTCAAAAAACGACATTATTACGTCATTATTTTTGCACCAACCTAATATATATATATATATATATATATATATATATATATATATATATATATATATTAGGTTGGTGCAAAATATAATATATATATATATATATATATATATATATATATATTAGGTTGGTGCAAAAATAATGACGTAATAATGTCGTTTTTTGACGTTAAAAATACGTCAAAAAACGACATTATTACGTCATTATTTTTGCACCAACCTAATATATATATATATATATATATATATATATATATATATATATATATATATATATGGTTGGATAGATGTGAGCTTGTGACCCTGGGTTTCACGCTTTAGCGATCGTCAGACAAACCGATTAATTTTTTTTTTTTAATTTGGTTTTATGTAGATTGCGTGTATTGGTATTATTGTGGAAGTGGTGGGGGAAACTTCGTCGTTTTTTCATCGTACTGACGCAAACATCGATGTATGCAGACACATATACATTGGTCGTCCGTCGGGACTCATACATATATAAACATTTGTGGGCAGTTTCGGATATGACATATGCATGTATATGGGTGGTGTTGTGTCTATACATACGCATTTGTATGTTGAAATTTAAAGATTGGAAGTGTGGCGGAAATGTCTCGTGATATAAAAAGTCTCGAGATATGAAAATAATCAAGCATTGCCGCAAATCCCTGCTGTTCCACAACAATGAACCATGGGTAAAGAAACAAAACTACAACCTATTTGACGTAACAATGGATAGCTACTATGGAGCTGAAATATGCGAATTAGTAGGCATACTCATCCTATCATACCTGGCCAGAATCCTGGAGAGAAAGGACAGAGGATTATACAGAGATGACGGTCTTATCTTAATAAGGAAATCCAATGGCACCAAAGTAGATAAATTCAGGAAGAAATAGTGAACGCCCTAAAAAATATTGGACTCAAAATAGAGATAAATACGGGCACAACAATAGTAAACTTCCTTGACGTCACTCTTAACCTGATCAACAACACATATGAACCATACAAAAAAGAAAATGACACTCCAACTTACGTACACACATCCTCCAACCATCCACCTTCTATCATCAAACAAATACCAAATTCAATCAGCCGCAGATTATCTGAGAACGCATCTAACATACACATTTTCAAAAGCAAAAAAGCACCATACAACGAAGCACTAAAAGCAAGTGGTTACACACAACAACTACAATATATACCTCAACAGCCAAAACGCAAAAACAGAAAGAGAAACATCATCTGGTTTAATCCACCATATAACAAAACCGTTAAAACGAACATAGGCAAAATATTCCTAAAATTAATAGAAAAACACTTCACTGAAGCAAACAAATTATCAAAAATATTGAACAAAAATATCGTAAAGATCAATTACAGCTGTACAAAAAACATAACAGAAATAATCAAAAGCTACAACAAAAAAAATGGAAACCTACAAAAATGAAACCAAGGATCCAATATGCAACTGCAGAAACAGAACAACATGTCCACTCCAGGGAAATTGCCAACTTACAAAGACAATATACAAGGCCAAGGTAAGTGCAAACAACAACATAATGGACTACATCGCTGCCACCGAAGGTCCATTCAAGATGAGGAATAACAATCACAACCTTTCATTCACCAACAGGAAATATTCGAACAGCACGACACTTTCTACATACATATGGCAGCAAAAAGACAAAAATATTACACTAACAATAAGTTGGGAAATATTGAAAAAAGCCCCTGCCTAAAGCAACATTACAAAAAAATGCCTACTTTGCCTACACGAAAAGGTCGCAATAATATCACACAAACCGCAAAAGAACCTACTAAACAAAAAATCAGAGATAATCTCCAAATGTAGGCATGAGAACAAGTACCTATTATCCGAATTGATACCAAACAGATAAAATAGACAAACCACCAACAATCACAATTTAATTTCAAGATACCATCAAAATAATTGCATCTATCATTATTATCATTGCACCACCATTAGTAATCACTTTTACCACTTTACAATAACTATAATCTAATAATATTATCATTACCACCAACACCCAGCACCATCACTTACACATCACACCTACTATTATAAATCCTCTACAATCTTTAACGCATATTACCCCCACCCCAGCATATTTAACACCTTAAAACAATAAGATCAGATATAATTTCCATATATAACCATGAAAATAAACACCCATTACCAGGATTCATAATAAATAAAAATAAACAAATAAATATACACCAATAAAACACCAACAACCACCCTTTAGTTCAAGCTAGCACCACAATAATTACATTTATAGGTTTTATTATTCTCCCACCAACATTACTAATCACTACTAACAATTTACAATAAATATTAACACCTTATATTATTATTGCCACCATCCACCTTACATATTAATATCACACCATATCTAACATTACCAAATAATCCTGCCATAATTATTAACGTATACTACCCCCTCTCCCAACATATTTAATACCACCATAAAAATAACCAATAAGGATTACAAACTGAAATTTCTACCAGCCACATATACACAGTCACAAATAAACAAGGAAATAGCGAGCTTTAATATAATAAACAATAATATTTTTGTAAATTAAAAATTAAAATATTATAGCAATCTTCAACTACGATAATTTTACACAGAATACATATTATCACGATTTATACCAAAATAAATTGATACATATAACAAAATAAAATAAAATAAAATAAAACACCAACCACCACTCTTTAGCTACCACCACTATAACTACATTCATGGTTTCATCATTCTCCCACCACCATTACTAATCATTTCTACCAATTTACAATTTCTACCAATTTACAATAACTATTAGCTAATTATATTATCATTGCCTCCAATCCCTTGCAACATTACTATCACATCATATCATATAGACCTGTTATTAAATCAAGCTACTCTTTCACCCAGCATATTAAATATTAAACATCACCATGTAAATAACCAATAAGGATTACAAATTTCTACCTGTTACATATACACAGTCAAAAACAAACAAATAACCAGCTTTAAATATAACAAATAAACCGCAATTTTTTTCAAAATTTAAAAATAAATATAAATAATAATAATTTTTCCCTATCATAATTTAACACAAACCCCACCACACGTATATACATACATGCGAGGAAATATTATTCATCGGAAAATATATATATATATATATATATATATATATATATATATATATATATATATATATATATATATGTATATGACATGTATACATTCACGAGACATTTCCGCCACACTTCCAGTCTTTAAATTTCAACATACAAATGCGTATGTATAGACACAACACCACCCGTATACATACATATGTCATATCCAAAACTGCCCACATATGTTTATATATGTATGAGTCTCGACGGACGACCAAGTATGTATATGTGTCTGCATACATCGATGTTTGCGTCAGTACGATTAAAAAACGACGAAGTTTCCACAGTAACACCAATACACGCAATCTACATAAAACCAAAATTGTTTAAAAAATTAATCGGTTTGTCTGACGATCGCTAAAGCGTGAAACCCAGGGTCACAAGCTCACATCTATCCAATCATATATGTTAGCTCTATCTCTGATATTGAGCGCTTTCTAATAAGTACCGCGCATATAATATATAAATAATTATACATATATATATATATTTATTTATATTTATATATATACACACACACACACACACACACACACACACACACACACACACACACACACACACACACACACACACATATATATATATATATACTATGGGGGGAGTATTCGTACACTTGAAAAATTGTATTTTTATAAATGTAAAAGCCTTAACTAAAACAAATTTTGATACATTTTATGTGTAAAGATACATTTTATTAAAAAATAGTAATAAAGTTAATTAATTCCTATTCTAACAAATGAATGCATTTTTTTTTTTCATTTTAACTGATTAAAAAAGTATGTGTGTGTATTATATATATATATATATATATATATATATATATATATATATATATATACCGTATGCCACTTAACAAATTTCAGCTAATGAAACCCTACCAAAAAGTTCAAATACTCGTCATACGCCGAACGATCGTCTTACTTAGCAGTCGTGTAGGGGTATAGAGACAGAAGAAATATTTTGAACCACTGATAGCAGAAGAAAAAAGAAAAAGAAGACAAAAGAAGGCAAAATGGGAAGAATTTGGACAAAGCATCTCGGAATACCGAAAGTTTCTACTAATAGTTATCCCGCTTCTTCCCTGAATGGTCAACGTTTCGATGGATAAGCGGAGAAGTTGTCAAAATTTATTAAAAAATATTTTTAAAAAGTTAGCATTGTATAAATGGTCTAGGTTGCGTTTTTTTAATACATGCTATTTCAGGAGAAGTGAAATTTTATGGAGGCCAGAAGGTTTGTACTAAAAATTGCTAGAATTATACATCTTTTTCGACTCAGCAGTTAAAAATGCCAACATTTTTGGAGGGTCCATCTGCAGTTTACGGAAAATTACATTTTCGTATAGACTGACGAATGAGAGACTTGGACTCAAGCTCTAGCAAGATCTCGAATATTCGTGTAGATCTGAACCTATTTTTTAAAATAAATAGATCTCAAGTAAGTAGAATAGAAGACTTTTGAGAGCAAGTGAACAAGGAGGGTTTTCAAAACCAAATAAAGCATTTGGCATTCAGAGGAGAGCATCAAAGAAACCACTCGTTCCAGGACAGCCACTTTAACATTAAAAATTCAAGTGAAAATTCTAAACCAAGAACGAAAATTATTCTAAGAAATTTTCCTAAAGACTGCGTGAAATAAAAAGGAATTTTCCAAAAAAAAAAAAAAAAATGACTGTATGTCCCAGAGACGCTCATAACGTAAGTAAAATAAGGTTCATTAGTATCTTTTTGTATTGCTTCTCCATTTGGCATTTACGAAATCCTTATCTTTTCTCAAACTGTATTTTTTCCATTTTTCGCTGGTAATATTTTTATCTGAAATTGTTATTCTGCTTTAACAGGCGCACAAAAAGAGATTTTTGCAAACTTTATATTTGTGCCTTTTTCATAATTGTGTGAATAAATGTGTTTTTACTTTAAAAAAGAATGACGTAATGGTTTCTTATATTGTATTTCGCACGTATTAAAATTTTAAGTAAATTGTCCTAATTCTGAAAGCGTTTTCACGGGAATTAATACATTATGTGACAGACTCCAGTATCAATGATTTCCTAGAAACTAAAATATTAACCTCTGCAAGTTCATGGACAGTCTATATATTTATCTATTCCCCTTATCATCATCATCTTTATTTATTCACTATTTTTTCTTTCTCTATATCGCACCTCATTCATCATATGCATTTCAATATTTAAATTCAACTTTGAGTGATTTTTAAACCTTGTTTTCTGTATATTTCAATATATATATATATATATATATATATATATATGTGTGTGTGTGTGTGTGTGTGTGTGTGTGTGTGTTTAATTATCTTTATTAAAAAACTTTCAAAGATAAAGCATACTGTTGTGATACTTTATTTGGGAAATATTAGCTGATTTAAAGTTTAATTCATCTGA
>OZ010597.1:57732133-57737133 GCA_963932145.1 Acanthosepion lycidas | reverse complement strand
CAACTATATAACACGAGATACGTGACAAATGTCAAAGAAATGCCAGGAATTGATCCCGAGTAGGGATTTCGATTTTAATCCCTTTCTCACCGATCTGATGTGGCCTACCTCTGTTTTCACTACGTATATTTTCATGGCAAGTGTCATGATTTGGTTTTCCCCTTAGTGCCTCGCCTGCGTTAATTCAAGCGTACTACTAGATTGCCAGCTCGGTCTCAACGTTTTACTGTTCAAGTAGCTAACTGCAGCCGTCTGTTCTATTTTAAATGTTTCATTTCTCACACTTCTCGTGTGTGGATCTCCTGATATATTGCTTCCTTCTATCTATGATGATCAAAAATTTAAATAAATCGTCAATATTCTGTCTTCCCTAATAATGTTCCTTTCTGGTCCTTTCCTCATTTCTCCTTCTTAAAGTATCCTCCATTGTCTTTCACTCCTGGCGGCTTTATCGCCTTACTTGGGATAACATTATTAATACACGCCACACCGCCACATATATATTAATATAAATTTAGTAAAAATATCCAGCATCTTGGACAGATTTTGTGTTTATTTTCACACGAAACTAAAACCACAAAACGAAGCTTAGAACGGCACATGATCAAACACACTAGACATTCACTGCCTATCATCTTTAACAGTATATATTTGAATAATGATCTTTGCCCGCAATACAACACACACACACACACACACACACACACACACACATATATATATATATATATATATATATATATATATATATATATATATATATATATATATATGTTTGTTTGTGTGTGTGTATGTGTGAGTGTGTATGAATGATGAAAACTTACATTCGAGCCGAGGTGAGAGGTCACCCCGAAGAAGAAAAAAGGGACGTCTCTCTCCCGTAACAACTAAGCTACAACTGCGCCGAACCGTGTGCCACACACCCTCGCAGAAGATTAATTGGAGGCAGCAAGAGAAAAAAGTTGCAAACACGGAATTACGAGCACTTTTAATGTTTCCTTGCTTTTGACCACATGTTTTTAATATAGAAATCTAAATTTTTTGTACGGAATTATTTGCTTTCAACTACATATATTTTATTTTCTTTACATCAGTTGATATTTTCACCGTAAAGGCATGTGTTTTTTTTTAAATATATAGTTTGCAGATCCTAAAATATATAATAGCTAATTTTATTATGAAATTGTATTTTTATATATTTTTAGTGTTGCATGGATTACCATTTTTGTATAAAAAATATACTGTTGCTCATTTTATCATAAAAGTGTCATGTACAGTTTTTTTGTGAGTTCATTATTTGCCCACAGTTGTAAACCTAACAGGTGCTAACACCCCGAGTCTTGGTGAACATTTGAAGAACAGCGGCTAAGAGTTGATTTCGCACTCTTCAAAACTTCCAACATCCCGATCAGCTGTTTAATGAGACAAACAAACTCAATATATATGTAAGACACATAGATATTTTTCGTTTTCACCATGGTGATTGAGACATTATCGGTGTGGTTATATGGACATTGCAATAGAGATGTTCACCATGAAAGATGCCATGTTTGCATGTCAGTTTGCTATGCGACGATAAACTTCGCGGAATAGCAAACGCCAGTCTTAAGTTCGTAACGTGTTTTTATAATGTCGTACAAGACCACTTGTCAGAATG
This sequence comes from Acanthosepion lycidas, assembly GCA_963932145.1. Taxonomy (NCBI): domain Eukaryota; kingdom Metazoa; phylum Mollusca; class Cephalopoda; order Sepiida; family Sepiidae; genus Acanthosepion; species Acanthosepion lycidas. Next base: position 57,735,476 of record OZ010597.1, on the reverse strand, counting down.
AAATATTATCAAAGGAAACATGTGTTTAAAACCATTGTAATATGTTGGGACTGGCTTGAAATGTAGTTTTGTTGAGTGTAGGTTGCTTGATTTAATGTAGAGAGCCTCCGATATTTTAAAGTTCTTTTTACTGTATGTATGCGTCAGTATTATGGTGTTATCAACTAATATCTGTCTGATATTATGTACATAGATATGCTTTTTAAGAAATGTTGTTTAATAGGTCTAAGATCAGAAAGGTGACAAGTAAGTCTACAGGATAACGTCGTTGTAGTAAAACCAACATATGTAGTAGTTTTATTATTAGTATCAGTGATACAATATCTGAACGGTCATGCAAATAGAGACACTGCACTGATTTTTTGTTTTTGTTGTTTTTTTTTTGTTTTTTTTTTTTGTAGAGAATGTAGTTGTTTGGTTGTAGGGTTATTAGAGATAACGGGGTAAATTGCTTTAATTTTTTATAATGCATGACATGATTAACTTGCTTATTCTTATTAATATGTTTAACATTTCTAACTATTATGTGTTGTTTCATTAGGAATTTGGTTACAATAGTATAAGTTAATAGTATGATGTTTATTTTGAAATAAACTATTTTGGTTAAAATTATTGTTGATGTTATCCGTTTTGTAACTAGTTTTCTTAATTTTATTAGGATGAATTTTAATTTGTTGATCCATTGATAAATTAAGAATTAGGGAATCCATTATTAACGAGAGTTTACTTTGTTATGTAATTATTTATAAAATGTTTTTCGTGTGATTTGGTTTAAGTTTTTTGTTTGATTTTTTTATAACAGCTAACTTACATCGTTGAGGGCCTACACTATTATTATTAAGAAGACACCGGTTAATGCTAGTGGATTTTCTATATAGAAAAGTAGTAAATTCATATGTGCTGGAATCAATAAGTACACCGAGGAATGGAATTGTATTATTAATATTGAATACTAGTGTAAATTTGCGAATGTAGTGACTTTCAGATTTGTTTTTAAGCTGTTGTTTGTTTGGTTGGTTGGTTGGTTTTATGGCATATCAAACACTGTGGGTCATTTAATGCCAAATAAGGTATATATATATATATATATATATATATATATATACACACACATATATATATATATATATATATATATATATATATATGTATATATACATATACAAATATACATACATACACATATACCTATACATATATTGAATATACATTACTATTAAACATATAGCTGACAACATTATTTTTTCAAAAACGCATAGCTGGCAACATTATTGTTTCAAAAACACATAGCTGGCAACATTATTTTTTTGCAAAAAACTTATAGCTGACAACATTATTGTTTCAAAAACGTATAGCTGGCGACATTATTTTTCCGAAAACATTATCTGAAGCCTTGTTGTTGGACGTAGTTTATCGTCATACCCAGGACGCGGATGTAGTTTATCGTCATACCCAGGACGCGTATGTAGTTTATCTTCATACCCAGGACGCGGATGTAGTTTATCGTCATACCCAGGACGCGGATGTAGTTTATCGTAATACCCAGGACGCGAATGTAGTTTATCGTCATACCCAGCATGTTTTTTAAGCTGTGTATTTTGATCAATATTTTAGCTAAAATGAATATGTCATCTATGTATCTTACATATATGGGTAGTTTATTAGTGTGATTAATTTTTCTACTTATTACACGGAACATTTAGAAACTAAAATCCTTAGATACATTACAAATTTAAGACCTCCGTCTGCTAGTCCGCGACCGTTATCGTCGCAGATCAAATTTCTATGTAAACATAACAGGATATCATCTTTGATTGTAAACATCTCTATTCCGATGTCTATATAACCACTGTGATGATGGCTCATGTGAGCCGAAAGTTTACATCGATAAACAGCATGAGAAAAAGTATCCAAATGTTGGACAGATTTTGACTTTATATTCTACTGAAAACGGCTCATGACTCAAACATAATAAATATTCGTTGACTGTAATATTTAACAATATATATTTGAATAATTATATGATGTGGCAATACACTATATATATATATATATATATATATATATATATATATATATATATGCAACAGTTTCTGGAATAATAGAAAATCGATATTTTCTCTTAAAGGTTTCTCTTACGTAGCTGTAGTGGATGGGTTAATTATGTGGTAATATTTTTTGAGAATAAGTTGCGTGTCAATTAACTATCTACACTAACATCAAAATAAAATACAAAATGAATTGTTTTAAAACGGAACAATTAGTTTTATTTAGGTTGGTGTACAACATGAAAAGAAAAGGTAGGACAGAGTCGTGTCCCTTTGATTTGGAAATATTTGTACCAGAGTTCATATTACGAACAAGACATATTTAATTAGAAACTAATAAAACATTCAAAACAATGTACAAGCAGAATATTTGGTATATGTTATGTTGGCAAATATGTATGATGTTTTAGGTTTCAGAATGTCTTTCTTGTAATCGTTCGTTAATGTTGATATTAAAGTTGTTAATATTAAGTGTCTTTTAAACAGAAAGTTCTTAAGAAGTAATTTACCTTTTACTGTAATATTGAACTTGTAATTCAGAAAAATAAAGTTTGGAATTGTGAGTTCTAAAGTTGATAAAAGTTCAGGAGTGATTTCAGAGTTCATGAATGTTGGTAATTGTCTTAAAAACGTCTTGTGAGCAATGACTAAGACGGAAGTTGGCGAAGGTTACATCTTAAGACGTGCGAGAGAGATGAATGAAAATAACTAATCCTTTCTCTCAAAAGTTCACACGTGTTTTTGCTTTTACACTGGTCAAGTGGCTCCCAGCACATGAGCGGGAAAACAGATTGGTCGAGTGCAGGCGGTTTGATTGGTCGGAACCGACCAATCAGCAAGCCAGATTGGAGGTGAATGACCAATGAATACTTGTTATGAAAGTAGAATTTTGCTTATCAGATAGGAAGAGTGCATTTCCTAAAAAGAGGTAAGGCTGGTTGTGTTGTGAAAGATTTCACATAGCCATATACGGCATCATAGAACCGCATTACAAACTTACGACCAGCGTCTGCTATTCTGGGACCGTTATCGGTATTAAATAATGATCTGCTGCCTTAAACACTATATATATATATATATATATATATATATATATATATATAGAGAGAGAGAGAGAGAGAGAGAGAGAGAGAGAAAGAATCAAATACTATTGGCTCATGATTTATTTTTCTTTCTTTCCTTTTTCCTTTTTATTCTCTCTCTCCCCTCTCGCACTCTCTCTTTTTCTTTCTTCCCTTATTTGTTTTAATTTTAATTTTTTAATTTTAATTTTTTTTCTTTCTTCCTTTTGTTAT
>OZ010597.1:57714633-57729633 GCA_963932145.1 Acanthosepion lycidas | reverse complement strand
GAGGAGCACCGTTTGCCAAGACGTACGGAAAGCTACTGCACAGCTTGAGAAACCAAGGCCGTCCAAAAAAGCTGTTACAAAGACACTGTGAAACCAAATCTCCAGGGATGCAAGCTCAAACCCAAAGAAACAGGAGGAGCTCACCAGTGATCGACCACGTTGGCGAATCACAATCCATGATGCTGCGGTCAAATTCGAGAATACTTGACGCCGTAAATTCTCAAGAGAAACGGATAATTGTTTGATTGGATTGAATTGTATAATTGCGTTTGATATGCAAATGTCTAACTATGACTTTCTTCACTTATTACTTAGGGTAGACTTGACTTTGTCTTTAATTAGGGATACTTGATATATTAGTACAAGCCTAATGAGTGGATCTTGCTAATTAATTAGCATCGTATTCATATTGCCTCTTCTCATGCGATATTTCTGGTATAAACAAAACTATGATCGAAGCCAGTTTGTCTAAACCGATTCATTCTATACTGTCAATTACACGATGATATGAACAGATTCTTTTATACAAAACTCAAGACTCAGCATATTATATATATATATATATATATATATATATATATATATATATATATATATAGAGAGAGAGAGAGAGGGAGGGAGAGAGGGAGGGTTCCCAAGCTCTTTAGCGTTATAGAACACAATTGGTCTAGGAGATAGAAAAATTCTTACATGAAAAGCCTGAGGTATATTGTCTGCTTCGTCTGTGTCATTTATTTGCACCGACTAAGTGTATCAATAGTTCCGGAAAGGGTGGATGGTTCTGCACAAGCCTTCACCTCTTTAATCAAATCACTTGTGTGAGTTTTCTGGTGGTTTATCATAACTGAATCAATAAGCTGTCAGATCGTCATACAATTAACAATATATGCGTGTGTATAGGGTGCGTACGGTACGTATGTATATGTGAGGAATACATATTATCAATATCTATATCTATATCTATCTCTCTCTCTCTCTCTCTATCTCTCTCTCTCTATATATATATATATATATATATATATATATATAATTATTATTATCATTAATTGAAGAATATCAAGCAGTTGAAATCCCATAGGTAGTAATTTTTCATTTCATGGTAGATCTAAAAATAGCAGCTCTCAATATTCAAGACCTACAAACAATACACAAACGGAATGGACAAAATATTCAGGGCTAAAAAGAAGAGATATTGCTATTTTCTTTAGAGAGTGAGAGAAACGGAATCTATTTTCACATACTGACCTCCGTATGTCATTTGAGGGCGGTGGAAAGGCTTAAATTTTAATTAGTTCATTGCGAATCTGAAATAATCATGCCTGTTTCTGTCAACCACCAAATTTCAATGCTGACATATTTCATTCAAATTTATTTGTAAATAATATTATAAAAGGTTATTTTAAAAAAAAATAATTTAGAGAAAAAGTTTTCTTAAATTTTAAATAATTAACCAAGAAATTCAAATTAAGTAATTATGAATTGTAATCAGAGAAACACATTTATATCTAGAATATGTTAGATGTATTTATTAATATTTAGCACGTTATGAATGTAATTTAAACTAAGGAAAAGTTAGATCGAGGTGTATTCCCTGCATTTCATTCAAAAAATACTGTAAATAATATTTAAAAGTGTCTGGTTCAGAACATTTTTAATTCTTTTTCGAAATTCGTGAAAACAATTTTTTAAATTAAATGTAAATTAGTATAAGCTTATTGTATAATCAACAAAGAAATTTAAGATAAAAAATCTAATAGATTTGAATTAAATTACTATTATTTCAATTCAGAGAAAACATAGGTCAAATACCTTAAAAATTATATCCTGGATATATTTATTAATATTTAGCAGGATATGAATGTACTTTAGACTAAGGTAAAGTTAGATCGGGGTTAATCGCCTAGTGTATACCTATTAAATTTATGGGTTTAGTTCAAGACGTATTCCACATTAATTTAAAGGAGACCCGTTTCACCCGATTACCGCGTCGCGTCGAAATTGGTCAAAAATGCATATATACACACCATGTATATATGCATTTTTCACCCATATTACATACACTAGAACAAGGAGAGTCATAATAGAAATATCACTAGTGTAAAAAAGTAAACAACATAATAAAAAAAATTAACATAATAAAAAAAAAAACATAATAAAAATAAATAATATTGCCATTAGACAGAATTTACAGTTTCTTCTCTTGCTATAGTGTGGTGGTTCATTTTTTTTTTTTTTTTTATAATGTCGCATATAATGTAAAATATTTAGTTTCCCAAAGAATATTAGGAATTAGATCTACCTGTAGAATACAATGTACTAAGCAGACAACCCATTGGTTTCGGATAATGTCGGCAATAGACGAAAGCATATAAAAACACATAAAAATAGCTTACTCAACAACTTATTCGATAATTGTGCAGCTATAATAAAAAACTAAACAGCCATATATTGTGGGTGAATTTTTATCAAACTTTATATATATATATATATATATATATATATATATATATATATATATATATATTTGACATATAATAAACGTTTAAACATTCATCAGAGTAGTGACCGCAAGATAAGTGAGTAAAATATTTCCTCCATTAGTTATTCTAAATGTCGCTTTGGAATGAGACCACAGTATAAATTTTAAGATTAATATTAGAAATTAAACTTCATGTCTTAAGTCAAGTTTTGAGCATTGTATTGTAAATACTGTTGCGATGGAATCATATTTTTTTAAAAATAAATATAATTTAAACCCTACTTCTATAACTTCTGTTTTTGTTTGTTTTTTTTTAAATAAAAACATAAATACTAAAAAACGTTGAATCATTAATCTGTTCTTTCATATTATATATATATATATATATATATATATATATATATATATATATATATATATATATATATAATCAATAATCTGCTATTGATTATATATATATGAGCCATATATACATACACGGCAATCGAACGCCTGTTAACATATATATATATATATATTTACATATGATTATATATATATATATATATATATATATATATATATATATATATATATACGCATACGCGAAGTACGCTCTGAAAGGAATCCCTCGTGATTATTTGCATTTAGACTCCACACGCGTACACGGTCGATGTCTCTCTCACTCACTATCTCACAAACACACACACACAAACACACACATCACATACACACACTCATATATATATATATATATATATATATATATATATATATATATATATATATATATATATATATTTATATATATATATATATATATGTCGGGTTTCGACCCTGGCTTCAATTTATCGTATGCCTAGCCACACGGATGAACTGTGATACAGCGAAACAGTCAGTCTGTGGATGAAAATATATACGCCCTTAAAAACATAAAATTCAGTCGAGGGAGCGCGCGAATTTGTAAACAGTGCCTGTTACTGCTGATTATGCAAATCTCTTCTATGAATGAGCACTCTGAGTCACTGACGTGTTTATTCAATAATAAAGACATAAATTTTCACTTTCCCCTCTCTTGAGCTGATAGCTTAGGGGTAAAATCTCGTTCTGGTACCAATTCAATCGAGTTTCGATACTGGCTTGAATGAATCTCATGTCTAACCACACTGATAAGCTGTGACACAGCGAAATAGTCTGTCGGTGTATGACAATATATATATATATATATATATATATATATATATATATATATATATATATATATATATATATATATGTAATGAAAAACAAACCACTTTAAGGTACCATTACGATAATTTATTTTTATTATGTATATGGGCGATTGGTTCTCCTTTTGGAAAGGTTTATAAGTGTTATTTTCAAGATCAAATGTTACGTCTAGAAAATTTACTATTTTCAGGTTAGATGATATTTCTATTTTAAAACCTATATATTTGAAAGCCTTAATTATTTTCTTCTGGAGTTGGGATGTAAGAGGTCCATTAGAGTTAGGTATAATAATGAGACCATCATCCCTGTAAAGCCCTACATTTTGGGGGTTAAGAAATCTGCTAAGAATATCTAAAATATACATCCCTATTAGGTCCGCTATTTGAGCAGAATCAAATGCTCCCAATGGGACATCGAAATTGTCACTGTTATTTTTAAACCAAGTAGTGTCGTTAAGTTTAAGTACAGATTTTCTGGAATCCATTATGATTTTAATTTCCTCATCAGTGATTTCAGTATAGTTTCTAGCAAAATTTAGGCTATTTTCTAATAAATCTTTAGAAATGGAGGCGTAAAAATCGATAATGTCTAATTGGATAAAGGTGGCTTTATTTTTAGATTTTATATTTTTGATTTTATATATATATTATATATATTTTATATATATTTTTTATATATTTTAAATTTCGAATTTTCTATCAAACATTGTAAACTATCTTTTACATAATTTTGTTAAAACAAAATTATAACAACTCCATCTGTCTCCCCCCCCACTATTTCTCTTTTTACCATAAGACTCACTTGTATACATTTTCTACATTTCATTTCCGTTTTATTAACCACCTAAGAGGTCAAGGTTCTGTCACTCCTCCTACTCCAATATAAAACATACTTAAGAGAGATATAAAATTAACCCCTCCCTATACTTTATATTGTCTGTTTAACTACCACTCTCAACCCCCTCTATTAATTACAAAAATTACACTACCCACCAATTTCTAATCCCATTTTTCCTCTCAATTCGCTGTTGGAAGTTTTACCTGATGATCCTGAATCCTTAAAAAAAGATTTAGGTGAAATAAATTATCGTAATATTACCTTAAAGTGGTTTGATTTTCATTATATATTAGCTCTGTCCTCACATTGAGCTCTCAGGATTTCATCCTCTTTGGATTTACCAATTCGGTTTACCAAGTTCCTTATAACTTAATTATATATATATATATATATATATATATATATATATATATATATATATATATATATATATATGTAATGAATTAATATATATTTTTAATCCGAAATATTTTAATAATTTTTGCAACAAACGTTAATTTTTGTTGGGTGCTCTTGTTTGAAATAGATATCCCTTTTTATTTTAAACAGTGTTTTCCATCTACCGTTCAGCAAGCTAGCTAAATTTTAATAAAGCATATATGCTTTCTTGTGATCCTCTTCTGATTATAAACACTCGTTTGATCCGTCATACTTTCGACCACTCAGCCACAGAGGACTTCACAACCAAAGTTAAAAAGGCATATGCCAAATTTGGAATGATTAGGTATCGTATTAAATATTTATATATATTTGCAAAATCAAATACCTATATATAGTGTAAACCGGATGTAAGAGAAACCCGGATGTAAGAGAGATTTTTATCTGCTCCCAAATTAGAACTATACTTACCTAAACAAAATAGACCAAACCCGGATATAAGAAAAACCCGAATATAAGAGACTTATTCTCCGTTCCCGACAACTCTCTTTTATCCGGGTTACACTGTATATATATATATATATATATATATATATATATATATATATGAATGCTTGTATATGTGTCTGTACAAGAATACAGTTGTATTACCTATTCATTCATCGATTCTCGTCCGAATGTTTCACTTCCCGCTTCGCCATGCTAATCAAACGATCAATTTTAGACAATTTTCAACGGGACCAGCTGAAGCGACCGTATTTCTCTCATGTTTTCCGCTTAGTTTCCTCCTCCGACCATCACTATTGTACCCGGCATGATTTATTGCCTGTTCTCGCCGTTATGGCTCGCTTCCCAGGACTTCAAACAGGCCAATGTCCAAACATATATGACAAGGATTATCCAGACTTGTTGTAATGGACAAAAGGATTTCATGACAGATTGAAAGCGATAGAAGCGTTTCACACTGAAACATCCAGGACAAAAATCGTTTTATGTCTAAATGGCAGTTTGTAATTCCGTTTTAACGTTTGTTTTTTTTTTTATTTTAGTTCTTAGTATTTTATAATCATAAATACTAAATAATCAAGATTCTCAAATGCATTGTATATTCTAAGTAATCTATATAAATAAAACGCAGTGTACGTGTGTCCGTCCGTCCGTCGGTTTTCCAACCCCGTTGAATCATTACCTGAATTAACTGTTGTAGTAACACACGATTAGAAATTAAATAAATAACTCTTTTAAATTTAAATTCAAATATCGAACAGAGTGCAAGTTTCTCATTAAAGTTTTGAATGTAATTTGGATTTTTCGCCGCAATTGCAATTGATATCGTCTATTTAAAGCAAACCTAAAACATAAGCAGGGCACTGTACATTGCCCCCCTCCTACTTTTTTTTGTTTTTCTTTTTCTTGCATGAGTACTGTGATTTATTCGAAATATTACACAGTTCGGGTTCCGTAATATCTAAAGAACGGTGATTGTGAAAGAAAATAAAATGTGCGCGTAAAATAAATACGAACTATGGAAATCGGTTGCGTATATGAAGAAAGATTATGACTAAGGTGTCGAATAAAGATAAACTAGTTGTATTATTTCTAAATTCTTACAACATTTATGTACATAGAACGCTGAAGGTACAATGACAAATGCACAAAAGTCATCCCCAGGAAGTAGACTAAATTCCCCACGAAGGTCTTCTAGGCTAGTAAATATTAAAAATGATTACGTACGTCTATGTGCCAAGTACCTTGAGGATATTGGCGATCATGCCTCTCTACAAATTCCCGTTCTTCGTTGTTATTATTAGATTGGTGCAAAAATAATGACGTAATGTCGTTTTTTGACGTAACGTCAAAAAACGACATTATTACGTCATTATTTTTGCACCAGCCTAATAATAATTCTGGTTTGTTTTTTAATTTTTTTGCGAAATATCCCAAACTTTTACCGGCATCCAATAATTCAAGCTCACGCTGTGTCTCTTTCTTTGTCAATCTGCCTTGCGCGTAGTAAATTTTCCAGGCCGTCAATCCTAATTATGGGCGTTAGAAAGTTCGACTGTCAATTCCTGATGTTCATTATGAGGCTTCTTTTAATCGCTAGCAATTATTCGTTGCTCACATGTTCAGTTCATTCTCGACATCACTGTATAGGTCAACATTATTGTTGCTTCAAGTCTCTTCTCCATTTTGAGGAGATTGCCCAGCATTTATTGCCACATGGGATATTGCATAAATGTTGACTACTACTTTTTTTGTTTCTAACGAAACATTTCTGTTTCATAATACTTTGGTTAGCTTCTGGAGGGCATCTTTCGCTCTCCCAATGTGCCTTCTTATTTCAATGCCGCACCTTGCGTCCTCTCTTAAAACACTTTTCATATATTAAATTTTTGTATATGTGTATCCTTCCATAGAACCCCGTTTCTATTAAAAACAGACCAGTCAACAAAACTTCTTCATCTTTTTGGAGATGTCTAGTATCCACTGCCATACAGCAGGATTGATATCAAGTACCAGTTCTGCAGTGTTTTCTTCGTTTCTAACGGATTTTTTCTGCCTAAGTTTTAGAATGCATCTTTGGCTACTCCAATGCGCCTTTATATTGCAATATGTGACTTTCCATCCGTTGTTAAAACACTTCTAAGATATTGAAATTATTAGAATTTTTGCGTGTTGAAATCCTCACAGCATTTAGTTTTGTTGAAGTTATCGCTAACATCATTTCTTGAGATTTACAAACTCTGCTCACTCTACTGTATTTTTATTTAAAGTTCTACTTCTATGCATTATATTTTACCAGAACTATATATATATATATATATATATATATATATATATATATATATATATATATATATATATATATATAATTATTTATTTAAAAATATGATTCCAACATAATTATATTTATGCTCTACTTTCGTATCGAGCATTTTTTTTTAAAAATAATAACAAAAATACTAAGGAACTTTGGATTATTTACCAAACCAGTTTCTTTCCTATTTTCTACAATTTTTTCACACACACACACACACACACACACACATATATATATATATATATATATATATATATATATATATATATATATATATATATATCCCAGGTATGACGATAAACTACATCCGCGTACAGGGGTAGGACGATAAACTACAGGAGGATTTGAGGAGCGTTGAATCAACTTTTAATTGCTGGTGTTACCAGGCCCACGCTGACCTGGGCTGGTAGTACCTGTTAGGGTCACCGCTATGGGCAGATAGTTAACCCCGAAACTGGGGTAAGAAGAATTACAAAAGTGTAAAAATAGGTTTTAATACCAGAAATACTTTGTAAAAAATTATTACCAGAAACAAATTTTTGAAGAAAAAAAATTATTACCAGCAATGTATTTTTGAAAAAAAAATATTACCAGCAATAAGTTTTTGAAAAAAAAAATATTACCAGAATTAGATTTTTGACAAAACAAAATACCAGGAAAAAAGTTGTTGGCATTAAATGACCCATTGAGGTTGTTATGACGTAAAACACAACAAACCAAACCAAATATATATGCGTAAAGAAAACTTGCCAAAACATATATTGCATATTTATTAATTAAGTATATATTTTAATCATTAAATTGCTTTCAAACAATGGAAGTATTTTGTATGTTAAATGAGAAAACTATAAAAGTTTTATCATTTGACATATAAAGCAATGAAAATTTATTTCACTCATCTACGTACGTGTCTATATTTCTAAGATGAGGTATTATGTACATTATTTACATTTTTCAGACTATCATCCTCATATTTGTTGCAATAATTATCACAAAGTTTCGGCCGTTGTACGCTCCGCCCTTCTTCAGGTGGTTGGAATGTCGAACTGAACCATCTATTTCGCTCACTGGGTTAGACTGTTCAAGTTCCACGTGCCATGTCTAATGGATGCCAGATATCAGTTATCTCCTGTTAATTTCCTTCTCCAAGGTCTCCACCACCTTAACCAGGTATTGAACTCGCACTCTTTAGTTAGATCCAGTGACACGACCCAAAGACTTTAAGTTTAATATCTGGATAGGTAGTGGAGAACTCGGAGAACTTTTCCCTAGTCTACATTTATAATTCCAAGTGGTGATTATTTGGACATCTACAGGACATCTACGAATCTCCGATGACGGCTTATGTAAGCCGAAATCTTAGAAAGGATTAAGAATAAAACATGTATCAACATGGTGATTTTCTTTCGTCGTTCAATGATAATGTTATTGGGCTTATCTGACGTTATGAAAGTATTTTGCTTAAAATAAATAGACAAAACTTGTCTATATTATTTAACGAAACATGTATTAATGAAAAATGCTGCCTAAATACACACACATAATATATATATATATATATATATATATATATATATATATATATATATATATAAGTTATAAGGAACTTGGTAAACCGAATTGGTAAATCCAAAGAGGATGAAATCCTGAGAGCTCAATGTGAGGACAGAGCTAATATGTAATGAAAAACAAACCACTTTAAGGTACCATTACGATAATTTATTTCACCTAAATCCTTTTTTAAGGATTCAGGATCATCAGGTAAAACTTCCAACAACAATTCGTTGTTGGAAGTTTCGTCCGGGGAGTTAGACAGTCCCTGAAATCGTGTATACGGGTTCTAAGGGATTAATTTCGGTTTGTGCCACATACATGATTCGTGGGGTGGGGCTGTTAAATATAACAGTGATCTAAACTCTTCAACTGCCTAACTCTCTGTCTTTGGCAGAGAGGAACCCGGACGATGCTTTGCTGAAGGGCAAATTTTCATCCGGGGAGGTAGACAGGCTCGGATCCGTTTATGCGGGTTCTACGGGAATATTTTTGTCCGAGACTACGGGCTCGGAGAACCCACGATAAACTTGGCCTTATGCCACATACATCCCTCGTGGGGTAATCTCTTGTTTTACTATTTCTTAACCATATACTTGGTCACAATAATATCCAATGAATATTTTAACAGAGGATGGAAAATTCGAAACCAATATCCAGAGGCCCTTCACGGTAATGAAATATAACTTCCAGAAACTAAGCAAAATATTAAGTAACAGTAAACTTCCGTTAGAAACAAAGTCGAGAGTACTGCATTGTTACATGATGTTTTTCCCCCTATAAGGCAGTTAATATTGGACAATCTCCTCAAGGATGAAGAGACTTGAAGCAATGAAATGTGGGTCTTCAAAAGGATTCTGGTAATTCCATATGCTGAGAGACGACGGGGTTATAGAGAAGATGCAAACGAAAAGGTCACTTGTAATTTGAATCTCGAAGAGATACTTGAAAGTAATGAGGAAACAGGGTTTAGAAAATTACGAACACACAGGATGTATTGAAAGGTAGACGGACAGAGGAAATGTGCATGACCTACCTAACGAGCAGCAGAAACCACATGCCATCAAAACGGCTGAGAGCGTGCCAACGATTTCTCTTGCATCGATGATATAAAGAAAAACCGAGTAAATCTTGTTGCGGTCTAGGCGTGTAAAACAAAGAAAACTCTACAAATTTAAACTAATTATATTATTGTTATTTGTTCTCTTTTAAATTAAAAAAAAAGAATAAAAAAGATCCTTTGTGAAAGAGCTTCAGGGATTTTTTTATTCTTTACTATAAAGCCGAAACCATTGTGTTAGTATGATAGAAGAAACAGAATGTGTCGACATAAATAGAATATCACTTACTTACGTTGTTTTATGAATGCGTGTAATTTTTGGTAGTAGCCATAAGCAATCAGCGAACAATATCATATTAATACTACTGCTAAAATTTGTGTTGACAATAACTCGGTTCTTATGTTCAAAAATTGCTTCATTTAACATCTCTAAGCTTTCGTAATAAAATGTCCTCGAATAAATATGTGAAGGGTTACGTATTAAATTATTTGAAAGGTTTTTGAGAATTCTGCTGTTCAACAAAAATGAAGAAACGACCCTGTTCAAAGTTTTACTGAAGAACTGAAAACTTAATAACTAACTTAACAACATGAATATTTATAAGAAATGAAAAGGCCCCAGAAATCTAAATGTTAGAGTGTATTACACTGTATAGGTTAATAAAGATTTTCCCAATTTTTAAATAACCGTTTAAAGGAGGAAAATATTGTTGATCATTTTCTGGAGTGATCCTACAAATTTCATAGCAGATAAAAAACAGTGACTTTTTTTTTTTTGTTGTTTCTTTTTTGTTTTTTTAAGCGCGTTTTCAATAACGTCGCTGATTGGTTAACATATGCAAATGTGGAAATTCAAATCGATGGCTAAAAATTGCACAAAGTGATTTAATTTAAAGTTTCAATAATCTTACTTAAATCTATTGCATTTCTATACAATCCTTTAACGGCGTTCCATAGAATCATTCAATCGTTTATGATAGACAAAAAGGCCAATGGGAGTAGCCTGGATGTGCTGCCTACAGGGTTGATGGAATCATCCGAATGTGCTAGCTACTGATTTGTGTACCTGCCTTTGAAGGTATATAAAGTCAGGGACAGTGACCAAGAGGACAGAAAGCAGGTCAATTTAAAGGTGAGCTGTTTTGCGAATATTTGGACTTATGGCACTGTGAATTTGTGAAATTTTTCTTTATTTGCTACACTAGTGTAAACGGTTGGCAGAATATAGTTTGGTTGAAATAGCAAAAACACACGTTGCTAAGAGCTTCAAAGGACAGAAAATTATGGCTAGCCATTATCTCCCACGTCTTGGAGAAACACAACATCCAGAAGAACTCTTATAAAACTAAGAGAGTTATGGTGAATATTGCGTCATAAACTTGGCAAATATTTACTTGAAATCAAATATGCTATATCCTTACTGTCCCATTCATTTACTTATAAATCAAGTGGCGCAATTGATCCGACCTTTGTTTTGAAGAGAATCGGTTACATTTTTAATCGAATCCAAAAGTCACTTGGTGCCATGCGAGGCGCCATCTTGTATCTTGATCAACATCAATATATGTTCGTGATTAAATTGTCTCACAGATTTTTTTTTTTTTTTTTTTTTGTTATTGGATAAGACACGCGGAACAAGATTGCTGAACTGATTAGATACGTTTTTCAATATAGTAATCGATAGGTAACATCACGTGGATGTCATTTCTTAGATAATGTATGGCAGTTTAATAGAGTTCTTTTTATAATGCCATGTCATTTCAAGACGCAGACCATCTCAAATCGCCATAGATTATTTTACTTTTTTTTTCTTTTTTTTTTTTTTTGTGAATGGCCATGCTTCATTTGGAAATATATTAGAATGATTTCCTGTCGCCTTCTCCACGATTAAGAATTTCAAATTTTTATTAATCTGTAGTGGTTAACTAGACCAGACGTTTGATTTATTTTAAACGCATTTCCTTAGACAAAATGATGAGACAACATTTTTATCAATTTTATTATTCATTACACATTTAATTTGCATGTAAAGACGACAAAGAAGGTTTATTGTTCCACCTGCCATCATAGTTAACGCAGTGTGCTGAAATTTGAGTAAAAACGTAAAACATTTTTAGCTTTTTCAAATTAATAAGTATATAATTATAATTAAATATTAGTTAATAATTAGTAAAACTACTACAGCTCCAAATACAAATGAAAAGCACCAAAAGTGATTTAATGCAGATACATCTTGAATTAAAGTATCAACATAAATTATTTTTCAATATATACATGATATACTTCTACAGGGGGCCGACACTATTTTTCAGACACTTTATTTTTTCAAGTTTTAGGTAGCACAGGCAGTCTGTACTGTTTTAGTGTAATGGCAATAACATTTAAAAACTGTTTCAATACTACAAATGGAAAAGCAGAATTCAAATTAGAAGTATTTTTATTTTTTTACAAATTTTCACATTACACAGGCCACAGTATTTTTCGGACATTGCAGACAAAAAGCTAATAGTTTATGGCAGGACCCTTTTTTCAATGATTTCTATCAGTCTATCTTCATAATGTTCGTACATATTGATATTAACGTCTCTTCAAGACGCAGACGATCTCAAATCGCCATAGATTATTTTACTTTTTTTTTCTTTTTTTTTTTTTGTGAATGGCCATGCTTCATTTGGAAATATTTTAGAATGATTTCCCGTCGCCTTCTCCACGATTAAGAATTTCAAATTTTTATTAATCTGTAGTGGTTAACTAGACCAAACGTTTGATTTATTTTAAACGCATTTCCTTAGACAAAATGGGGTTGATTGTTGTAGTTCATTCTAAGCAGTCTATTTTTTAGCATCTTGTATGCGCTGCCACAGTTCAGCCTCTCTGGTTATTTCTGGCCCGTCGTAAACAAGCTCTGCAAGCATTTCCCATATGTTTTCAATTAAATTTAAGTCTGGACTTCTTGCAGGCCATTCCAGAGTAGTTATATTTGCTTCACACATCCAATCTTTCACTGATGTGGCCACATGGATGCTGCAGTTATCTTGCTGCAAAGTAAATTTACTTCCTCTTTCTTTTTCTATGAGTAGTAGGGCTTTCTTTTCCAAAAGTTCTCTGTAGATGAAGCTATTTTGACGTCCTTTTAACCAATACCATACCCCAAAACATGACTCCTCCTCCCATCTGTCTCTTGTTGAGAATAACAGGTTCACGTTTTCTCGAACATGTACACCACCCGTGTGGGCCATCGAACTTAAAACGTTTTTCATCAGTAAATGTCACTTTCTTGAAGTCGACATGGTTTGTTATCCATCTTTTGGCGCTTCCCAGCCTTGCCTCCTTGTGTTTTCTCGTTAGTGTAATTCTTTTCTTGATTTTAGCATACTTAAGTCCAATTTCGTGTAGCTTTCTTTGTACAGTTCGAACACTGACGTCAAGTTCACACTTCTCCTTGACTTTCTTTGCTGTCATCTTTTCTCCAGATGATAACAACATCGTAACACTCCTCTTCATTATTCTTTCTGTTCTCTTGGAAATTTTTTTTTTTTGTCCCCTTTTATTCTCCTGCTCATAGTCTGTACTTAGCATGTTGACTTCGGTAGCTTCATCTCAGCGGCGATCTTTCGGATGCTGAGCTCGTTTTCTTTCTTCTTTTGGACCAAACTGATGGTTTCGTTTGAATGCATTCTTCTTCAGGATTTTAATACGTTTTCGCAGTGAATGGTAAAGATACTCAAATGTAATGGTCAGGGTACAATTTACCTGCAGAAAATTTGCATATTGTAGACATTCGACGACTAAATCATTAAAACCCGGAGTTTGTGTCATATCCGAAAAAAAGTGTCGCCTAAGTTGAAGTAAAATTAGAAACCAAAGACAAACCCATCAATCAATGTTCATAATATTAATGGACAGTTACTGCTGAACTACCTAATCATCAACACAAAAGTTCTCGGCAGCAAAAAACACATTTAAGCAAACTTTTTCAAAGTGTCCCAAAATAGTGTCGGCCCCCTGTATACATTAAAATATTTTTCCATAAAATGTACTTTGAATTCATAATCAATAATTTATACTTAAGACACAAATAAGGTTTTTTTTTTCAGTTGTCTTCGTAGTTAACATAGGTGTAGTCTTTTTTGAACAATAAGTATATAATTTATTATGCATAATTCTTTATTCATAACTTTTGCTTCAAAATACGTATCGGCAGCAAATCAGCATGTATCTATTTATTTATTTACCATCAAATCATGTGATGCATAAAGCCTCTTCACTTTTCAAGTAGTTGTCGATAAAAATAGTGTAGGGAATTGTATAAATATATGATGTATTAAATTTTATTTAATAATCTTGTTATAATGTATTATGAATGTTTATAATTTTTCAAATACATAATGCATGGAATATAATATGCAAGTATTTGTTTATGCACGCGGATTGATATAAGAATGTATATCGAAAAGAAACACTAAATTTCCTATTAAAACAGTATATAAACAGAAAATACATTCCTAGCTCAAGAAGCCCTTGTTTAATTTTAATGAAAACTTACACTCAGCAGGGGTCCAAGGTATAATATGCTCCTAGATTTGTTGGGGTATTATGTATTGTCTAAGAGAAAACCAATACATACATACAGGATTAGAGTTTTAGTATTATATGCATATC
>OZ010597.1:57682133-57709633 GCA_963932145.1 Acanthosepion lycidas | reverse complement strand
CCAGAATCGGCTGTGGTACTTCGACGTTGTGTAATGCTTAGAAAGCATGTCTCGCTAGATCAGCTATGACCTTGTAGTGAGTTCAATCCTCACAGTGTACTGCTCACGTTCGACTTCATGCCACATCTATGCTACGATTCAGAATCGTTTTGAGTTACTTCGACTTTGCGTAATGGCTAGCAAGCTTGACTTGCTGATCATTTATGATTGTGTAGTGAGTTCGATCCTCACTGTGTACTGCTAACTTTGACTTTGGGATCCTCACTGTGTACTGCTAACTTTGACTTTGGGCAACATCTAAGGTACTATTCCAGGATCTTCGAGGAGCACTTCGACGTGGTGTAATGGTCAGCAATGATTTCTCGCTAGATCAGTTGTAGGGAGTTCGATACTCACTGAGTGCTCCTTAGCTAAGCCCATGTGCTACATCTAAGCTGCGCTTAGTAACTCACCGTAACATTGGAAGAGCGACATATTTATATATTATATTTTTCTCTGTATAATACGTTCCTTTTCAGATTTTTTCTACTATATACCGTGTCCCTTCAAGAACTGGTGTATCATGATTCTCCAAAGATTTCCTCTCCTTTGTAACTCTCGCACGATCGCATAATTTAAGCAACGTTGAGCCTGGTTATTACGTAGATAAGAGACCGCTTAGGATTATTGACTGCTCTCCGATTGGAAGTGCATGTATTGTATTGAATAACTGTTGAAATTAAATATTTTTTCTGTGTCTGTGTTCAAGTGGCCGTTTCGTTTCCATCGTTGTTTACTCGCACCCTCCATGGAATTTCCTTGCAACTTTATACATTATCACACTTCAGTGGCCTCCACTTTCCTCACCATATGTATTCACTTCAATATAGCAACATTGATAGTGCCTAGATGTTCAGCATTATTTCCTTTCTCTCCAGCTAAATATTCCTGTTTCTTAGTGTTTTCGGCCATACCGCATTTGATAATCGGCTGCTGTAACATCACCACAGTTAGGCAAAGTCTAGTGCCCAGCGGATAAAGACGTTGAGTAAACCCAGTGACTGGACTCAAAGAGTAGTGAGTTCAATTCCAGGCCAGAGCAGTGGCGAACCAAAACTTGGAGAGTTAAGTTAAAATGTAATCAGATATCGGGAAGAGGCGTGGCACGTGGAACTAGAAAAAGCTACCCCGGTGGACGAAATTAAGATTTCGGTTCGAAATTCCAATCACCCGAAGAAGGCCGAAGCATTGTGAATATGGCAATAAAGATGAAGATATCAGTCCGAATAATGAAAATAATGTAAATAATCATAATACCTCATCTCAGAGATATAAACAGATTTATTTTATTGTCGTCTCTACTTAATAAAGATTTTTCTCACATTCTGTCACTTTCAGTAAGCACCCGCGTCTTAGTGGCTTTATGATCTTGCCCGGTGTGAAATGATTAAACACGTATGAGGAGGAGATTTTTATGCAAAATATGTGCCTCTGCAAAAGAATGCTAAGAATAGTAAGTTGCGAAGCGTGTTCGGGAGGCGGATTGAAATATGCCTTTTAAAAGCCAAGCAAAGTATTAAGATAACAGCTAAAATGTTATGTAATATCTCTGGCGATGAATGTTGGATATTTTACTTCCATATAAACAGAATAGGTGAGGGGACAGAGATGTAGTCCTACAGAAGGATGATGAGGATATCATGAATTGAAGTAACGAAGGAGTTTTAAACGTAACGTAAAAAACGATGCTTATATTTAGTATCAGAAACACGTAATTGAATGTTCTAGGAAACAGAAAGAGGAATAAGTGTTATAAGTTATACTGAAGATAGATTAAAACTGCAAGTAACCAAGCAACCAATGTTTTGCAAATGGACGGCAGAAGTACAGAGTGGAGTACGAATGTTTTGAAAAGTCGTAATTTCTAACTTTCCGAAGACACACGGGTATATACAAGAACACGGAAATTTAAGGATTAAAAATCTGGAAAACAGTTTACTCCCAAGTACCGCCTCTCGGGGGCTATGTACCTTGACAGACTATTGGGTGTTAAACTCACGCCTAACCACAAGTAAAAGTCATACCCACGAACTATCGTTAACGATCTGGGGAAATGGTCGGCTCTTTCTACCGCTCCAGTAATTAACTGAACCACCATACTTAACCCTATCTTTACAGAGCCAGATTAGACAAAAAAATGGATTACTGTTGATATATTCGTATAGGAGCTACCCAGTCCTCATTTTCCAGTATTGAGTTCAAAAGCCTCTCAGAGTGCTTGCGGGAAGAGAATTAATTTTTCCCATCCAACCTATCTATCACAGGCGGAATGTGACGTATCTTCCCACTGCGGAGCCGGTTCAAACAACTAGGTGGATGTTGTAAACGGTACAGGTAATAGTTATAGCGGTATATGCACTTAAGTGAATCTAAAGTACCCAAATGAAATTGGAACTTGTCTCTTTGATTAATAATTCTGAGCCGTTATCCATTATACTACGCGAACAAGGTTACAGCACCCGACATTCCCAAGCGGTTACGCGTCTATGTATTGAACAAGGTCGACTTTGCTTAATTTTGGTTATTGTACGGGAACCGATGCTTCAAGGTAACCTGTCCGTAAGGCTAATTTTACAAAAGAAGAAAGAATAGTATATGGTAGCTTTGAGCATCTGTAATCAAGATTGACTTCGTGACTTGAACAATAAAATAGTCGAGAAAGAATTCTAGATGCGTGTTCGATTCTGGGCGTATTTGCTCTCTCTTTCCAAAACGATGCGATTTCAGACGGTCGTGGAAGGACTGTTTAGAAAAAGTTAACAAATGTCTTTTAATTGAAAAAAATATAGTACATTAATAAATATAAAAAGAAACAAAAAAATTAAAAAAAACTTGAGAATTGTTCTGTGGCTGTGCAATTTATTCGTAGTCGCCTACATAAAATACTAGTTAATAAATTTATTAGGTTGGTGCAAAAATAATGTCGTTTTCTCAGAATAGTAACATTATTTTTGCACCAACCTAATATTTTCAAAGTCAGTTACACTTTAAAAAGAAACTGATTTTTTCTTTTTTTTTAATTATCATTGCATATTATCGGATACGAATTCCTCGCTGTCTCGTTCACTCTCTCTCTCTCTCTCTCTCTCTCTCTCTCTCTCTCTCTCTCATATATATATATATATATATACATATACATTCACACACACACGCACACACTCACACACTGATATATATATATATATATATATATATATATATATATGTGTGTGTGTGTGAAAATATTGTAGAAAATAGGAAAGAAACTGGTTTGGTAAATAATCCAAAGTTCCTTAGTATTTTAGTAATTATTTTAAAAAAATAGTGCTCCATACGAAAGTAGAGCATAAATATAATTATTTATTTAAAAATATGATTCCAACTCGCTACATAAGAGGTCTCATGTTTCAAAACAAGAGCCGAAAACTTCAAAATAATATTTGAATTAACTTGAGTTAAAGTAGGCTCTGTTCCATCTTCAAGCGAAATTTTTTGGGAATGACTTATTTCTGAAATTTACGAGTTTTAATAGTATGGTCAGAATTGAAATCAAAAATTTCCATGGTAACATCAAGGGCGGATTGTTTAGAATCGGCAGGGGTGGGGTGTTAATAATTTGTATCAGTATAGAGTTACTTTCATAGATGCCGGGTCACGGTAAGGTGGGGGTGGCTAAATTTACGACGGAGGAAGTTTTCGCATAGTCTGGCTTGAGCGTCTACGGAGATTTATTTATTTATTTTTATTTTATTCTTTTATTATATCTCTTTATGAAAGGGATTTGTGTATATGAAAAGGCCGTAACGTTTGTTATTTGACGACTTCATAAAGGGTTATCAATTTTTGTAGGTTATTAAAACTATGTATATGGCCTATGGATTTTAAAATTTATTTTTTTGTATGCGTGTTTTTAGCTAGTTATTCAGAGCGTAAGTTCGGTTGTGTCGGCAGAAAACCGTTAATTCTTGCCGGTTGTTTAATAGGTTTTTATTGTTTAGAAGCTTAATAATGTGCAGTTTCTCATGGAGGCACAAAGGGCATGGGTCATCCCAAGTTTTGCATCCATAGCCCATATACAGAAATAAGTCATTCCCAAAAAATTTCGCTTGAAGATGGAACAGAGCCTACTTTAACTCAAGTTAATTCAAATATTATTTTGAAGTTTTCGGCTCTTGTTTTGAAACATGAGACCTCTTATGTAGCGAGTTGGAATCATATTTTTAAATAAATTTATATATATATATATATATATATATATATATATATATATATATATATATATATATATATATAAAGAAAGAATAGTAAGATATATAATCCGGTGTTCTTATAGATATTTTTATTTTTACAAAATAGTGCTCAATGTAAATATTATAAAGAGCATTAATATTATAAATTAATTGATTTAAAATATGTTTTTAGGAAATTGAACTAATGACTTTAATTTAATTACAAAATTAAATTCGGACCTTCCATTTTTGAAACATAGTTAGAACTGTGTAGTGGAAAAACCATATTTTAAATCAATTAATTCGTAATATATATATATATATATATATATATATATATATATATATATATATATATATATATCATACACGTTTCATTAAATAATATAGACAAGTGTTGTCTATTTTATGTAAATTTTTGTCGTAACGTCTATAAATTTTAGTAACATTATCGTTGAACGAAGAAAGAAATTCACAATATTGATCCATTTTTTTTTTTAATACAATCTAAGCTTTCGGCTTACATAAGCCATTATCAAAGATGTCAGTTACAGCATATTAAGCTAAACACGGACAAGACAATGATGATGGTGTGTCATTGTTTACATAGATGATTTCTATGCAACAATAAACACGTGCATATAAAATGCTAGAAGCGAAAACCGCACCGCATCTCATGATGTCACACATGACCACACGAGAGTGAATTTGAGAAGTATGAAGTATGGAAAGCCGTAGGTATAAACCAATGGCTTCTGTTACCAATTATAGAAATTTAAGAATATTTGTAGAGATGCCATAATCTATTTTGTCTACGTTTCGTTTCAACTGTTTGGTGTATAATGCTTCAAGGATTTTTAGCTTTTATCTGTTGTTTTCATGTCGAAGTATATTTGTGTTTTCGACAAGTATAATACGGAATTGTAAATAGACAACACTTGTCTATATTATTTAATGAAACGTGTATAAATGAAAAGAAGCTGCCTAAATACACACACACACAATATATATATATATATATATATATATATATATATATATATATATATATATATACGTCCTCGGAAAATTTAATTCCTGTCAAGCACTCTTGCGGGAAAGCGCGAATTTGTAAACATACTACAAAGCTCTTCTATGAATTGAGCACAGTCGGTCATTGGCGTGTTTGTTCGAAGAATGAGTCTTATCAGTCGGGTTTCGATCCAGCCACACTGATGACGTGATACAGCGAAACAGTCTGTCTCTGGATGACAAGCTGTCTGTCTGTCTGTCTGTCTGTCTGTCTCTCTCTCTCTCTCTCTCTCTCTCTCTATATATATATATATATATATATATATATATATATATATATATATGTTAGCGGCTCGGATTGAAGAACCGTTACATTTACTTACGTGCTAATACTCTTGGGAAAGGTATAAATCCTCATCTTATCCCCCCAGCTATGGGTAAATAGCAGGCCAGACTGAATATCCACGGGGGACGATATATATATATATATATATATATAATTACATTAATATATATTGTCATGCATAGACAGACTGTTTCGCTGTGTCCCATTAGAGTGGGTAGACGTCAGGTTGCCTCTAGCTAGGATTGAAACCAGGCTGAATTGGCGTCAGCCGGACATTCTACTCCTACACCTAGCGCATGGCAAGTATGAATGTGAATTGAAGCGTATTTATTTTTAGATAATAATATAGGTAAAGTTTCATATATATATATATATATATATATATATATATATATATATATATATATATATATGTATATATATATATATATATAATTTAATTAATTACTCACATTTTCGCATATTTATTCGAGTATTAAAAAAGGCTTAGCGATGTTGAAGCACAAAAACATACCGACTGTATTTGATTATAAACGTAAGCTGTAGTATTAACACAGCTTAATTGATTGTCGGCTGACAACTGATAGGAAATTACACGCATTCATAAATGTACTTAAATACGTAACAATTATTCTCATATGTAGACGCAATTTATTCGGTTGTATCTTAACAAAAATGAGCAAGAAATTATTTCGTTATATTATGAATCTTTATATTTATGAAATGAGTCACATGTTGGCATCCCATGGTAGGGTAGGAGGGTTCAAGGGGTGTAAATCTCTGGCTTTCTTCGGTCTCTCCTCGTATCTTCAATTTGTTTTCTGGTGTATTCGAGAGTTTTTTTTGGTGGACTGTTCTCAAATTTGTTCTTTCTGCAGTTTCACTCTCCCAATGATAGAATCGATTCCTGTGAAATTCACACACACACACACACACACACACACACACACACACACACATATATATATATATATATATATATATATATATATATATATATATATATATATATATATATTCACTAATATTACAATCGATTGTGGCCACATATCAGACATCTCTTCGATTCATTCACAGTAATGTCTCGCACCTTTTCATACAAAATTGTTTTTGATGATCATTTGAATCTTATTTTCATGACAGAAAGTCGTAACCATCAAAACGCTTCCCATCGATCGAAAATTGTAATAAGTAGTCGGTGCAGGATTAGCTGAATACGGCATATGGAGTGGAACAGATCAATCTAGTTTCGCTAGTTCTTTTTTTTTTTATTGATTTTTATTTTACGGCTTATCAACAGTTTCTGAGTTATTCAGATCCGAACAGTAGTTTGAATTGTGAGAATATTAATGTCGTTCGAAGAAATTTGCTCTATATTTCTTAGAAAAACAATAACATTGCCAGATAAAAGCCGTACTGATTAACCCATAGTTGGTGGGGGTAGATCTATCCATACGTTTACCAAGGATAATGCGCTGAAGTGTATGTGCCGGATACTCACTACATTAGCGAAAGATGCCTTCCAGAAGCTAAGGAATGTTTTAAGAATTAGGAAAATTTCGTTTTCAAACAAAGAAAAATTATCTCATCTATAGCAGTGAATACTAAATAAGCTCCTTACAGATGAAGAAGAGACTTGAATCATCCTTATGTATTAGGTTGGTGCAAAAATAATGACGTAATAATGTCGTCTTTTCACGTTAAAAATACGTCAAAAAACGACATTATTACGTCATTATTTATGTACCAACCTAATAGAACTTCATTTTTATTGCTCCAAAACACTTCTTCATCTTTAAGTTTTTTAGCATCCACTGCGATGTACGAGGATTGATATCACGTAAAAGTTCAGTAAAAAGTTTTTTGTTTCTTAATAATCTCCATAGCTTTCTGTTTTTTGTAGCTCTTAATGTATTTTGTCTTTTTGTCATTAATCCAAAACCCTAGTGTGCCATCCATTTACTCACGAGTGTTCATGCCTTGCTATGCTCGCCTTGTTTTGTCAGTATCATCATTGTGCCCTAGAAATTTCAACCATCTCTTCCTGACGTTTAATCTGCTTTATTTCTGTTTTCATTTTCTCTAAAACTTCGACGTTTCTCATATGTTCGATCGATGGAATCCTCAGCATCCTTATGTAGAATTACATTACTATTCCCTCAAGTCACTACTTCATCTTTGAGTTTATCCAGTATTCACTGCCAATATCACTTCAAATCGAACTGAACCCTTTATTTCGCTCACTGGGGTAGATTCCACGTGCCATGTTTAATGGATGTCAGTTATCAGTTATCTCCTGTGAATTTTCCCTCTGAAAGTTCTCCACTGCCTTAACCGGGTATTGAACTCACTTTGGGTTCTGTCACTGGATCTAACCAACGCCTTTATCCACTGTGCCATACGTCCTTGAAGACATCTGTGTATGAATTTCTGGGTATTATAAACCTAATGTCTTCAGCAATCATTTTTTACCAGTGATCATATTGCAATTATTGCAGTTACAATTCATATTTTTACTAGAGCTCATATTGCAACTTTGTTGTTATTATTTCTTTTCTCTGGCACTACTTATTACCTTTTCCCATATTATATTTATTTCCATGCTTGTTCGGCTCAGGAGATTTTTGTAGCATAGCATATGTGCTGATTCCTTAAGTTTACGAATTTTCCAATGGAGTTCCTTGTCTATGACCTCAACTTGATCCCACAGAGGGCAGTGGTCTCTCTTCTCTCTCCATATGTGGTCATCCACGCCTGATTTTTCTACCTCCCTCATGTTACAGCTTTCTGGTGTTCTTGAAGCCTTACCTTAAGGAGGAGGCCTGTCTCCCCTTTATATTACTTTTCTGCAGTTGCACGGGATAGCGTCCACACAGTCTTTAGTCATTTTCTCCTCTATGGGGTGGGTTCTTACACGGGAAAGATATTTGTCGTCAAGCTTTTGAAAGTTCTCAAGATGTTATATGGACCGCAGATCCTTTGTATTTTCTCTGATAACCCCTTCACATAAGGCAGGCAGACTGTTTTCTGAGTGTTGTTGTCCTCCTCCACTTGTACCCGCCTATCCCAGTTTTGGTGGGCTGCTGTCATGTACCCAGGGTAGTTGTAAAGTTGTAGAGTACTACTTATACTGACCAATTCTTTATCTAATGTCTCTGGGTCACCACTTACGACTTTTGCTCGGTGTTGCAAGCAGCGGACGATCCCTTTCTTTACATTGTATGGATGTTGGGAGTTGAAGTGGAGGTACTCTCTGGTCAATGTCTGTTTACGGTATATGGATGTCGTAAACCCATGCTCTGTTCGATATATTAGAACATCCAGGAATGGGAGTGTGCTGTTACTCTCTTTCTCCATTGTGAACTGTGTCGATGGTCTTATTGAGTTCACATGGTCCAGTAGAACCTGAACATCTCCCTGGTGCGGCCAGAGTATGAATGTGTTATCTACGTAGCATAACCATATAGTTGGCTTTAGATACAGTGAGCGAAATAAAGGGTTCAGTTCGAAATTCCAACCACTTGAAGAAGGCCGGGACGTACAACGACCGAAACGTTGTAATAAATATGGCGACAAAGATGAGGACAGTAGTCTGAATAATGTAAATAATGTACATAATACATCATCTCAGAAATAGAGACAGAAGAGAAATATGGTTCTACAGAAATATTTTGAGAATACCATGAACATGCAAACGATGTGTCAGACAAAGAAGTTTAGCTGAACATTATCATTTCATCATGAATATATTTAATTTTAAATCTTCTTTAGCAAAATATTTGCTCAGTCCCAAATTGAAATTGCCTAATCCATTTTGAACTTGCCAAGTCCCAAATCAAATTTGCTTATTTCATTTTGAATTTGACTATTTCATTTTGAATTTGACTATTTCATTTTGAATTTGACTATTTCATTTTGAATTTGCTATGTCCCATTTTGAATTTGACTATTCCATTTCGAATTTGCTATGTCTCAATCTAAATTTGACTATTCCATTTTGAATTTGGCAAATCCAATTTTGAATTTTCTGTCTCATTTTGAAGTTGAGTATTCCATTTTTAGCTTGGCTATTTCATTATGAAATTTTGATTAATCTCAAATTGAACTTGAAGTGGTATAGTTTTATTGGCTTTTGTTCAGAATATTTCAGACCATACCAAATCTTCATTTTTGTATCTGTCAACGAGAAACTCTCTTTTCGTTAAGATATCAGGTTCCAATAGGATAGGATCTGCATAGATTCTGTCTATCTTTTTCTATTTTAGGTCAACCAACAACCTTCACACCATTCTCTTCTTCAAGCTAATCGACTCACCCAGGATACACCTTTTTTTTTTCTAAACTGTTTTACGACATTCTCACCTTCCCCGTTAACCTTTTACGCTGTTCACAGTTTTCTACCATAAAATCTCCAGCTGACAAAATTATGGAAGCTATAAAAATGTCTATAAATGCGAGAAAAAAGAAAAAGAAAATTAAACTCAGACTTTTTAAATATTTTATTAGCTTTCAGTTAGTTTATCGTTTCCCTGAGCAAAAGTAATCGTCCCAGTTTTGCGTTTCCGAGCAGTGGAAATAAAAGCTTGTAAATCCTTCACATTCTTTTGTAAATTGGTCAACAACTAGTTCGATTTGCAGCTTTCACTCGAGGATTGGTTTTACAAAGATGCTGCAAGCAATAAATCAAATGTGTTCAAGTGTTTTCTACTTTGAGTATCGATTTCTGCTTGTTCTTAGACCAGAAGTAAGAGTGTAAAAAATCGATTTTCACAAGCGCCTGACGACAAAAATAAGTAGCCTCTTTGCCTTTCGTTACAGGTTACTGGTTTTGAATTCAAAGTAAGATCGAATATCGACAATGGACTCCTAGACATTTGATACTGATCCGAATGTAACTATCTGGGATGACAAAGTCGTTACAAATAATATTTTTGCAATTAAAAATAATTTTATTTACAATGTAATTCTTTCACTAGGATTACCAAATTTATATGTTAGCTATTTTTAGTCCATTCATATTGTAAAATATATAGTTATATTTTCTTAATGTTAGTTAATAGTTTTCATCATATCGTAAATCTAATTTTTTTTTTTTTTGTGGGGCACCTTGTAGATTCAGGGTAAAAATACTTGCTTAATGCAATTTGTAAAGTTTTTATTTTTTAATTCGAGATATTTTTATCACTTTAAACGCTATTTTTAATGTATGCTTGTATTATTTTAAACAGTATTCATTTCGTGTGTACTGTTTAAAATAAAATGGAACTTCTACTAAGATACGGGTATCCACGAAAAATAACCATTTAATAATAGAATTCACCGAATCCCACAAAAAGATTTATGCAATAAACAGGATTGATTGATTTGCTTATATACTTGGTGTAACAGAAAAATTGTTCAACTCGTGTAACGGCTAAATTTTCAAAATGTTAGATTAAGCTCTGAACCCTTATATCTTAGAAATGATTAACGATATCTTTCTTGAATTCTCTGAGGGTTTATGACACTACTGGACTCTCCTCTGACCATAACAATGTATAATTACCGTCCAAGCTTAACAGAAGAATTGTCATGAAATATATCATAAACAAAAATGGCATGTTCATCATTATATATATATATATATATATATATATATATATATATATATATATATATAAAGAAATATAGTCTAAAGTTGTGCTATATTTATGGAATAAAGTGTTCAATATAAAAGATAGAGCGTGTGTAAATATAAAAGTGAACATAGAAGTCAACACTTAGAGGCGACAGTCTGTTTCATGCTATATGCAATCGTCAGGCCACATATGCTGTTATTTTTCTCGGCTATTTATATATATATATATATATATATATATATATATTATATATATATATATATATATATATATATATATATATATTATATATATATATATATATATATATATATATATATATATATATATATATATATATATATATATATATATATATATATATAAATAGCCGAGAAAAATAACAGCATATGTGGCCTCACGATTGCATATAGCATGAAACAGACTGTCGCCTCTAAGTGTTGACTTCTATGTTCACTTATATATATATATATATATATATATATATATATATATATATATATATATATATATATATATATATATATATATATATATATAATGCTGATCGATAAAAGTGACTCACCTGATTTTTTTTACTAAATGTTCTCTTCTCCGATGAAACGAAAGTTGAGCTAAATTCAAAGGATAAGCGATTATAAAATCCGAAGAAGAAGCTTTGAAAGCTCTTTGAATTTAGCAGTAAGTACTGTCAAGCATCCGTTCTGTAGAATGTTCTGGGGATGCTTTTCTTTTCATGGAACTGGTTTCTTAAGACCTATTGAAAAGACCCTCAGGAGCGACCCGTACAAAAGAATTTTAGATTCTTGTCTGCTCCCTTCTGCTGAAAGGGTGCAAATTGACCCCACTATGTTTATTCTTATGCAGGATAATGACCCTAAACAAATCAAAATTGATGAAGGGATACTTTGATGAGAAGCAAGTCAGTGCGATGACATGGCCGCCTCAATCTCCTGACATCAACTCTATAGAAAACGTTTTGAGCATTATAATGTACAGGCTCTCGAGAAAGAAGTTGAGCAACAAAGAGGATTTGATTGTGAATTTCATATTCGAATGGAATTCAATGCTTAGAGATGAAATTTGCCAAGTCAATGCCAAAAAGGTTTGAAAAGGTTATTCAAAATAAATGAGGACCCATAGATTATTAAATATTTCGAACTATATTACCTATCATAAATAAATTATACCTCTATTATTCTTTATTTAAAGCTGTTAGGTTATGTTTCTATTGATTATTAGTCGCAGGAAATAAGTGAGTCAGAGTTTTTCCCTAAATCTCATTTATATCCAAAATTATAATTATCAATAGAATACCTTAGAGTGAGTAAACTTTTTTCCTAGGTGGTCGGGAAGGGGTCTTTATATTAATAAGATTAAAAATTAGTTTGACCCCAAAAACAATAGGCGAAAAAAATGTTAAGCAAAAAAACAGGTGAGTCAATTTTATCGAACAGCACTGAATATATATATATATATATATATATATATATATATATATATATATATATATATATATATATATATATATATATATATATTCCAGGATAATTTTACAACATATAGAAGGTGATCTTCTGCCGCTCTATTTATCGAAGCCTATTAAGAAAATGGACGTTCAAACAGAAATGCATTTCGCACACTCCGCGATAATTTTGGTTAACATAAGCGGCCAGCCAAGAGTGCAATTAGTAACGATGTAACGTTGTTGTGGAGTGGTTCGATTCCTGTTCGCGATGACGAATAGAGGTGTCTGGATTTTCGGCCACATTTTCATCCACTGCAGGAATGTTTGCAGATGAACGGCGTAAACGAGCAAGCAATGATGTTTTCAGCAGTTTGTTTGAATTTACGAACATTTTTTTTTCCAGTTTTTCTCTTATTTATTTAACACATTGTTTGATTGTTAATCTTTCCATGTTTGAAATTGCTAAAGACTTAAGTTATTAAATCTAAAAGGAAAAGAGAAAAAATAATTAGACGCTTAAAATTAATTCACATTTAAAATCAGTCCAGGTTATTGGAACACTCTTTAGAAGCCCAAACGTGTGATGATGTAACTAATATTTTGACAACGCAGGAGAATTCTTTTTGTTATCAAACGTCAAATGTATCATGAGTTTTAAGCAAATCGAAATTACTTCTAGATTTGATTATAATTTTTTCTCTAAATTATACTAGAGACTCTACAAAACATTGAAATTTATGACCACCAAAGCCTCGTAAAAATAAATGAAAAATCAAAAAAGAAAACAGATGAAAATGTGAAAGACATACATGAGTGTTACCCAATCCACCCAAGATACCCTCTAGATAGAGCTTTTCGTAATTGTATTGTTTTATGGCTGTAAGAATTGTAGGGGAAAAGGATAATTCGCTTGATTGATTGAATTGTTTTCTACGGTTTATCAGCCATTTACAGGTTATTTAAAGCCAGAAAATATTTTTAGATTTTTAGAAGTTTTACTTTCTGTAGATAATCATGGTTTTGTGATAAAAGCCTTACTAATTAATACGTAGCTTAAAGAGAAGAGGTGGATTCCTACGCTTCCCAAGATCTTTTTTCCCTGTAAGTGAATATAACGAACCCACCAGGAATTGGAACTCGGTCATCCGATTAACAATACCAAGTAATTATCCATTACAAAACCTGCACATCGAAGCTTGAGACACCTGGTATTCACTTGCGGTCACCCATCTAAGTACTGACAGCGCTCGATTTTGCTTAACTTCAGTGATCATACGGGAACTATTATTTCAACGTACATTATGAGGATAGGTAACGTTTGATGAAGTGGTTAATTTTGTAGAGATCGTTGAAGCATCCTCTCAGGAGCCTGTCAAACAAGGCAGCGGCGCTTGATAAAAAAACATTTCGCATTGAACTTCCTTCTTACCAATTGAATAGAGAGCGACTGAAGATTACTGCCCCCATCTATATGACATAACGAGAGTGTAAATGTCTGACCTGTTAGAACTAAGGAAAATATCGTACCAGAATGGACAATAAGCTAACTACGTTGTATCTGTGAAAAAGCTATTGTACGATGGGAAATAATTCCTCGCCTACAGGGCTACATAAACTCTGATGAATTCTTCCAAAAGCAGCAAAGTTAGATATGGGAATGGTACAATGAAAACTAAGGAAAATAGTAGAATAATTTTGGTTAAGTTTTTGACCAACCCGGTATTTTTCAAATAAACTGTTACCATACTTCGATTTTCGAGGATACTTGCTCACTCATTTTAGGTTAGTCCTTGTGAGAGTCGTTAGTTGATGAATGAGAAAAACATAATATTACCTCTGGTACATTAGAAATTAAAAAAAGAACACCACGATGC
Source organism: Acanthosepion lycidas (assembly GCA_963932145.1). Taxonomy (NCBI): domain Eukaryota; kingdom Metazoa; phylum Mollusca; class Cephalopoda; order Sepiida; family Sepiidae; genus Acanthosepion; species Acanthosepion lycidas. The sequence continues at coordinate 57,695,069 of OZ010597.1, read as the reverse complement.
CTGACCATGCACTTCTGAGAAACAAACAGACGTCAGTGAATAAAAGACATTATCAAGCCATATAATAATTGTCAACGCGCATATATATATATATATATATATATATATATATATATATATATATATATATATATATATATATATATCCTGATCTATCTCTAGTGGGAAGGAAGGTAAATCAATTTAAGTTAGTATATTTCGGATTGATTACTTACCTTAGTTGATTTAATAATCTATACAAATAAAATAGCTTTATCTAAATGCAGATAAAAATTTAGGCAAAATTAATTTCCGACCAAAATGAAGCGTTTAATTAATCAGCTCCTTTGCTCCTACATTTCAGAGATTGCAGTCATCTTTGTTTAAGCCTTTCATGTGAAGCACTCAGACACCTTTGTCTATTAACTGAATCTCTTTCTTCAAGTTGGTCTTCAGAGAGGTTTTGTTGTCGCCGTTTTTGCCGTTCTGTTGCTAGTCTTTTTCTTCCGAGAGATATTTCTATTTCATTGTTATATTAAGCCCAAAATGTTTAGCTGGAAAAGATATTGAGAGAAAAGCGATTTATATAATAGCAGGAGTAACAAGGAATCGTAGATATCTGTCTAAAAAAACGACAAAAATATAAAAAGGAACGGATTAATTAAACGGTTTAGTGAACTCTATTTTAGTTGTGTTATTATTTATCTCTTCTTTATTGAATATCAATATATTGTTTCAAGATTTTTCTTTCATTGCATCTCACGATTAATACCTTCTAACTATTGCAGTCAGTTTAGGCGACGCGGGTACACTAATTGGGAAATAATTCTGACTCTAAACAGAAAGAAAATAAAAAAAAAACAAAAAACAATTGTTTTAAGAGGCTGCGTTATTTCTTTCTTTCTAGGCATGTTATCCATTGAAAAAGTGGGTAGTGATGGCTCTCCTATCCTTGTAGCCCTTCTCTGCGTCTGTCCCTTTGCCAAACCTCTCACCCACTTCTCGCTATCCATTTCCACCATTTCGTCAGGTACATGGTCCTGTGCCTTCGTTGACTCTACACATCTTATGAGTATTAAATTCTCCAAGCACTCCTTCCTCACAATATCTTCAAGATATGTTAGCTATCTCCTTCTGATTCTTAGTATGGGTCGTTTTTCCGTCGTTTTCCTGAAGACGTCTTCGTTGCTTTCACACTCCGTCCATGGTATTCTCTGAATCCTTCTGTAGAAACATTTCTTTTGCTTAAATTTCCCACGATTTTCTCTTGTCTCCTGTTCTCTCTTCATCTTTCCAGAAATCACTCCTATACAAAAGGACTGATATTCTATGACAGGTCAGCAGTTTTTGTTTCTATTATAGTTTTCCTTTTTATAATACTTTGCTTAGGTTATAGAAAGCATCATTTGTTATTTCAATGATTATTCTGGTTTTGTTGTCGCATTTTCCATCCTCTGTTAACCACTTACCAGATAATTAGTCCTGTGTCATATTGTACTAATGATGAAACTCGGTAAGGGACGTAGGTCAAATGTGACATACCATGATATGGCCAGATCGGAAGCCTGCCGTAAATAAAAGCAGGAATCAAAATATTGAAAAAAATCAGAACAACTGAGATTGAAGCCGACCCCCGTCAACAACTTCAAAAGATGGGAGTAAATATCACCAAACAAACCAGGCTATTTTCTTTTCGGAAAATAGATATCGTTTTTTCGAATTGATTACAAAGTAAAAGTAACCGAGACTGACACTCTTGAAACACTTCAAAAAAACCATTACATTAGGTTACTGAACATAATGCTGTAGATGATAACAGTAGATGTTTCGTGACATTAAGACAAGTTTCAAAACTCTAAATCGATTGATTGATTTTTTTCAACTTCGTATCTACCTTCTGCGGGTTATTTAGAACCAGCAATTTTTCTCAGTTTGTAAGAAAGTTCTAAGAAGTTTTGGAGATTATATACAAGTCCCACTAATTACCCCATAACTGGAGAAGAAGAAGCAAATTCATACCTTTCCTAATAGTATTTAAATATAAATGACTGTAGCGAACACCACTGGAATTGTGTCTCGGCTTTTTGAGTTCAATTCCACCCAGTTAGCAAATAAACGGCCCACACATCCCAGCCCCCAACAAATATTACCAAACGGTCACTCATATACGTACAGAACAGGCTTGAGATTGCTTAACTTTGGTGATTATACGCGAATCGGTATTTGGACATAATATGGCGGTAAGCCAAACCTGTAAATTATGGGAATTCTTGGAACCTTCGGACCAACAGCGTTTTCCCCGACCTTACCATATCAAGATGTAGCTGATTCTTTTCTCACTTGGAGGTGATCCAAAATGCGTGTTGCAGCTCGTTGCTGTACTGTTTGGCATATTCAATTACTTGCAGCTTGTAGCCGATGGTGTAGGACTGCTTTTTTTCATCCAGATGCCATAATATGGACAGTATTAACATTTTTAAATCACACACATCTGAGACCTCTTAGCGTGAACATGTCCAGATTTGAACTGATTGACCAACGCTTTCGGAGGTAGATGATCGTGGAAGGAGAAATAATCTGCCAAGTTTTAAAATGTGATGCCAACATGTTATCAATCTAAAAGATTAGGGGTTAAAGGAATTCTTAAAATAAGAAAATATATAATTTTGCTATCTTTTTTTATTCGATCAATGCTGCCATAATTCAGAAAAGCCACATATAATGTAACGTTATTAAATTTCCTAAATTACATCTATTTAAAATTGTTTTCCTATCAACGAATGTCGAGTTGTTAATCAGATAATTTACTTATATTGATATGTATAGAAGGCACGGTGAAGTAATGGATAGCAGCTTGGATTGGGGAATCGGAGAGCCGAGATCGAATTCCAGTCGAATCCATTACATCCACTTACGTGCTAATACTCTTGGAAAAGCTGTCAATCCTCTTCTTCTCCCTCCAGCTATGAGTAAATAGCAGGACAGACTGGGTTCTATAGCCTTGGATAGCAACTGGCTTAGGAGAAGGAAAACTCTGAATTCAAAACCTGCGAAGGGTCGTTTGGTGACCTTGTGGCACGTAGTGCACCAGGTCTCTGTATTCGGCCCTTCAAAAAGTGTGGATGGTCCTGCACGAAACCTTCACCACTATAATCAAATCTCATGTGCTACACATGTGGGTTGGGGACCTCTTGTGAATTCCAAATTCCCATGAAACTCCAATATTGGAGCCGGCTCAACGCACCTCGGGTGAATTCCGTTACAAGAACAAGTGATATGGGATGAAGAAACTAGCCATTTCATGTCGTTTCGTATCCAGTAAGTGGAAATAGGGGAGTTGGCCAGTGAAGACATGGCAAACTTCAGTCTTAGTTAAACTTTTCAGATCCACGAATATATTTTGATTTATTGAAATATGACACGAATCAATCAAACAATAGCTAACCATTCAGCCCTTTCTTATATTCACAGTCATGTGTAACGTAACATATAAGGGTCTTATAAGTAGGGCAGCACAAGTAGGGCAGCCACAGTACCAATGGTGTTTCCTCGGCAAAATAAACTGACGTTACCCAATCCTCCCCAGGCTGGTTCGAATTCAGAGTTTTCCTTCTACTAGGATGAGTCAGCACCCAAGTTTGTTGGACCCAAGCTCTCTTGCTTGTTACCCATAACTGTTGGAAGAAAAAAATCAATTCATACCTAACCCAAGAGTAAAAGTACGTAATTAAATGTAATGAACTCAACAGGAACTCGAACACAGCTCTCCGATTGCTAAATCCGCTATTCATTAAAGTTTCTCAAAATTTATTACGTTAATTCATACTTCCTCTCATTTTTCCCCATCAGAATCTATCTTGCACTTTTAAAAATCTACCATTCGTCCGTACATTGAATATTGCTGACATATCGGGTCTGGTGTTACGGGGGTATATCTCGAAAGATTCTCAAAATCATCTAAAGGGTTTGCAATGTTATAAGATCTTACCTGGCATCTCAACGTCGCCGACTTCCCCACCGTCCTGACGTGGCTTGCCTCTGTCTTTTCTATCGATATTTTAACGACTGTTGTTCGAATGTGTTCGCATCCTCGAAATCTCGACAGAATAAATTTAAAGGTGCTACTCGATTGCCTGCTTGGTCTCATCGTTTAATTGATGAATTAGCAAGATGTAACCGCAACTTCTATTCTAATCGTTACTTTTCTCACACTTCACACCTGACTCATGTCTGCTTTATTTCTTCCCTGCAATCTAAAATCTTAAAAGATTTAAATACAAATTCAATCATCATTCTTTGTCTTCCTGAACCCAGACATTTTTTGTTCTTTCTCCACACTTTGAATCTTCTAATGCTCTTCCAATCCCTGTAACCCCTTGCTTCTTAGGGGTATTTTCGCCTTGCTTTGTGTGAAATGATTCACTATATATATATATATATATATATATATATATATATATATATATATATATATATATATATATATGTGTGTGTGTGTGTGTGTTTATGTGTAGAATAATTTCACACAAAGCATAATGGCAGTTTAAGCAACAGTTCGGTAAAATACACCTAAACAAATATGGTTCTATATTTTCAGTGTGCATTCAAGTTTAAACAGTTATATATATATATATATATATATATATATATATATATATATATATATATATATATATATATCAACAGAACTGTTTAATCTTGAATGCATACTGCAAATAAATGGTATTTATCATCTTCAGCATGTTTAAACGATTTATTTTTTAGGTGCATTTTACCGAACTGTTGTTTAAACTGCTATTATGCTGTCTACATTTCTGAGATTATGTATTATGTACACTATTTAAATTATTCGGACTATTGTCCTCATCTCTGTCACCATATTTATTACAACGTTCGGCCGTTGTACGCTCCAGCCTTCTTCGTGTTGTTGGAATGTCGAATTGAACTCTTTATTTCGCTTACTGAGGTAGACTGTTCTAGTTCCACGTGCCATGTTTAATGGATGTCAGTTATCCATTATCTGCTATTAATTCCTGACACTTCTGATTATTGGTTCCCATATTGTAGTGTGAGCCTACCAAGCAATGAATTGAATACAATATGGGAACCAGTAATAAGGAGTGCCAGAGAAAAACAATGCAATATGAGTTCTGGTAAAAACATGTATGATAACAGCAAAAAATTGAAATATGAGCACTAGTAAAAAATAAATGTGGCTGAAGAGATTAGGTTTATAATACCCAGAAATTCTTACACAGATGTCCTCAAGTAGATAAAGGCGTTAGTTAAATGTAGTGACAGGACCCAAAGGTGTGAGTTCAATACCTTGTTAAGGCAGTAGAGAACTTAGAGAGGGGAATTAACAGGAGATACCTTATATCCAATAGACATGACACGTGGAACTAGAACAGACTCCCCCAGCGAGCGAAATAAAGGGTTCAGTTCGACATTCTAAGGACCTAAACGTTGGAATAAACATCCTAATTAAATAATTGGAATAAATATAGCAACAAAGATGAGGACAATAGTGCGAATAACATAAATCGTGTGCCATTAAGGGGTCCTACTTGCAGTGCGATGTTTGAGTTTTTTGGTTTTTTTTTCATCATTTTTCTGTCTTTCCGGAAAATTCCAAATTTTGTCATTGTTTTTCTCTTTTCTTTCTCCTTCACCACCTCGGATAGAGACTCCAGTGTCCTTTGAAATTTAACCCATAGTAGAGGACAGCAGATATTTATACATTTTCATAGTGTGTTAGCACGAAAGTGAATTTAACGATCTCGACTAGAATTCGAACTCGGTTCGTAGGTTTTGTTTGTTCCCAGCTTTTATCACTTAAACAACTTGCACATAAAAACACAATCGTCTACATATAAAATTATCTGATTTCCGTTATTCCGCCCATCGCACATAGTCATGCATTGATCAATCGAAACCAAATTTTCGGGAGAAATGAAAAGAGCGAAAGGAGTAAAAAGTTCAGTCGGTTTTACTCAGGTGCGTTGCTTAGTACAATTAATTTTCATTAAGTTTTTGGAAATTATTATGTTATTGTTTAACATAGATAATGCCGCCACTATTGAAAAACATTTTAATGATTAAAATAACAAATATTATTTTTAATGCATTATTATTATTATTTTTTGCATATCATTTATTTAATTTTTTATAGATACAATAAACCATTTTCCAAGTTCCATCTGCGTTTGTGAGAACTATAAAAAATTCTAAAGATTTCGACATTTTGAAATTTGGCTCCAAAAAGAAATATTTATACATAGACAGTTACATGTTGTATGCTCAAGGGTAAGAAATCCTGATAATTTATTCTTCACTGTTAAAAAGAAAATAGGACAAAAAAAAAATTTGGAAATTATTATCTTATTATTTAACATATAAAATGCTCCCACGATTGAAAAAACATTTTAATGAATAAAATGACAAATATTATTTTTTAAATGCAATAGTTTTTTTTTTGCATATCTTTTCTTTAAGTTTTTATATATACAAAAATCCAGTTTCCAAGTTCCTTCTACGTTTGCGAGAACTATAAATAAATAAATAAGAAGGCCAAAAATTTCAAAATGTTGGAATTTGGCACCAGAAAGAAATATTCATGTATAGCCAGTTCCATGTTGTATGCTCAAGGGTAAGAAATCCTGAGAATTTATTCTTCATTGTTAAAAAGGAAACAGGAAAAAGAAGTTCTTAAAAATAATGTTTACTATGAAGTCCTATAAAATTAAATTAAATTAAAAAAAAATATTAAAGAACGAAGTAGGCTTTTTGTCAAAGTATTTTTCCAAACAAATCAGCTTATTCAAATTCCACCAATTGGTCTGTGAAATTGAAGGAAACTTAGAGTTTGTAAATCTCGATAAAAAATAATATAGAGATATCTTCAACAATAGAAAATGCAGTAAAGATTTCAATACGCCTAGGGTATTCAACATTGATTTTCTCTCTCCTTATTTTTGTGTTATTAAATTAGGAATAAATCTGATATACATGAAGAGACACTGATTCAACAGGAAGAAATAATTCTTCATCTTTTTGCCGTGTCCCTTCATGAATTAGACGTTCATGGCTCTCAACTGTTAAGAAATTTTGTCTTTTTGCTATTACTCCTCAGCCATGCCGTGCCAACTATTTACCCAACCTCGTTAGTTAGTTTATGAGCTGTTTTTCTCTATCAATTTTACCTTCAATATGTCTCGGCGGTTTTAAAATTTCTAAGTCCACTTTCCTCATTATTCGCGCTAGACATTTCAGCTTATTTTGATGCTACGTATAAATGTATTTTTTGCTTCCATTTTCTTTAAAATTTCGCTGTTGCTCAAGTTTTCATTTCAGGGTACCGTCAGCATCTTTCTGTAGAAGCACCTTTCTAATATCTCAAATGTTTTCTTCATCTTTGAGGAGATTCTCCAACATTCACTGCTATGATAATACATAATAGTTCAGTGCAGTTTTTATTTCCGTTTTCTCTAAAACATAGTCGTTACTCCATGGTATCCACATCATCCTTCTGTAGGACGACATTTATGTTGCTTCAAGCCTATTCTTCATCTGTGAAGAGACTGTCCAGCATTCGCCGCCATATAGGAGGACTAATAATACATAACAGTTCAATACTCTTTTTGTTTCCGTTTTCTCTAAAACATCGTCCTTATTCTATGGTATCCACAGCATCCTTTTGTAAGACCACATTTCTGCTGCTTCAAGTCTCTTCTTCATCTGTGAAGAGACTGTCCAGCATTCACCGCCATATAGGAGGACTAATAATGCATAACAGTTCAATACTCTTTTTGTTTCCGTTTTCTCTAAAACATCTTCCTTACTCTATGGTATCCACAGTATCCTTCTGTAGGAGGATGCTAATACATAACAGCTCAGTACACTTTTCTTTGTTTCTAACAAAATGCTCCTGATTCTTGCTTTGATCTATCGCTGTCCCCAATGAATCTTCCGATCACGGTGTCAATTATTTAATGCAGCGGTGCAAGAACTGAACATTTTCTCTGGAATCTTTTACGGTAGATGTGAGAGTGATGGGATCTGGAGAAAATGCTAGTCCGAAAAAACGTTCAAATGAAGCAGTCCCGTTAACAGTATATCCGTTAATCATAGCAGGAGAACATTCAGTCTGCTGAATTTTCTGCTATATCGAATAAATGATGTTAGAAAGAAAGAGAGAGAGAGAGAGAGTGAAATTTTTCTTGTTACTGAATATTCTGCATTGTATTCATCCAAAGAAAGAGATTTCGTTGATTTATGGAAATCAAATATGGCAAAACATAAAAAGATGACACATGCACATAAAAATATCCTTCAATCGATATATATATATATATATATATATATATATATATATATATATATATATATATATTATAAATTAATATACTTAAAATATGGTTTTCCGCTACACAGTTCCAAACATGTTTCAAAAATGGAAGCTAAAAGCCCCGAATGTAATTTTGTAATTAAATTAGAGACAATAGTTCCATTTCATCCTCAAGCGAATTTTGGAGTAACTTTAAAAATTACTGGGTTTTAAATACACATCTAAAACAAAATTCATGTTTCCAAGGTTACAGATAAATCTATTTTGCTAGACTAGGGGTGTCTGGGTGTTCAATATGTCTATATTTTAATGTATCAGTTATTGTTACGTTTTGGTAGTGGGTAGGGATGTATTTTTCAATGAAATTTAACATCCGTTAAAAGCGTGTCGTCTGGATTTTTCTTTTTTTTTTTTGTTAACGGCTAAAATTCTTACGGCATTTTTTTCGTTCGTATATTTAAAGATTTTTGGGAGGTGTCTACGTCAGAATACTTTTTATTTAACTACGATTTGAAATATTTTTACTTTTAATTTTTAATATTTTATATTTCTTTCAAGAACAATTAAATGCAATTAGATTCCCTTACAGTTTGGAGAATTATTATCACATCAAGTATATTAGTATTTTTTTAAAATTTTATATTTGAATATTATTTAAGTAAAATTTCTATTTCTCTGATTTAGTAAACTTTACTTATTTAATTACAATTTAAAAGAAGTTTCGGTTAGAATTCATTTTAATGAACTACAATTTTAATTACAACTTTAAAATATTTTCATTATTAGTTTTTATAGACTATATTTTATTTAATAGAAGTAAATGTATTAGGCTGGGACAGAAACAATGGACATGGGTCATTTAATGGCCTACATATTCTAGATTTTCTTATTAAATTAAGATTTGTACCTTTATCTATCAGTAAACGAATAAGTACAAATTCTGCAAATGACAAGATTTTTGATGAGCATATTAATACCTATAATAAGGCTCGATAAATGAGTGGCTACAAAAACCCAAAACTAACTTATATATAAAATTAAAATGAAAAGCATATAAAAACAGATGTAGAAAAATAATTTGGCATACGTCCCCATATAACCAAATGGTAAAGAACAAATTAGGACATAAATTCTTCGCATTAATAGTCAAGCATTTTCCTAGTGAAAGTAAACTAAGTACTATTTTCAATAAAAACACACTAAAATTGAGTTACAGCTGTACGGAAAACTTAGAAAAAATTATTAAGAACCATAATGCTAATATCTTAAATAAACACTTATACCAAAACACAAAAACTTTGGACAATGGAAAAATAAAAATAAAAACTGATGAAAATAAACAAAAATTATGTAACTGTAGAAACCCTAATAATTGCAAAATAAATTTTGCACTGAATCATTAGTATACCAATGCAATATCTCTTCGGTTGAAAGACCAGAAAACATAAAAATATATATAGGTTGCACTAGTTCAAAAAAAGATTCAACCAACATCAAAGCTCATTTAGGATAAATAAATATAAAAATCAGACATCACTATCGAAATACTTCTGGCACTTAAAATAATCAAATAAAACACCTACAGTTAAATGGAAGTTAATAAGAAAAGCTAGAATATGTAGGTCATTAAATGACCCATGTCCTTTGTGCATACATGAGAAACTATATATTACTAAGTTTATAAAAAATAAACATTTACTGAATCAGAGAAATGAAATAGCTATTTTATACCGTCATTGTAAAAAAAATTCCTTAAATAATATTTAAAAATAAAAATAAATTTATAAAATAGGATCAGGAAATATACATACTTATATTTAACAAGAAAAAATAATTTTATATACTGTAAGTAATTCTATTATATTTAATTGGTTTTTCCTAAAAAATAGTCTATTAAAATAATTGTGAAAATATTTTAAAGTTGTATTTAAAATTGTAGTTAATACGAATTCTAACCGTAACATCTTTTAAAATTATAGTTAAATAAAACGTATTCTAACCTAAGCACCCCTCCAAAAGAAATACCGACACTCAAATGAATCCTATAAAACACCTACAGAAAAATGAAATTATGACGAAAAGCTAGAGGATGTGGACCATTGAATGACACATGTCCTTAGTAATATATAGTTTCACCTGTATGTACAAAGTTTATAAAAAAAAAATAAAAAAAAAAAATAAATAAATAAAATAAAATAAAAAATAAAAAAATAAAAAATAAATAAAAAAATATTTAAATATAAAATTTTAAAAATCGTAATATACTTATACTCAATATAGAAATTAAAAACTAACAATGAAAATATTTTAAAGTTGTAATTATAATTGTAGTTAATTAAAATGAATTCTAACCTAAACTTCTTTTAAATTGAAATTAAATAAATAAAGTTTACTAAATCAGTGAAATGAATTAGCTATTTTTGCCATAAAAAAAATACTTAAATAATATTTAAATATAAAATTTTTAAAATCGCAATATAAATATACTTGATATAGAAAAATAATTTAACTTTTACTTATTGTAAGTAATTCAAATATTGGGTGGGTACAGAGATAGTGGCGCAGTGATGTCGTTTTTTGACGTATTTTTAACGTCAAAGAGCGGCATTATTGCGTCATTGTTTCTGCCCCAGCCTAATACATTTACTACCGAACGATCCTTGGTGGCCGAGAGGTTAGGCACGTCAGTATATATGACGGTCCTGTGTAGGATGCAGGTTCGAATCCTGTCCAAGGAGGAATATTTTCTATGAAAATTTCTCGGACATTCAGGCCGGTAAATGTTATTTAATATTGTTTATTATAAACAGAGAATTTACTTAAATACTTGTATCTATAAAAAGAACGTTAAGCATAAAAATGTCTTTAATAAATAAAATTGTCGGACTTTGTCCATTTCTTAATGTATGAAGTCATTTGTTTACATTTGATACGCCATGAGCAGTTACGGATGTGCGAGATTCATGGAAGATTGAAGTTTATAAGCAGTAAATTCGACCATGCCGAGAGGTTAGGCACGTCAGCGTAAATGATGGTTCCGTATAGGATGCAGGTTCGAATCCTGTCCAAGGACGAATATTTTCTATGAAAATTTCTCGGACATTCAGGCCGGTAAATGTTATTTAATACTGTTTATTATAAACAGAGCATTTACTTAAATACTTGTATCTATAAAAAGAACGTTTAACATAAACATGTCTTTAATAAATATATATGTAGATATATGATTAGTGCGGTAAAATTAATATTGCAATGAAGCAGTCATAGAAAAAATAAATTAGCGATGTTAATGTAATAAATCGCGAATTCACTCCGCTAACAAATTAAAAAGATTTTTTTTAACTGCTAACAATAACACACTTCAAAAAACATATTGCATTTATTTTCGTCTCAGATGCTACCCGAATTTTACCCGATGATGATAGAATGACTTATCGAAATTACTTGCATATTTTCTGAACGAACGGAACACCTAATAACAAGGATCGCATCTTTCAAGGAGCGCTAAGTGGGTTAATACATTTTAAATCTGTTAGCGAATTGAAATCACCATTTATTAGATCAGCCTTACTAAATTTATCCTTTGTATGATTGCTTCATTGTAATATATATATATATATATATATATATATATATATATATATATATATATATATATATATAAAATCAAATATAAACGATAAAAATGATAAAGCAAAGAGATTCAGATTAATATATTGTGATTGGTTAATTCTTATTGGTTAGATACGTGTCACGTGTCATGAAGTAACAGATAAAATTCAAATATCTGTGATAAAGATTCTTGACACTGAATTGAGTAAAAGTTAATGATGCAGCAGGATGTCTTGAAAAAATTGTTTCGATTTGATTTTTCATTAAAGTAACATGTGCGTATTTTGTATATACCTTCATTGATTTTTATGTAATAGAAAGACTTAAATTAGATTCATGAATAATGACTCTGCAGAAAAATGGTGAATTAATGTAGTTTTTTTTTTAAACGTGTTTACATATAAATATAATTTATGTATGTATGTATGTATGTATGTATGTATGTATGTATGTATCTGATGATAGGCACTCCCGTCGTTTTCGACGTATAAGTGTCTTTCAGTTTAGTTTTATGTTTATGTATAGTTTGAGACATAAATCCTTGACGGGATTCGCAAACAAGTCCACATGAGGGACATGCTGAAGGGTTGACCGTCATATAGGCTGATGTATTAGCACAAGATCTAATGTTGCTTCTTAATTCTCTCAGAGGGTTGAGACGATTCTTTTCGGTAGCAGGTGTTTCTCTAGTTTGCTCGGTTTTCAACAGCAAATTGGAACTACTCTATAGAGATGATTATAGCATTTAAATTGCATTTAAGTTTATCCTTGAAGCGTAACGAAGGACGGCCTACATTACGCTTACCATGAAATAAATAAATATATATATATCTATATATATATATATATATATATATATCACACAAGCACACAAACGAACACGCACACACACAAAACACATACAGACAGATATGTGTGATTTATATATATTATCTATATATTATATATATGCGGTACTTATAGATAAATGATAGAACTAACATATTTAGTTATATGGA
>OZ010597.1:57624633-57674633 GCA_963932145.1 Acanthosepion lycidas | reverse complement strand
TACATATCTTATGCTGTTAAGATCATATCCACCGTCAATAAATCCTGTTAGGGAGTCTCGATCTCATAGAATGATCTCTCGATAGTGTAGAAGTCAAGTGACTTACCTGCCAACATGGCTGCCTCCTTCTATTTCCTTGTAAAAGCTGATTTTACCTTATTTTATAGGAGAGCGCCTAATACACCAGTTGGGTTGGTCCATTTTGCTAGAATGGACCTTCCCAATACATTTGCATGAGGGGTCTTTGTTCAGCTATATATTTCTCCATAAATGACTCAAGTCAGTTTTGGCTTTGGCTACATTTGCCTACTTGTGTGCTAAACCTCTGGCAAACTAGCTAATATTCAACAGATAGTAAACAAACTTAAATGTGAAAATGCACCTTTTTTTTTATTTTCTTTCCATCTTTAGGTTTTCTTTTTCTCTATTTTATATGTTCCTTTATATATAAATAAAATCCGATTTGTGTTTCACCATTGTATAATCTATAAAACAGAGTCTTTTTATATCCATATTATCAGGTCTGGTCATGTTTTCATCATACAGAAATAATTTCTTCCTTTCTGCAGCTTTACATAGATTCGATGTACTTGCCCTATTTGAGTTGTAATTTAGCTTAGAATATCTATAAGCTTGGTTTGTCTTTAGAAGGCATCCTTCGTACAATCTATAAAAACGGAATTGCGTGCCTTTCTAAATATATACAGACTACGAATGTTAAATTGTCCCCATTTTATATTTTTGTTTTCGGGCATGCGCGTTGTTTGTATCTTTTATTTTGTCGCCTGCGCAGTATATTCCAGTCAGTTGGCCACCTTCTGTGAGGAAGAGAGCACTATGACGCAACTAACTCCGCCAGAAATTTGGTAACAGAATACTGCACTGCTTGTCATTTGCCTTGAAAGCTCCAATACGAACATGTGTGTATTTTATCATTCGCGCCAGAAATTCTAATACTAGCATTTCAGTTTGTTTGTATGTTAATATAAGGAGAGTGCAGTTGATTCGAAAAGAGTTGGATGCGCCTAATGGTGATTACGAATGTGTTTGGAGTGATCACTAGTAATGGCGATGATCTGCTTCCTGTCATCTTCCCACAGGACCACAGAATCAACACGGAGGCCTACATCAAGTCCCTTGAGAAAGCCAAGAGTTTGGCTGCTGGAAAACCTTATATCTGGCATCAGGACTCTGCATCATGTCTAACAAGTAAGAGAAGACAGTCATCACTACAGACCACATTACTCCTTACATCTGGCCACCTTACTCACCCAACTTGATTATAATATGTGGGGCGCAATTGAGCCGGAGAGCGACAAAACTCCTTTAAAAAAAACAGAGTTGCAAGAGATAATGAAGGCGTCTGGAGGCCGTGGTTGTAGACAATGACGACTTTATTGATAAATTAGCATGTAATGTTAAAATGAGATGTCAATTTTATTTTCATTCAGACGACAATTTATCCATCGCACCCAGTTTTAATTCGTAGTTTATCATGAGCTTTTTATTTCCTTTGCTGACAACATTTTTTCTTATCTAATAATTAGTATTTTCTTCACGTTTTCCTTCAATACCCAGTCTAGTATGTCCTATAGTCTCCATGTTGTGTTTGCAATCATTTCTGGGTTCACCAGCCTGTTTTATATTCTAAATATTACGCCTGCCGATAATCAATGCTGTTATGGACTCCAGTTTCTTTAGGATAGCTCCGGTTGTAGAGGTGGAACCAATCCTGTGAGGAGACACATATTTTCTCTTAAACCCGTTTTCCAGTATCAAGACAGTGTCCTCGCAGTATAGTTGCTGGATTCTTCTTAGTTTTATATTTCGTAGAATTTCAAATACTGTTTTAAAATTATGGATCTTTAGGATGGTGTTTAATCCTCTCGGTCTTACTGCAATCGTCAGAATTGAAGCAGAACCGATACATTGTTCGGAGATGATTCTCCAGTGACTTCCTTGGAGAGAACACCTGACTCTGATATAGATTGTGTCTCCTCGGGCCCTAAAGTTAGATTCGTATTGATTCGTTTGAATATTCCGAAAAGGTCAACTATACCACTTAATACACAACCGTCATAGACATTTGCTTTTAAATATTATGTCATTATCTCAATAATATCATATATATATATATATATATATATGTATATGTATATGTATGTATATATATATATTAGGTTGGTGCAAAATAATGACGTAATAATGTCGTTTTTTGACGTTAAGAATACGTCAAAAAACGACATTATTACGTCATTATTTTTGCGCCAACCTAATATATATATATATATATATATATATATATATATATATATATATATATATAACTATGCTGTCCCTCGTCCATTGAGCACTATGGAGAGAGGAAATTTTTGACGGCGGCTGCTCCTGCTTAATGCATATCTCTTCGTCAGTACTGAGCGCTCTGACTGCTGACTAGCGTTTATACAAAGTATGTATAGAATCCGATAAAAGATTCATATTCCCTGCCGTGCGCCGATAGATGAGAGGTAGAGTATCTGACTGATGTCGTATCGGTTTCAATCCCGGTTTGAATTAATCGGATGTCTAGCCATAATGATGAACTCTGATAGAGCGAAATAGTCGGTATGTGGATATATATATATATATATATATATATATATATATATATATATATATATATATATATATATATATGTACACTGCGTGCCAAAATATTATCGAGACAACTTTTTTTCTAATATTTCAAAAAACGTCCAATCAATTCACACAATGTTGGCAACACTGGCCAGCGCAATCACTGAAATTTTCATACGGATCTGCACAATGTAAACAAACTGGCGCCATATTTGTTTTAAGCGTGGTGATTTCAGCGTGCCAAATTATTAGAAAGGTTTAGTAAAATTCCCAGAATTGAGCAAACAAAACGTTTATTAATGTTGCACGTGAATGTTTATGATCAAAAGAAGCTAATAAATAAGATAATCAAACAAATAATAACAGATACAAATAAAGGCGCAGTTTTAAACAAATTAATAGGGAATGTGGTTTCCCTGTTTTGAAATTACTTGAAGAAGTCGACGATCCATAGAATTTGTTAATTGTAGGATGTCATCTTTTGTATGGCGCGAATTATGTCAAGAACTGCTTCCCACAACTCAGCGTTGCTCTTGAATTGTCGTCCGTTGGCGTACAGTCTTCGCTTCATCATTCTCCAAAGGTTTTCGATTGGGTTCAAATCAGAACACTTTGCTGGCCACTTCATTTATTGAGGTCTGTCGAAGCCTAACTGTTTCAAATATTCAGTAGTCTTGTCAGCAGCATGTGAGGGAGCATTATCTTGCCTAAAGACAATGGCCCTTCTGAAGACAAATCTTTGCCTTTTCATCCACTGTTCAAGATGCTCCTTCATAAACGATATGTATGCATCAGCAATCATTTTGACGCCATCTGGTACTCTCTATGGGCCCACTAATGTTTTTCCAATAATAACACCCCAGATCATTATGCCTCCACCGCCTTTTTGGTGTCTCAAACGCTGATGCAGATTCTGTCCGTTCATTACCCAGCCTTTGCACCAACTACCTGGCCTATCAAGTGCTGGTCGAGTTTCGTCTGTAAACAAAACTTTAGAGAAGTCAATCTTCATATTGTCCTGGGCCCATTTCAATCGATTTTGAATGTGATTTCTTGTCAACGGAGGCTTCGATACAGGTTGGACTGTTGTTGCTATTTCCCTCAGATACCGACACCGATTACTTTCGACACAGTAGGATCCCCTATGCGACTGAAAACTCTTGACTGGTAAGTCCAGGGTTCTTCGTGGCATCTCGTTTAAGTCGTAACATGAGACGACGTGAAATAACACCCGGCTTGCCTTTATCTGCCCTTTTGCGTACTTGTGTAGGGTCGGCGGTGAACTTTTTTACTGTTTGACGACACCTCCCTATCATTTTAGAAATTTCCAGGGTAGATTTACCTGTTGAGAGTTCTGAGGTGATAGATTTCTTTCCAGCATCACTTAAACTGCTTTTACAGCCTTTTCACTAAATTCTTACACATTTCTAATAATTTGGCACGCACAAATCACTTTCCTGATAACAAATATGACGCTAGTTTGTTTAAATTGCGCAGATCAGTACGAAAATATCAGTGATTACGCAGCTCAGGGATGCCAACATTGTGTGTAATTTTTGTGTGAATTGATTGGACGGTTTTTGAAATATTAGAAAAATAGTTATCTTGATAATAATTTGGCACGCAGTGGATATATATATATATATATATATATATATATATATATATATATATATATATATATATATATATATATACGGTAACGGTGAAATTGTGCAATTTTTAGATTAAGCTTTGAAATGTTTTATCTTATGATCCCATCTCCTATTGTGACTTCCTGATGCAGTTTTTTTTTTCTCTACGGTTCCCACTTTTTTAAATTTATTCGCCGTTCTTTTGATGATTATTGTATGGACCTTGAATTTGGAAGCCAGATTATGAATGTTCATACCATTATTGAAGAAATGAATAATCATTTTCCTTTCACCATTGCGCAGTTGGAAAGACTTAGTGGGGCTGACACAAAATGAATTTAGCCTGATCTCTTTCTAGCTGAATAACTCGAAGTGATTTTTTTCGGTGATTCTTGCGACAAACGCTGCCAAGATGGCTAAACGTGTTATCAGAAAACCTTAAAAAAAAGTAACTCAATAAATTTTGTGTTTTCTTTGTTTTTCTTGTTTTTTTTTGTTTTTTTCAGATATTAAATATTTTATGGGATGGCCAATTATCACGCACTGTTACACAATTTTTCATTTACACCCGGTACATGTATATATATATATATATATATATATATATATATATATATATATATATATATATATATATCAATATATATATATATATCAATATATATATATATATATATATATTATCAATATATATATACATATATATATATATACATATATATATATATTATCAATATATATATATATATATATATATATATATATATATATGTATATATATATACATATATATATATATATATATATATATATATATATATATATATATATATATCTGTGTGTGTGTGTGTGTGTGTGCCATAGCCACCGAAACCGTGAGATCCCCCTGGTTCGCGGTTGATGAAGACAGGGTGTCGCACGTGATAACACACGTTGTATGTTTAAAAAAAATATATAAATATAGTATCAATATATATATATATATACATATATATGTATATATATATATATATATATATATATATATATATATATATATATATATATATATATATATATATATATATATATGCCGTTACAGACGGTCGTACGGCACATTAGAATTGAGAATGACGTGTTTAGACGCATTATACATATATATATATATATATATATATATATATATATATATATATATATATATATATATATATATATATATATATATCCGATACCGACTCTCTCGACTTGATTTTTTTTTGGTGAATTCTAAAACTGTCCCTTGGCAACAAAATCTATGCCTAATTAGTTGCTGATCGGGTCTGTTTGTAACATGTCTGCAACAGTGCCGTAAACTACAAAAGCAAATCCGTCTTTTAAAGAAAGGCAGTCGAAGAAGACTTCTTTTATATCCATGTAAAACATCTTGGCAGCCCAACATTCGGCATTCCAGATTTGTTTTAATTAGCCACGGGGAGTTCATCCTACTTGAAAGGAATTTTCTAACTTCATCTTTAACTCTGGTTTAGTTACTTCGGATTTTCGAAAATGGATATTCTTTTAGGGTCTTTGCACATCCCGATACTAAAATGTATTTTGCATTACAATTCAGTAAGATATTGTCGTACTGCTGAACAAAATAATATAACAGGTAATCTCCGTTATAATATTACATTAAATAAATACTTGAACTGAAGATAAAACCATTTCTTGAAATGAAAATTATAATAAATGTGTTGCATAAACATATGTTGTAGATTGTAGGGAAACGCAGCAATGCAATATGGGAGGAAGTTTTTATTATTAAAAATAGCCATAATATATTTCGATGAATACAATGTTATTACTAAAGTATGTGGTGCAGTTCAAATTGCATTAATGATATAAACGCCGAGAATACATATTCGCAAACAAATTTAATAAAGTACATTTACCGCGACACTGTATATGTATGTTATTGTCTATGTTTAGAAATACCAGTTGCATAAGGTCTTTTTTCATTTTTTTTTACAAGCTTTCATCTATGCATACATACATCATCAGGTAAGGAAATAGAATTGTTTTTTTACTTCCAGGTAATAACAGGACACCGAAAATATAGATGTGATCCGAAATATGTTTTATAGAAATGTGTTATTGTTAATTGTAAGAAATTTATATCATTAACTTGTATATCTGGTTTTTATATGAATGATCCATGTAATATATATATATATATATATATATATATATATATATATATATATATATATATATATATTAAACATTTAAATTTACTATTAAACGTTAAAATCTGTGTTTATCTACATTGCTAAAGCTATACCACCCTTCTCCTTCCTCCAAATATCCTACGTACATCTCTTATATCTTATCCCTTTATTCCCCCACTCTCTTTTTCTTTCCTTTTCCACTTTTTACCCTTTTTCCTTTTCCCTATATCATTTCCGTTGAGATGACCGATTAAATATATCAATGTCTGATCCTTACCCTCTCCTTCTTCAATATTAAGTATTGTAATAGAAATAAAAATAAATTTGAAAACTCTCCCTTCCCTCTCTAAATTCGACCATGTCTCTCACAGCATTCCTCACCACCCCTATTGCAACTTATGTAAACTTAATACTGCCCGTCAAAGGTGTAAATGTTAAATTCATTTTTGTTTCACATTTTAAAGTGTAGTCTGAAGATCCAGAAAAAAATAAAAATAAAATTCTCTGGTGAAATAAATTATAACAAATGTAGCCTTAAAGTGATCTGTTTTTCTTTAAATTATATATATATATATATATATATATATATATATATATATATATATATATATATAACGATTAAAAGAGAGAATATAATGAAAGTTATCGTTTGAAAACAGTGTATCAATATATAAATGAAAATGTGCTAAAATAAAATATTTTATAATGAGGTATATAAAAGTGTATGATATGTAAGTAAAAAAATTCCATTACAATGTGTATCCAAAGCAAACAGTGCATAAGTGTTTCTAGGCTTGATAAACAAGATATCATTTGTTTTATCGGGAAGAGTAAAACGCAAGGGCAATAATTCTTCTTTCTCAGCTCCGCATATGTATACGCGAACGTTCCCATTATAGGCAGAGGAATTACAATTCTAGTGAGATATTTCTTGTTCCTCAAATATACATTTTAATACTCCAATCTAGTCAGTGTTCACATCCGCATAGAAAGCCAATATTCCCAATGAAGTTTTTCAAGATAGATGATCTCGTGGGAATTAGAAGCTTTACGTAACACAGTCTCCCTAGCTCGCCCCTTCATCGCATGTTAGTTTACTTGAATAACGTAATCTCCTGAAAAATTGCTTTAATAGAAATATTGCCTTGTCAGTGAATGTCCAATATTTATTTCCTGATCAGGAAACAGTTCTTATTTTCATAGAAGTATGATAGAATTATGATTATAATGATATCAAATCTTCAACAAATATACACATTTTTACCCTATTCACATTTGTTAATATATCTGATTCGTTCATCTATTTTTTACGGTTTATCGACACTTTCCAGGCAAGAGAATATTTTTAGATTATAACTTTTATAAATTAACTCAAAATTAGGAGGGAAAATATCTGGATTCATAATTTTCCAAAGAATAATTTCTCGGAAGTTAATATAACGAATCCTACTGGAACTAGAATTCGGATATACGATTTCCAATTTTGAGCCCTTATCCCGCGCACATACAAGCTTAGAACACCTGGTATTACGAAGCGGTCACCCATCTACGGACCATATTCGTAGGGCAAGGCCTGGTATTTCAACATGTGTTGCAATTTTTGGGTACCCTGTTGTACTAGTGAGCCAGCCAAAATGAGCTGACTCATTTTATAGTTGACCAATAGATGGGTTAACCAATCAGAAGGCTCAAAATATTCAATGCGACGTGTATAAAGGCGGCCATGTTTTTACCGAATATTCAGTGCCAGCCTTTGATATCGAAGACTGAAGAATTACAGAACAGCTGCTGGTGGTATTGGCGATATAGTCAGATTCAGTAGAGTGCCTGACTCGTGAGCATTAATCTTTAACTTTGTTTTATTGAACAGATTACGTACTGCGCTGTATTCTATATTCATAGACTATAGCGAACATGGTCAACAACTTGGTGGTCTGCATTATATAAAACAACATGTAATAAGAATTCATGTGAAAATAATATGGCCTTTCTATACGATCTACTACGAGGAGTTCCGGTGGGACGTTTTTCTTTCCCCTGAGTCTGATTTTATTCGTTGTTAGCAAAAGGTTGAGCCCAAAGTGCGAATTACAAATCGTGGAAAACAAAAACAAAGAAATGTGGAAATGTAAATATCTGGGAAGTATTTAACAGATGAAGGAAAGTATGACATTGAAATACGAAGGCGTATTGGGATAGCCAAAGATGCATACCAAAATCTAAGCAGAGTACTAACAAAATAGAAAAAAAACATCACTAGAAGCAAAACAAAGTAAGCTGACTAGCTACGAGATATCTCTTCTCCTGTATGGCAGTGAGTGCTGGACAAATCTCTTCAAAGATGAAGAGACATTAAGCAAAATAATGCGATTTTCTAGAAGGATATGTGCACTTGAACACCGGGTTCGAATCTCCCCATGGTCGACTTGTCAGGAAGGAGACTTCCTGGTGTTATCGGACTGGAGGGGTCGATCCCCGCATGCGGCATCTCTGGAAAGTGTCTGAAAAACGTAGCATGTGTTAACACAAGCCTCGTAAGTGAAATTGGGTTGACGGAACCCTTGGGTGCTATCGATAATTGTGTTAGCACGAAGTCACAAGTCATCGTGGCTGAGGGCTTGAACGTGGTGCCCTTGTTCAAATTCTTGATCACGCTAGATAACACGGACTTCTACAAAAAAAAAAAAAAAAAAACTGTAACAAAGGTTTGCTCAGCATAGTTGCGGTATAAACCACAAGAAGGCTCTGTTGGTGTGGAATAAACACAAATGACCCTGAGCAAGCGTCTGCAATAGGGATTCGCTAGCAGCCCTAGTAGACGGGTATCCTCGAATACGAGTGGCCAGCTATACATACAAAAATATACTGAGAGTACCTTGGATACCATGGGGCGAACATGTGAGCAACGACGACGTTTTAGGGAAAATGGAAACAGAATGGACATTGATATTTAACATCAGAAAGGGACCGTTGATGATTCTAGGGCACTTAATGGGGTAAAGGGGTTTGGAAAATCTGATACTCATAAGACTCGGTTTCACTTCCAAAAATGTTCGTTGCAGTTGAGACTTAGTAGACGTCGGGACTAGCAGTAACGCCTTCCAATATCCTTACTAGTAATACTTGTTCAAGTAGTAATTGCCAAATAGTATAATAATTAGAAGAGAATCGTAATCTGTATAGTAGTAGAGTGAAGAGAGCGAACGTATCACAATAGTGGATAGACAAATGAACAGTGTACGTATAGTTATTAACTTATTTATGATCACATGATCTACTTAATAATGGAATCGTCCGTGATAATCATTAGCGATCTATTTTCAAACCAAAGTGTCGGAAATGACACTTAATCTTATACAGTATAGCAGGAGCGCCGGACCATATATAGCAGATCAATTCTAAGCATAATCGAAGGGTTGACTTATAAATATGTAAATTTTCATTGTTTTTTTCCTTCTTTTTCCTTTAATTTTATTTTAACGTTTCGCTTGACATTCTTCTTTTTATTAATTCTTCTATTTTATTCCCTCAATTCTAATCATGCTTTCATCTACTTCTCCTTTTCTTTTTGTCCTGGGTATGACGATAAACTACATCCAGCATCTGGGACTCTGATCTGAAGGTTTTGTGAAGGCGTTGAAAACAGCACTTAATTGCCATTGTTTCTATGTCCATCCTGAAATCGAGTGGTAGCAACTGTTACGTTCCCAGCTATGAGCAAATACTTACCCCCCGCCCCCAATGTGGTGTCAAATCACTATGAAAGTATAAAAATAGATTTTTGTAGTAAAATTACAAAAAATACATTTTGAAAAAAAAAAAAAAAAAAAAAAAGAATATTACTGTTGTGGTAGGATCCACCTAATTTGCATAGTGGAGTACCTGACCATATAAATATGGTTGGTACCGGGAGGAATCGAGAGATTGAACCAGAGACTCTGCCCGACTGCGACTCAGTCAACACATTCTTCAGGAACGGTCTTCCCAGGAATATACAAAAGACTATATGTAAATATTGTGTACACTTTCTTGTTTCAATACATTTTGTTCTAAGTACATTTTGTGTTGCATTATTATTCCATGCATTTGTCAAGTTTCAACAATTGCCAACAATCATTTTTCGAAAAATAATATACCAGCAATACATTTAAAAAAATACCAGCAACAAGTTTGACTCTAGAAGTAATCTCTTTACAAAAATACATCAATGAATCCTGATTTACAAAACTGATTTCATACAAAGAATATATATTTTTCATACGAATCTCTATCTATAAAAGGCAGGATGTGTGTGTGTGTGTGTGTGTAACCAATGCACGGCCGCAATTTTCGATGAATTTTCACCAAAATTTACATGCACAAGTTGGCAGGAAGGCCAAGACTGACTTTGCATTTCCCAACTCCCATCTTCAGTGGAAATAATCGATTTTTTCATGCTTCTACGGCAGTTTTCATGTAGTTTGCGGCCATATTCTACTGGCCAGAGTGAGAGCATATAGCTAGCTGCCACGAATAAGCAGGAAGATTCTATTGGCCAGCGTGAGAGCCAACAGCTGACTGACACAAATGTTAACTAGCATGCAAAAAAAATCGATAGCTGCATTCGTCACAAGTGGGAAAAATTTAAATCTGCATGGCACTTTACTCCAATTGGCTCATTCGCTTGCTTAAACTCAACGCTGATTCTGATTCCACAGAACTGGGTTGGGTGTGAAAAAGTATTTGTTGTTAACATACTTTTTTTCATTCGGTTTTTCCAGTTACGTGTCCTCTTTTAAATCTGATCGTTTTGTGCTAATTTTGTTTAGTTCTTTTTTCGTAACAGATTTAATGTTTAGTATAGAGCTTAGAAAAAAATTGCAGTGTAAGATAGGCAAGAAGTAAGGCATGTAGCAACATCAGCATGGCAAAGGGCACTCCTTTAAAGGCAAGGAAGGGTAAAAATATTTTAAGTCAATTTATGTGATAGCGATTGCTGTATGAGTCGTACGATTTTTGGATCAAGCACGGGCAACGCCGGGCCATGCTGCTAGTGTATTCTAAATATCTTGTCATTAAATAAGCCATTGATGTTGATATGCTATAAGACAAACTAATCCCAACCCAACCCAACCCAACCCTTTTCTTTTCGTATTTGTTCATTTCATTTCTTCTTTTAGCGTCTCGATGTTCTACCGAAAATTCCAAACTGATGTTGTTCTTTATTTTCCTGCATTTGACGCCCTGTTTGTTTGTTTTTTTTATATTCCTTAGTCTCTTCCATATTTCGAGATATTCTTTTTTTTATTCATTTTATTTATTTCATCTTCCATTGCCCTTTCTTTTGGACAAATTTTATGATGTTTCTTTTGAAACTACGAGAATTTTAAGGAGCATCGATCATCTTTTTTTTGGGGGGGGGGATTAATTTCTTAACTGCTTTCTTTTCTGCGTTTCAAAAATTTTCTGTGTTTATTTTAATTATTTTATTCCAATCCAAATAATCTTAGTTTTTTTTCCTTTTCAGTTTAGATTTTTTTTTCCTTTTCAGTTTAGATTTTATTTTCCTTTTCGGTTTAGATTTTTTTTTTCCTTTTCGGTTTAGATTTTTTTTTTCCTTTTCAGTTTAGATTTTATTTTCCTTTTCAGTTTAGATTTTTTTTTCCTTTTCAGTTTAGATTTTTTTTTCCTTTTCAGTTTAGATTTTATTTTCCTTTTCGGTTTAGATTTTATTTTCCTTTTCGGTTTAGATTTTTTTTTCCTTTTCAGTTTAGATTTTATTTTCCTTTTCGGTTTAGATTTTATTTTCCTTTTCGGTTTAGATTTTTTTTTTCCTTTCCGTTTAGATTTTTTTTTCCTTTTCAGTTTAGATTTTTTTTTTCCTTTTCGGTTTAGATTTTTTTTTTCCTTTTCGGTTTAGATTTTTTTTTCCTTTTCAGTTTAGATTTTTTTTTCCTTTTCAGTTTAGATTTTTTTTTCCTTTTCAGTTTAGATTTTATTTTCCTTTTCAGTTTAGATTTTTTTTCTCAATCATCTTTTTGCATTTATTTTATTACTTTCACCAATTCAGTCAGTTAGGTGCCATGCGTGATATATACTTAGGCGTATCTTTTGATACATGACTGAAGAGGCAGAGTTTTTTCTCGTAGTAGGTTGCCATTTCTTTCTGCAGTCGACCAGTTGTCATCCAAAGCTATAAAACCGGCCTCTTCTGCTATTTACTCATAGCTAGTGTGGGAGAAGTAATGGGTTCATACCCTTCCTAGTTGCATTAGCAAGTAAGTGAATGTAATGGATTCGACTGGAATTCGAACTCTGCTCTCTGATTCCTAACTCTGAGCCGATATCCATTACTAATTACTCTCTAATTACATTTTTTCATTTCTTCTTTTATTCCTTTTTTTATTCATGGTATTTTTCATAGTTCCCAACTTTCATTCTGTCATAAATTTAATATTCATTTTTCTTATTATAAATTTATTATTCATTTTTCAAAATTATCTTATTTGTTTTACCCGTGTTCGATTTAGTAATGATGCCAAATAACATAGATATTCACAATTGGAATACGAATCATCTTGAACCTAAAACCAAGAAGGCCTACAAAGTTTTCCAATGAATAAAATACGAGATAAGCCTTTTCAAAACAGAAACTATGATCTAGAATTGGAATGAAAGCAGTGATGAAAGATATGAATCTGTCGTAAGAATCGTAGATTTGGGATGAGTAATTACTAATATTTCAAAGAAATTTATGTAGGGATATCTTAAAACAAAATGTAATACAGGAAATGTGGAAAATGGACACATAATAGGCTGCACCACAGTTTCGCCAAATACTGCAAATTATTACAAACCACAAACATTAACATGGAAACTCAACTCATGGTCTTAACCACCATCGTCAGAACGAGGCTTTGCTATTGATATCATGCATAGTGCAATATATCTAAATGTCTATCAACTGTCTATAACAGCTTTCTAAATTCAATGGTTAAATAGCCTTAAATGAATGAAGATTGTGGAAGTTGATGAAAAGAAAACTTTTTGGAACATCTACTGGCGCTACAGAATCACAAACAAAACGCTACCAGATAAAAGAAACTACATCACTTGAGTAATTTCAACATAAGCAACAGCTAAAAAAGATATCACTTGTGACTCGAAGTGTAAGTAATGCCATAATCATGATGCTGCCATTCCAGAGTATTTCAAATAAATGTTGACGAAGGAAACCACCATCAAAAATCAAGAATTAACTGATACATATGAGAAAACTATTTTCATGAAGAAAGTGTTTTATGTGGAAGATTTTATAAATTTTAAACGTGAAAAGCACCGTCATCTTGGAGAATGAATGCCGAATGTTTGTTTATAACGAAACTCTTAAAATTCCCTAGAATGTTACCGTTACAGACTGGCGAACAGATACTCAGCATTGGTACCAGCTCGCTGGTCAGTGAATGAAGAAAACCGTAACTCGAGTAGGACTTGCTGCTATAACACTGATTGCGTTATGTTTCCTTATAACAAAACGGCTGTTATACCATTAAAGATGAGTCAAACAGATACTAAGTTTGATAGTAGCTCGATGGCCAGGAAGAGAAGTAAAACTCGAACAAGATTTGCAGCTCCGGCAATGAATGCTGAATACTATAAGGAAATCGATGATATTACTGTTACCATAAAGGATGAGGTGAACAGATACAAGGCTTTAATTCAAGCCTGTTGTTCAGGGACTGGAGAAAATCGCATCTCCAGAATCACTGGCTTCGAATGTTTTCAAATAAGGAGACAGTTAATACTGCCATTAACACTAGTGTTAACATTCCATTGATGATTTCTATGTTTAGTTTAGTTTTCCACTTTGGCTGCTATATTTTTTTCGCTTTATTTCTTTCTGGTGATACTGTCTTGGATCCATTCTTCTCTGGGTTGTTTTAAAGACAGAAACCAAAAAAAAAAAAGTTGAAGTCCGTTCTTCTTTTTGACCTTTATTTAAAAAAAAAAAATAATTATTGTTTTTTTTTTTTTTTTTTTTTTTTTTTTTTTAGTTTTTTCCCTTCTCAAATTATGCACCATTGTTTTTTTTTGTTTTTTTTCTTGCGTAAAACTATCTTCCCTTCAACATTCTTTGGTCTGATAATTCATCATTTTTATTCCCTCTGTGCTTCTGGTTTCCCTGCTCTCTGCTCAGATGTGATAAAACAAAATCTAATAAAAAGGAAAAAAAAAAAAAAAAAAGAATCGCCTCCAAAGAAAATATAAACTCATAAAACCTTCTACAGTTCAGGTCATAACATCATCTCCCAACAACGTAATGTCGGAGGACACAACTACACATCAACAGCGCCGCACTTACCAATTGATTTAACATTGTTAAGGTCAGACGGACATTTATTGCCAGCTTTCAGAGCCTCTGGTTTGAGCCTCATTAAGAATGTTGATCTGTGGCATAACAATTTGGTGCTCTAACAGATGGACAGGGCTAAGAGTAAAAGTCAACGCACCCAACCGATTGTAGGTTGCCTGTTGATCTTCAACGCGTTAACATGAAGAGGCACGAGCTGGGCATCATTTGGTGCTCTCTCTTAAAAATCCTGGAGATGTTGGCTGGGTATCTGGTGCTGAGGGCTAAAGTAGTACTATGTAAAAAGAATTCATGAATTTTCCTGGCTGGAACTACAACAGGATAATAATATTAGAACGAATAGTCCAAAACTGTGTAAACGAAACGAAAGGAGAGATAAAGAAGGGAGGTGAGAAGAAATAAAAATAAAAATAGATGAAAAGTAAATGGTGAACACTGGAAAAATAAAAAAAAATAAAAAAAAACGAAGAAAGAATTAAGAAACGATGGTCCTTTTTTATTTATATATCGTCTCCATTTTGGACGTAGATGATTATGGGTCTCCTTATTTTCTATTCTATTTGCCATCAATTAACACAAATTCATTAGGCATCTTACTCGTTGCTTCTTTCTGCTCCACTTGCCTTCACTATGTATTATGAGTGTTAAATTTCACAAACCCTTAGCCTTCATTATGTACTTCAGAAATTTCAGCACTTTTTTTCTTTTCTATATAAAGTTTTTTTCTCGCCTGAGTCCATCCTTCTAATCTATAAATGAACCATTCACCTTTGCATGGAATACTGCTGTTATAAATGGTCTGGATCCCCCGCTGTTCGTCTCAAGGTCCTCGACAAAATTCAGAGACGGATATGCAATGTGAATGTCCTGATTTGGCATCCCGTCTACAGTCACTTTCTCACAGACGTCATGTCTTTTTTCCAAATACTTTCACGGTAACTGCTCCGACGAACTACTTTCGCTGCTTTCCCAAACTGCATAAATGTAAGCGTGCTACTAGGTTGTCATCTCATCCCACCCGTTCACTGTCAAACGTCTCGCATTTCCCGTTTCGCCTTTCCCGGCTGTGGAACTATCTTCCTCTTACTTGGTTCCCTGAAAGCTATAATCTTCAATTATTCAAATGCAATGTCAATCGAGATCCGTAGATACCTTGATCTAATTTCCCGTCCTTCTCTTCATCCATTTCTCTATCATTCCTCTTATACTCTTGCTCCCAATCTCTGTAACACATTGTGTGCTAGTGGTACTCCTGCCTTGCTTGGGTCGAAATGCTTAAAATAAAATGTCTTTTTATTCCTTAAAAATCTTCCCTTACTAACGTGATCTTTGTATGGTAATCTCAGCATCCTTCTGTAGAACCACATTTCAATTGCCTCAAGTTTTCTCTTGATCTGTAGAGGAAATTTAGAGAATTTATATTAAGCAGAGATTTTCATGTGTCTTAAAATATATTTTAGCTTTTGAAAGGCACATTTCGCCATATCAATGCGCCTTCGGATTTCGGAGCCACATTTTCCGTCCCCTGTTAATTTGCTTTTCACTTTCTTACTATTTGCATATTTTAACATGCCTAATATTTTTATCTCCAAATTGTAATTCTCATTTTGCACTGTAGGATTTGGAAAACGTGTTTCGCTATGCTATTGCGCTTTCGTTTTTGACGTCACATTTTACGGCATCTGTTAAAACATTGGCCGGCGTGTTAAACTTAGTATATACTTCACTCTGACGTTTCCAATTCATATTTCGATTCTCAGCTTCTATCACATTCTGTCTAATTACAAATGATGGATAATATTTTTTTTTTCTCGGTTGTCTCTACAGATTTAGTTTTTCCTGCAATTTTTCTTCTTTGCCGTAGATAAAATATTTCTCAGGTCAATCCATATACATCTTCGTTCTTTTTTTCGAAATTATTATTTCTCTTGAATAATGAGCAGTTCTTTGATCAATTTGCGAAATAGATGGTGAAAGACCCAGTGACCAAGTTCAGGCATTTTTTTCCGAAATAATAAAGATTTTTTTTTAAGGTTTTGATTATATTTACCTGTTTTTTTTTTATTCTCCTGCAGTTCTTAGAATTTACCTCAAATATAAGTTAAGACGTGCATTCAATATTTTTCATTCTTTTTTTTTTCCTACAGATGCATTTATTAATTGAAAAAAAAAAAAAACGTATAGAAGTCGAATCTCTTTTAATATAGGATCCTCTGAATTCAATGCACTTATTGTAGCTCTCCAACTACTTCGTGATGGCTCCATGGAATTCAACCAAAAGGAAAGTGTCCAGGAACATAATCATTGCCGCCTTCATCCTCTCAATGTCAAATGTCACAGGGAGAAATTTTTGGATTGTAGAGAGGGTGAGGTACAGTTTTGGTTTCCATCGCTGTCAAGTAGTCGGTTACCAGGCGTATGCATTGTACCTGTTTAAGCTTCAACGTCCTGATTGGAATATTACTTTTTGCGACAAAATTTCTTCGGGAAATCTCTCAAAACCTCCACAAAGTGCACTGTTGACTGTGGGAAAAGAGGATCATCATGCGTATCTCGGTGAATTTCTTGCTTTCTAAGGTGTCCGGATGCTTTCATTGGGCACCCTGTCTCTTCATCTCTGGACCATATCTATACACCCAGCATTCGCCTCAGGTCAGCTGTCTCAATTAATCTTCGGATACACGTAATGAGCCCGTTTATCTCTCTGCTGCCACCGGTGCGTTTTTTTATTTTCTTCGTCACTGTGCACGTTTGGTGTGTTGGGGAGAGAGTTTACGCATGTTGAGATCTTCATGAATATTCCTGTGTACAGTGGTCTCAACAATCAAAACTGTATGCTTAATTGTCTTTCTAAGCACCCGGCGGTCTTCATCCAGACGTTCCGACGTACCCCTCCCTCGCATTGTCATGTCGTGTCTCAACTCTTCCCTAAAGCCCTTACACCTCTTGTGACATCCAAAAACATGCAAATAATCCATAAGAAATTTGGGGCGTTTCTGTAACATTTTGATCCAGTTTGATCCAAAAACATTATTGCATAATGGGCTTCTTAATTGCCTTGATGTCCCGACTGCAAACTACTCAGCTTTGACAAGCAGTTTAGTACAGTGTGTCTAAAGAGCTGTTACAGTCGTTCCCTTTAATCAGGAGCAGCAAAAGTTGACAGGTCAGCTTATTATGTATATAGTAATAATATACAAAAATTACTATAATTTAGGACATTTATTACAGCCTCTAAAGAAATCATGGTATTCACTTTGTATTTATACAGAGCAAGATTTTATTTTTAAAAAAAGTTTTCTTTTCGCATCGTTTTTCTACAATTTCCGGTTAAGATGATGTAAATGCTATTTTTGTCTTCCCTATTACATGTTCTGTTGTTGTTACCATCGAGATATTTATATTTCTCAAGCTGTTGGATTCTGTCGTATAGTTTTTTTAGTTTCCACTTCGTGTTTTCTCTATTCGGTGCTCCTACGGGAGTCGGTGTTTCAATATAGTGGCTTGCATTATATAAAGCGAAATATAATAAGGGTTCACGTGAAAAAAAAATATAGCCGTTCTATAGCATTTTCTACAAGGTGCCCCGGTATATTATTATCTTATAATTATTAGTCCTTTCTTCTCCTTTTCGTTTGAAAGCTTTCCTGGGGCTTTTTTTTTATCCTTCTGTGTCTGTCATCAACACATTGTCTTCTTCGTATTAGAATATATTTTATTCCTTCAAATGTTATGGATGCCAGTATTTGAATAGACGCCCCATTTATTCTAGACATTATTTATTTCATTTACCTGCCTGAGTACACAAAAAATTGAGAAAGTTTCTTCGGCAGGATTCGAAATTACATCCCCCTTTTCAGGTGCAACTATATCCTTATCTGCCGTGCTTTGGTTTTGGTTGTTTTTTGTCTAACTGAATATTAACACCTATATGGGTTATTTAATGTCAAGATCTAAATATTCTATATTCATTTGTATGGCTTCACTTAAATATATTTTGTATACAATTATATAGCTTCAAGTACTCATGAAATGTATTGTTGGTAATTTTACTATAAAATCTACTGCGGGTCATCTTACTATAAATTTTGCCATTGTATTGTGGGTAATTTTTTATATCAGAAGTTATTGCTGGTATTTTTACTATAACAATGTATTTCATACTTTCATAGTGTTGTATCTGGGGGTTGCTTATATGCCCATAGCTGGGACCCTAAAATGTGCTACCATTACAGGTTAGGGTGGAGCTGGGAATAACATCAATTAAGAGGTGGTTCCATGATGTGCTTTAGCGGCTCGGCAGAATTTAGCAAAGTTATATTTAAAGCACATTCCCCCTTACAGATTTTTCTCAAAAAGCATGTCAGCCCAGTTTTGCATCCGAAGCGTAAACAAAGTAATTTCTAAAGAATTAATGGATTTGCTGTTATTTCTTTTAATGCGACAGTAATAAAAATATTTCGGATGAAAAAGAATTCATTAGTTCTATAGAAATTGTTTTGTTTATGATTCAGATACGAAATATGATAAAATAAATATCAAGAAGGACAACGTAACCCTTGAAAGGATACAGATACACACACACACACATACATATATATATATATATATATATATATATATATTTTCTAAAAAAAAGGGGGGAACGATCGCAATAAACAATGTTTGAATGATGAAACGAATGAAGAAATAGGAGAAATTCTCAATAAATAAAAAGGGAAATGTTAAAATCTGAAGTTAGATTAACACTGACTAATATGAAATGGAACAACCCCTCAAGACTCGATAGGATTATAATAAGTATGTTATCTTCTTACAATCAATATTTAGTCTGTTATTCTCACCTTCCGTTAATATAATATCACTGTTAACCCACTTTTTTCAACCAGTCGCTTTGGGCAAAGACATTTTTCAAATTTCCTGTCAAATTAAATTTCGAAGAATTCATCTTTCATGACCAGGCAACACTTAGGTATTAGTGCAAAAATAATTTTAATAATGCTGTCATTTCTATTATGAATGCATATAATTTGAATTCGAAAAAAAAAACAAACTTTTTATTTGATAGCTTAACTCACTGTATTCAATGAGATGGTTGACTTTGGTCCTTACTGGCTAAAGCTCTTTCTCTAGGTTAATTTGATGGCTTACCTGAATGTTTTAAATTAGATGGTTGACTGGTGATTACTGGCTAAGGCTCTTATTCTCGTTTAATTTGATAGCTTTTCTCGATGTTTTCAATGTGATGGTTGTCTTTGGGGCTTACTGGCTAAGGTTCTTACTCTAGGTTCAATTGATAGAACATCTCATTGTTTTCAATGCAATGGTTGCTTTAGTGCTTACTGGCCCTTACTCGACGTTCATTTAATATCTTACCTCAATATTTTCAATGAGATTGTTGGCTTTGCTACTTACTTGCTAAGGCTCTTACTCTAGTTTCATTTGATAGCTTTTCTCGATGTTTTCAACGCAATGTTTGGCTTATTGTTTAAGGCTTTTACACTAGGCTCCATGCTGCTTAGAAATAATCATAGGTCTCACCGTTTGTATTTGCAGGATGTTTTTTGTATAGTAAGAAATTATGTAACTGTGTGAAAACCGCACTCAGACATATAGGAAGAAGAAGCAATAAATAAAAGTTTGATATTTTCTCACAGCTTTAGATACCTTTCATAAATTTCCAATTTTAGCAAATATTTAATAATTTTTGAAAATTTGAAAAAAAAAGGAATAAATATCCACCGCCCCCTCACTATGTTCACTGCCGCAACTGAATACTCCCATTGTCCCATTTTCATGATAACAGAGCCCACAATTTACTCACGCGTCTATACAAAGACTACAATACCCATCCTACCAGCAAGCATCTGGGGAAAACGTTGGGGTAATGGTCAATTGCTACTCGCGGTACAACAAAACTGTTGTTGGGTCACAGAAGTTAAGCAACTTCGAGTATGATCAGTATCTAAATGTAGCAATGAATATGACGATAAACTTCATCCGGCAGCAAGGCGTCTGATCGGGAGATTG
This sequence comes from Acanthosepion lycidas, assembly GCA_963932145.1. Lineage (NCBI taxonomy): Eukaryota > Metazoa > Mollusca > Cephalopoda > Sepiida > Sepiidae > Acanthosepion > Acanthosepion lycidas. Next base: position 57,653,811 of record OZ010597.1, on the reverse strand, counting down.
GAGGTTTTGATGAGTGTAGACTCACCTCTTAATTGCTGTTGTTCGCAGGTCCACCTTTCCGGCAGCAAGGCGCCCGATAGGGAGATTGGAGGTTTTGATGAGCCTGGAATCACCACTTAATTGCTGCTGTTCCCCGGTCCACATTTCCGGCAGCAAGGCGCCTGTTGGGAGATTCCGGGTTTTGAAGAGGGTGGAATCACTCCTTAATTGCTGTTGTTCCTAGGTCCAAGTTTCCGGCAGCAAGGCGCCCGATATGGAGATTGGAGGTTTTGATGAGCGTGGAATCACCTCTTAATTGATGTTGTTCACAGGTCCACCTTTCCGACAGCAAGGCGCCCGATAGGGAGATTGGAGGTTTTGATGAGTGTAGACTCACCTCTTAATTGCTGTTGTTCTCAGGTCCACCTTTCCGGCAGCAAGGCGCCCGATATGGAGATTGGAGGTTTGATGAGCCTGGAATCACCTCTTAATTGCTGCTGTTCCCCGGTCCACATTTCAGGCAGCAAGGCGCCTGTTGGGAGATTCCGGGTTTTGAAGAGGGTGGAATCACTCCTTAATTGCTGTTGTTCCTAGGTCCAAGTTTCCGGCAGCAAGGCGCCCGATATGGAGATTGGAGGTTTTGATGAGCGTGGAATCACCTCTTAATTGATGTTGTTCACAGGTCCACCTTTCCGACAGCAAGGCGCCCGATAGGGAGATTGGAGGTTTTGATGAGTGTAGACTCACCTCTTAATTGCTGTTGTTCGCAGGTCCACCTTTACGGAAGCAAGGCGCCCGATAGGGAGATTGGAGGTTTTGATGAGCCTGTAATCACCTCTTAATTGCTGCTGTTCCCCGGTCAACATTTCCGGCAGCAAGGCGCCTGTTGGGAGATTCCGGGTTTTGAAGAGGGTGGAATCACTCCTTAATTGCTGTTGTTCCTAGGTCCAAGTTTCCGGCAGCAAGGCGCCCGATATGGAGATTGGAGGTTTTGATGAGCGTGGAATCACCTCTTAATTGATGTTGTTCACAGGTCCACCTTTCCGATAGCAAGGCGCCCGATAGGGAGATTGGAGGTTTTGATGAGTGTAGACTCACCTCTTAATTGCTGTTGTTCTCAGGTCCACCTTTCCGGCAGCAAGGCGCCCGATATGGAGATTGGAGGTTTGATGAGCCTGGAATCACCTATTAATTGCTGCTGTTCCCCGGTCCACATTTCCGGCAGCAAGGCGCCTGTTGGGAGATTCCGGGTTTTGAAGAGGGTGGAATCACTCCTTAATTGCTGTTGTTCCTAGGTCCAAGTTTCCGGCAGCAAGGCGCCCGATATGGAGATTGGAGGTTTTGATGAGCGTGGAATCACCTCTTAATTGATGTTGTTCACAGGTCCACCTTTCCGACAGCAAGGCGCCCGATAGGGAGATTGGAGGTTTTGATGAGTGTAGACTCACCTCTTAATTGCTGTTGTTTTCAGGTCCACCTTTCCGGCAGCAAGGCGCCGGATATGGAGATTGGAGGTTTGATGAGCCTGGAATCACCTCTTAATTGCTGCTGTTCCCCGGTCCACATTTCCGGCAGCAAGGCGCCTGTTGGGAGATTCCGGGTTTTGAAGAGGGTGGAATCACTCCTTAATTGCTGTTGTTCCTAGGTCCAAGTTTCCGGCAGCAAGGCGCCCGATATGGAGATTGGAGGTTTTGATGAGCGTGCAATCACCTCTTAATTGATGTTGTTCACAGGTCCACCTTTCCGACAGCAAGGCGCCCGATAGGAAGATTGGAGGTTTTGATGAGTGTAGACTCACCTCTTAATTGCTGTTGTTCTCAGGTCCACCTTTCCGGCAGCAAGGCGCCGGATATGGAGATTGGAGGATTTGATGAGCCTGGAATCACCTCTTAATTGCTGCTGTTCCCCGGGCCACATTTCCGGCAGCAAGGCGCCTGTTGGGAGATTCCGGGTTTTGAGGAGGGTGGAATCACTCCTTAATTGCTGTTGTTCCTAGGTCCAAGTTTCCGGCAGCAAGGCGCCCGATATGGAGATTGGAGGTTTTGATGAGCGTGGAATCACCTCTTAATTGATGTTGTTCACAGGTCCACCTTTCCGACAGCAAGGCGCCCGATAGGGAGATTGGAGGTTTTGATGAGTGTAGATTCACCTCTTAATTGCTGTTGTTCCTAGGTCCACCTTTCCGGCAGCAAGGCGCCCGATAGGGAGATTGGAGGTTTTGATGAGCCTGGAATCACCTCTTAATTGCTGCTGTTCCCCGGTCCACATTTCGGCGCCTGTTGGGAGATTCCGGGTTTTGAAGAGGGTGGAATCACTCCTTAATTGCTGTTGTTCCTAGGTCCAAGTTTCCGGCAGCAAGGCGCCCGATATGGAGATTGGAGGTTTTGATGAGCGTGGAATCACCTCTTAATTTCTGTTGTTCACAGGTCCACCTTTCCGACAGCAAGGCGCCCGATAGGGAGATTGGAGGTTTTGATGAGTGTAGACTCACCTCTTAATTGATGTTGTTCACAGGTCCACCTTTCCGACAGCAAGGCGCCCGATAGGGAGATTGGAGGTTTTGATGAGTGTAGACTCACCTCTTAATTGATGTTGTTCACAGGTCCACCTTTCCGGCAGCAAGGCGCCCGATATGGAGATTGGAGGTTTTGATGAGCCTGGAATCTCCTTTTAATTGCTGCTGTTCCCCGGTCCACATTTCCGGCAGCAAGGCGCCTGTTGGGAGATTCCGGGTTTTGAAGAGGGTGGAATCACTCCTTAATTGCTGTTGTTCCTAGGTCCAAGTTTCCGGCAGCAAGGCGCCCGATATGAAGATTGGAGGTTTTGATGAGCGTGGAATCACCTCTTAATTTCTGTTGTTCACAGGTCCACCTTTCCGACAGCAAGGCGCCCGATAGGGAGATTGGAGGTTTTGATGAGTGTAGACTCACCTCTTAATTGCTGTTGTTCGCAGGTCCACCTTTCCGGAAGCAAGGCGCCCGATAGGGAGATTGGAGGTTTTGATGAGCCTGTAATCACCTCTTAATTGCTGCTGTTCCCCGGTCCACATTTCCGGCAGCAAGGCGCCTGTTGGGAGATTCCGGCTTTTGAAGAGGGTGGAATCACTCCTTAATTGCTGTTGTTCCTAGGTCCAAGTTTCCGGCAGCAAGGCGCCCGATATGGAGATTGGAGGTTTTGACGAGCGTGGAATCACCTCTTAATTGATGTTGTTCACAGGTCCACCTTTCCGACTGCAAGGCGCCCGATAGGGAGATTGGAGGTTTTGATGAGTGTAGACTCACCTCTTAATTGCTGTTGTTCTCAGGTCCACCTTTCCGGCAGCAAGGCGCCCGATATGGAGATTGGAGGTTTGATGAGCCTGGAATCACCTCTTAATTGCTGCTGTTCCCCGGTCCACATTTCCGGCAGCAAGGCGCCTGTTGGGAGATTCCGGGTTTTGAAGAGGGTGGAATCACTCCTTAATTGCTGTTGTTCCTAGGTCCAAGTTTCCGGCAGCAAGGCGCCCGATATGGAGATTGGAGGTTTTGATGAGCGTGGAATCACCTCTTAATTGATGTTGTTCACAGGTCCACCTTTCCGACAGCAAGGCGCCCGATAGGGAGATTGGAGGTTTTGATGAGTGTAGACTCACCTCTTAATTGGTGTTGTTCTCAGGTCCACCTTTCCGGCAGCAAGGCGCCGGATATGGAGATTGGAGGTTCGATGAGCCTGGAATCACCTCTTAATTGCTGCTGTTCCCCGGTCCACATTTCCGGCAGCAAGGCGCCTGTTGGGAGATTCCGGGTTTTGAAGAGGGTGGAATCACTCCTTAATTGCTGTTGTTCCTAGGTCCAAGTTTCCGGCAGCAAGGCGCCCGATATGGAGATTGGAGGTTTTGATGAGCGTGGAATCACCTCTTAATTGATGTTGTTCACAGGTCCACCTTTCCGACAGCAAGGCGCCCGATAGGGAGATTGGAGGTTTTGATGAGTGTAGACTCACCTCTTAATTGCTGTTGTTCTCAGGTCCACCTTTCCGGCAGCAAGGCACCCGATATGGAGATTGGAGGATTTGATGAGCCTGGAATCACCTCTTAATTGCTGCTGTTCCCCGGGCCACATTTCCGGCAGCAAGGCGCCTGTTGGGAGATTCCGGGTTTTGAAGAGGGTGGAATCACTCCTTAATTGCTGTTGTTCCTAGGTCCAAGTTTCCGGCAGCAAGGCGCCCGATATGGAGATTGGAGGTTTTGATGAGCGTGGAATCACCTCTTAATTGATGTTGTTCACAGGTCCACCTTTCCGACAGCAAGGCGCCCGATAGGGAGATTGGAGGTTTTGATGAGTGTAGATTCACCTCTTAATTGCTGTTGTTCCTAGGTCCACCTTTCCGGCAGCAAGGCGCCCGATAGGGAGATTGGAGGTTTTGATGAGCCTGGAATCACCTCTTAATTGCTGCTGTTCCCCGGTCCACATTTCGGCGCCTGTTGGGAGATTCCGGGTTTTGAAGAGGGTTGAATCACTCCTTAATTGCTGTTGTTCCTAGGTCCAAGTTTCCGGCAGCAAGGCGCCCGATATGGAGATTGGAGGTTTTGATGAGCGTGGAATCACCTCTTAATTTCTGTTGTTCACAGGTCCACCTTTCCGACAGCAAGGCGCCCGATAGGGAGATTGGAGGTTTTGATGAGTGTAGACTCACCTCTTAATTGATGTTGTTCACAGGTCCACCTTTCCGACAGCAAGGCGCCCGATATGGAGATTGGAGGTTTTGATGAGCCTGGAATCACCTTTTAATTGCTGCTGTTCCCCGGTCCACATTTCCGGCAGCAAGGCGCCTGTTGGGAGATTCCGGGTTTTGAAGAGGGTGGAATCACTCCTTAATTGCTGTTGTTCCTAGGTCCAAGTTTCCGGCAGCAAGGCGCCCGATATGGAGATTGGAGGTTTTGATGAGCGTGGAATCACCTCTTAATTTCTGTTGTTCACAGGTCCACCTTTCCGACAGCAAGGCGCCCGATAGGGAGATTGGAGGTTTTGATGAGTGTAGACTCACCTCTTAATTGCTGTTGTTCGCAGGCCCACCTTTCCGGAAGCAAGGCGCCCGATAGGGAGATTGGAGGTTTTGATGAGCCTGTAATCACCTCTTAATTGCTGCTGTTCCCCGGTCCACATTTCCGGCAGCAAGGCGCCTGTTGGGAGATTCCGGGTTTTGAAGAGGGTGGAATCACTCCTTAATTGCTGTTGTTCCTAGGTCCAAGTTTCCGGCAGCAAGGCGCCCGATATGGAGATTGGAGGTTTTGACGAGCGTGGAATCACCTCTTAATTTCTGTTGTTCACAGGTCCACCTTTCCGACAGCAAGGCGCCCGATAGGGAGATTGGAGGTTTTGATGAGTGTAGACTCACCTCTTAATTGCTGTTGTTCTCAGGTCCACCTTTCCGGCAGCAAGGCGCCCGATATGGAGATTGGAGGTTTGATGAGCCTGGAATCACCTCTTAATTGCTGCTGTTCCCCGGTCCACATTTCCGACAGCAAGGCGCCTGTTGGGAGATTCCGGGTTTTGAAGAGGGTGGAATCACTCCTTAATTGCTGTTGTTCCTAGGTCCAAGTTTCCGGCAGCAAGGCGCCCGATATGGAGATTGGAGGTTTTGATGAGCGTGGAATCACCTCTTAATTGATGTTGTTCACAGGTCCACCTTTCCGACAGCAAGGCGCCCGATAGGGAGATTGGAGGTTTTGATGAGTGTAGACTCACCTCTTAATTGGTGTTGTTCTCAGGTCCACCTTTCCGGCAGCAAGGCGCCGGATATGGAGATTGGAGGTTTGATGAGCCTGGAATCACCTCTTAATTGCTGCTGTTCCCCGGTCCACATTTCCGGCAGCAAGGCGCCTGTTGGGAGATTCCGGGTTTTGAAGAGGGTGGAATCACTCCTTAATTGCTGTTGTTCCTAGGTCCAAGTTTCCGGCAGCAAGGCGCCCGATATGGAGATTGGAGGTTTTGATGAGCGTGGAATCACCTCTTAATTGATGTTGTTCACAGGTCCACCTTTCCGACAGCAAGGCGCCCGATAGGGAGATTGGAGGTTTTGATGAGTGTAGACTCACCTCTTAATTGCTGTTGTTCTCAGGTCCACCTTTCCGGCAGCAAGGCACCCGATATGGAGATTGGAGGATTTGATGAGCCTGGAATCACCTCTTAATTGCTGCTGTTCCCCGGGCCACATTTCCGGCAGCAAGGCGCCTGTTGGGAGATTCCGGGTTTTGAAGAGGGTGGAATCACTCCTTAATTGCTGTTGTTCCTAGGTCCAAGTTTCCGGCAGCAAGGCGCCCGATATGGAGATTGGAGGTTTTGATGAGCGTGGAATCACCTCTTAATTGATGTTGTTCACAGGTCCACCTTTCCGACAGCAAGGCGCCCGATAGGGAGATTGGAGGTTTTGATGAGTGTAGATTCACCTCTTAATTGCTGTTGTTCCTAGGTCCACCTTTCCGGCAGCAAGGCGCCCGATAGGGAGATTGGAGGTTTTGATGAGCCTGGAATCACCTCTTAATTGCTGCTGTTCCCCGGTCCACATTTCGGCGCCTGTTGGGAGATTCCGGGTTTTGAAGAGGGTTGAATCACTCCTTAATTGCTGTTGTTCCTAGGTCCAAGTTTCCGGCAGCAAGGCGCCCGATATGGAGATTGGAGGTTTTGATGAGCGTGGAATCACCTCTTAATTTCTGTTGTTCACAGGTCCACCTTTCCGACAGCAAGGCGCCCGATAGGGAGATTGGAGGTTTTGATGAGTGTAGACTCACCTCTTAATTGATGTTGTTCACAGGTCCACCTTTCCGACAGCAAGGCGCCCTATAGGGAGATTGGAGGTTTTGATGAGCCTGGAATCACCTCTTAATTGCTGCTGTTCCCCGGTCCACATTTCCGACAGCAAGGCGCCTGTTGTGAGATTCCAGGTTTTGAAGAGGGTGGAATCACTCCTTAATTGCTGTTGTTCCTAGATCCAAGTTTCCGACAGCAAGGCGCCCGATAGGGAGATTGGAGGTTTTGATGAGTGTAGACTCACCTCTTAATTGATGTTGTTCACAGGTCCACCTTTCCGACAGCAAGGCGCCCGATAGGGAGATTGGAGGTTTTGATGAGTGTAGACTCACCTCTTAATTGATGTTGTTCACAGGTCCACCTTTCCGGCAGCAAGGCGCCCGATATGGAGATTGGAGGTTTTGATGAGCCTGGAAGCACCTTTTAATTGCTGCTGTTCCCCGGTCCACATTTCCGGCAGCAAGGCGCCTGTTGGGAGATTCCGGGTTTTGAAGAGGGTGGAATCACTCCTTAATTGCTGTTGTTCCTAGGTCCAAGTTTCCGGCAGCAAGGCGCCCGATATGGAGATTGGAGGTTTTGATGAGCGTGGAATCACCTCTTAATTTCTGTTGTTCACAGGTCCACCTTTCCGACAGCAAGGCGCCCGATAGGGAGATTGGAGGTTTTGATGAGTGTAGACTCACCTCTTAATTGCTGTTGTTCGCAGGTCCACCTTTCCGGAAGCAAGGCGCCCGATAGGGAGATTGGAGGATTTGATGAGCCTGTAATCACCTCTTAATTGCTGCTGTTCCCCGGTCCACATTTCCAGCAGCAAGGCGCCTGTTGGGAGATTCCGGGTTTTGAAGAGGGTGGAATCACTCCTTAATTGCTGTTGTTCCTAGGCCCAAGTTTCCGGCAGCAAGGCGCCCGATATGGAGATTGGAGGTTTTGATGAGCGTGGAATCACCTCTTAATTTCTGTTGTTCACAGGTCCACCTTTCCGACAGCAAGGCGCCCGATAGGGAGATTGGAGGTTTTGATGAGTGTAGACTCACCTCTTAATTGATGTTGTTCACAGGTCCACCTTTCCGACAGCAAGGCGCCCGATAGGGAGATTGGAGGTTTTGATGAGCCTGGAATCACCTCTTAATTGCTGCTGTTCCCCGGTCCACATTTCCGACAGCAAGGCGCCTGTTGTGAGATTCCAGGTTTTGAAGAGGGTGGAATCACTCCTTAATTGCTGTTGTTCCTAGATCCAAGTTTCCGACAGCAAGGCGCCCGATAGGGAGATTGGAGGTTTTGATGGGTGTAGACTCACCTCTTAATTGATGATGTTCACAGGTCCACCTTTCCGACAGCAAGGCGCCCGATAGGGAGATTGGAGGTTTTGATGAGTGTAGACTCACCTCTTAATTGATGTTGTTCACAGGTCCACCTTTCCGGCAGCAAGGCGCCCGATATGGAGATTGGAGGTTTTGATGAGCCTGGAATCACCTTTTAATTGCTGCTGTTCCCCGGTCCACATTTCCGGCAGCAAGGCGCCTGTTGGGAGATTCCGGGTTTTGAAGAGGGTGGAATCACTCCTTAATTGCTGTTGTTCCTAGGTCCAAGTTTCCGGCAGCAAGGCGCCCGATATGGAGATTGGAGGTTTTGATGAGCGTGGAATCACCTCTTAATTTCTGTTGTTCACAGGTCCACCTTTCCGACAGCAAGGCGCCCGATAGGGAGATTGGAGGTTTTGATGAGTGTAGACTCACCTCTTAATTGCTGTTGTTCGCAGGTCCACCTTTCCGGAAGCAAGGGGCCCGATAGGGAGATTGGAGGTTTTGATGAGCCTGTAATCACCTCTTAATTGCTGCTGTTCCCCGGTCCACATTTCCGGCAGCAAGGCGCCTGTTGGGAGATTCCGGGTTTTGAAGAGGGTGGAATCACTCCTTAATTGCTGTTGTTCCTAGGTCCAAGTTTCCGGCAGCAAGGCGCCCGATATGGAGATTGGAGGTTTTGATGAGCGTGGAATCACCTCTTAATTTCTGTTGTTCACAGGTCCACCTTTCCGACAGCAAGGCGCCCGATAGGGAGATTGGAGGTTTTGATGAGTGTAGACTCACATCTTAATTGATGTTGTTCACAGGTCCACATTTCCGACAGCAAGGCGCCCGATAGGGAGATTGGAGGTTTTGATGAGCCTGGAATCACCTCTTAATTGCTGCTGTTCCCCGGTCCACATTTCCGACAGCAAGGCGCCTGTTGTGAGATTCCAGGTTTTGAAGAGGGTGGAATCACTCCTTAATTGCTGTTGTACCTAGATCCAAGTTTCCGACAGCAAGGCGCCCGATAGGGAGATTGGAGGTTTTGATGAGTGTAGACTCACCTCTTAATTGATGTTGTTCACAGGTCCACCTTTCCGACAGCAAGGCGCCCGATAGGGAGATTGGAGGTTTTGATGAGTGTAGACTCACCTCTTAATTGATGTTGTTCACAGGTCCACCTTTCCGGCAGCAAGGCGCCCGATATGGAGATTGGAGGTTTTGATGAGCCTGGAATCACCTTTTAATTGCTGCTGTTCCCCAGTCCACATTTCCGGCAGCAAGGCGCCTGTTGGGAGATTCCGGGTTTTGAAGAGGGTGGAATCACTCCTTAATTGCTGTTGTTCCTAGGTCCATGTTTCCGGCAGCAAGGCGCCCGATATGGAGATTGGAGGTTTTGACGAGCGTGGAATCACCTCTTAATTTCTGTTGTTCACAGGTCCACCCTTCCGACAGCAAGGCGCCCGATAGGGAGATTGGAGGTTTTGATGAGTGTAGACTCACCTCTTAATTGCTGTTGTTCGCAGGTCCACCTTTCCGGAAGCAAGGCGCCCGATAGGGAGATTGGAGGTTTTGATGAGCCTGTAATCACCTCTTAATTGCTGCTGTTCCCCGGTCCACATTTCCGGCAGCAAGGCGCCTGTTGGGAGATTCCGGGTTTTGAAGAGGGTGGAATCACTCCTTAATTGCTGTTGTTCCTAGGTCCAAGTTTCCGGCAGCAAGGCGCCCGATATGGAGATTGGAGGTTTTGACGAGCGTGGAATCACCTCTTAATTGATGTTGTTCACAGGTCCACCTTTCCGACAGCAAGGCGCACGATAGGGAGATTGGAGTTTTTGATGAGTGTAGACTCACCTCTTAATTGCTGTTGTTCTCAGGTCCACCTTTCCGGCAGCAAGTCGCCCGATATGGAGATTGGAGGTTTGATGAGCCTGGAATCACCTCTTAATTGCTGCTGTTCCCCGGTCCACATTTCCGGCAGCAAGGCGCCTGTTGGGAGATTCCGGGTTTTGAAGAGGGTGGAATCACTCCTTAATTGCTGTTGTTCCTAGGTCCAAGTTTCCGGCAGCAAGGCGCCCGATATGGAGATTGGAGGTTTTGATGAGCGTGGAATCACCTCTTAATTTCTGTTGTTCACAGGTCCACCTTTCCGACAGCAAGGCGCCCGATAGGGAGATTGGAGGTTTTGATGAGTGTAGACTCACCTCTTAATTGGTGTTGTTCTCAGGTCCACCTTTCCGGCAGCAAGGCGCCGGATATGGAGATTGGAGGTTTGATGAGCCTGGAATCACCTCTTAATTGCTGCTGTTCCCCGGTCCACATTTCCGGCAGCAAGGCGCCTGTTGGGAGATTCCGGGTTTTGAAGAGGGTGGAATCACTCCTTAATTGCTGTTGTTCCTAGATCCAAGTTTCCGACAGCAAGGCGCCCGATAGGGAGATTGGAGGTTTTGATGAGTGTAGACTCACCTCTTAATTGATGTTGTTCACAGGTCCACCTATCCGACAGCAAGGCGCCCGATAGGGAGATTGGAGGTTTTGATGAGTGTAGACTCACCTCTTAATTGATGTTGTTCACAGGTCCACCTTTCCGGCAGCAAGGCGCCCGATATGGAGATTGGAGGTTTTGATGAGCCTGGAATCACCTTTTAATTGCTGCTGTTCCCCGGTCCACATTTCCGACAGCAAGGCGCCTGTTGGGAGATTCCGGGTTTTGAAGAGGGTGGAATCACTCCTTAATTGCTGTTGTTCCTAGGTCCAAGTTTCCGGCAGCAAGGCACCCGATATGGAGATTGGAGGTTTTGATGAGCGTGGAATCACCTCTTAATTTCTGTTGTTCACAGGTCCACCTTTCCGACAGCTAGGCGCCCGATAGGAAGATTGGAGGTTTTGATGAGTGGAGACTCACCTCTTAATTGATGTTTTTCACAGGTCCAACTTTCCGACAGCAAGGCGCCCGATAGGGAGATTGGAGGTTTTGATGAGCTTGGAATCACCTCTTAATTGCTGCTGTTCCCCGGTCCACATTTCCGACAGCAAGGCGCCTGTTGGGAGATTCCGGGTTTTGAAGAGGGTGGAATCACTCCTTAATTGCTGTTGTTCCTACGTCCAAGTTTCCTGCAGCAAGGCGCCCGATATGGAGATTGGAGGTTTTGATGAGCGTGGAATCACCTCTTAATTTCTGTTGTTCAAATGTCCACCTTTCCGACAGCAAGGCGCCCGATAGGGAGATTGGAGGTTTTGATGAGTGTAGACTCACCTCTTAATTGATGTTGTTCACAGGTCCACCTTTCCGGCAGCAAGGCGCCCGATATGGAGATTGGAGGTTTTGATGAGCCTGGAATCACCTCTTAATTGCTGCTGTTCCCCGGTCCACATTTCCGGCAGCAAGGCGCCTGTTGGGAGATTCCGGGTTTTGAAGAGGGTGGAATCACTCCTTAATTGCTGTTGTTCCTAGGTCCAAGTTTCCGGCAGCAAGGCGCCCGATATGGAGATTGGAGGTTTTGATGAGCGTGGAATCACCTCTTAATTTCTGTTGTTCACAGGTCCACCTTTCCGACAGCAAGGCGCCCGATAGGGAGATTGGAGGTTTTGATGAGTGTAGACTCACCTCTTAATTGATGTTGTTCACAGGTCCACCTTTCCGACAGCAAGGCGCCCGATAGGGAGATTGGAGGTTTTGATGAGCCTGGAATCACCTCTTAATTGCTGCTGTTCCCCGGTCCACATTTCCGGCAGCAAGGCGCCTGTTGGGAGATTCCGGGTTTTGAAGAGGGTGGAATCACTCCTTAATTGCTGTTGTTCCTAGGTCCAAGTTTCCGGCAGCAAGGCGCCCGATATGGAGATTGGAGGTTTTGATGAGCGTGGAATCACCTCTTAATTTCTGTTGTTCACAGGTCCACCTTTCCGACAGCAAGGCGCCCGATAGGGAGATTGGAAGTTTTGATGAGTGTAGACTCACCTCTTAATTGATGTTGTTCACAGGTCCACCTTTCCGACAGCAAGGCGCCCGATAGGGAGATTGGAGGTTTTGATGAGTGTAGACTCACCTCTTAATTGATGTTGTTCACAGGTCCACCTTTCCGGCAGCAATGCGCCCGATAGGGAGATTGGAGGTTTTGATGAGCCTGGAATCACCTTTTAATTGCTGCTGTTCCCCGGTCCACATTTCCGACAGCAAGGCACCTGTTGGAAGATTCCGGGTTTTGAAGAGGGTGGAATCACTCCTTAATTGCTGTTGTTCCTAGGTCCAAGTTTCCGGCAGCAAGGCGCCCGATATGGAGATTGGAGGTTTTGATGAGCGTGGAATCACCTCTTAATTTCTGTTGTTCACAGGTCCACCTTTCCGACAGCAAGGCGCCCGATAGGGAGATTGGAGTTTTTGATGAGTGTAGACTCACCTCTTAATTGATGTTGTTCACAGGTCCACCTTTCCGGCAGCAAGGCGCCCGATATGGAGATTGGAGGTTTTGATGAGCCTGGAATCACCTCTTAATTGCTGCTGTTCCCCGGTCCACATTTCCGGCAGCAAGGCGCCTGTTGGGAGATTCCGGGTTTTGAAGAGGGTGGAATCACTCCATAATTGCTGTTGTTCCTAGGTCCAAGTTTCCGGCAGCAAGGCGCCCGATATGGAGATTGGAGGTTTTGATGAGCGTGGAATCACCTCTTAATTTCTGTTGTTCACAGGTCCACCTTTCCGACAGCAAGGCGCCCGATAGGGAGATTGGAGGTTTTGATGAGTGTAGACTCACCTCTTAATTGATGTTGTTCACAGGTCCACCTTTCCGACAGCAAGGCGCCGGATATGGAGATTGGAGGTTTGGATGAGCCTGGAATCACCTCTTAATTGCTGCTGTTCCCCGGTCCACATTTCCGACAGCAAGGCGCCTGTTGGGAGATTCCGGGTTTTGAAGAGGGTGGAATCACTCCTTAATTGCTGTTGTTCCTAGGTCCAAGTTTCCGGCAGCAAGGCGCCCGATATGGAGATTTGAGGTTTTGATGAGCGTGGAATCACCTGTTAATTTCTGTTGTTCACAGGTCGTCCTTTCCGACAGCAAGGCGCCCGATAGGGAGATTGGAGGTTTTGATGAGTGTAGACTCACCTCTTAATTGATGTTGTTCACAGGTCCACCTTTCCGACAGCAAGGCGCCCGATAGGGAGATAGGAGGTTTTGATGAGCCTGGAATCACCTCTTAATTGCTGCTGCTCCCCGGTCCACATTTCCGGCAGCAAGGCGCCTGTTGGGAGATTCCGGGTTTTCAAGAGGGTGGAATCACACCTTAATTGCTGTTGTTCCTAAGTCCAAGTTTCCTGCAGCAAGGCGCCCGATAGGGAGATTGGAGGTTTTGATGAGCGTGGAATCACCTCTTAATTTCTGTTGTTCACAGGTCCACCTTTCCGACAGCAAGGCGCCCGATATGGAGATTGGAGGTTTTGATGAGTGTAGACTCACCTCTTAATTGATGTTGTTCACAGGTCCACCTTTCCGACAGCAAGGCGCCCGATAGGGAGATTGGAGGTTTTGATGAGCCTGGAATCACCTCTTAATTGCTGCTGTTCCCCGGTCCACATTTCCGACAGCAAGGCGCCTGTTGGGAGATTCCGGGTTTTGAATAGGGTGGAATCACTCCTTAATTGCTGTTGTTCCTAGGTCCAAGTTTCCGGCAGCAAGGCGCCCGATATGGAGATTGGAGGTTTTGATGAGCGTGGAATCACCTCTTAATTGATGTTGTTCACAGGTCCACCTTTCCGACAGCAAGGCGCCCGATAGGGAGATTGGAGGTTTTGATGAGTGTAGACTCACATCTTAATTGATGTTGACACAGGTCCACCTTTCCGGCAGCAAGGCGCCCGATATGGAGATTGGTGGTTTTGATGAGCCTGGAATCGCCTCTTAATTGCTGCTGTTCCCCGGTCCACATTTCCGGCAGCAAGGCGCCTTTTGGGAGATTCCGGGTTTTGAAGAGGGTGGAATCACTCCTTAATTGCTGTTGTTCCTAGGTCCAACTTTCCGGCAGCAAGGCGCCCGATATGGAGAGTGGAGGTTTTGATGACCGTGGAATCACCTCTTAATTTCTGTTGTTCACAAGTCCACCTTTCCGACATCAAGGTGCCCGATAGGGAGATTGGAGGTTTTGATGAGTGTAGACTCACCTCTTAATTGATGTTGTTCACAGGTCCACCTTTCCGACAGCAAGGCGCCCGATAGGGAGATTGGAGGTTTTGATGAGCCTGGAATCACCTCTTAATTGCTGCTGCTCCCCGGTCCACATTTCCGGCAGCAAGGCGCCTGTTGGGAGATTCCGGGTTTTCAAGAGGGTGGAATCACACCTTAATTGCTGTTGTTCCTAAGTCCAAGTTTCCGGCAGCAAGGCGCCCGATAGGGAGATTGGAGGTTTTGATGAGCGTGGAATCACCTCTTAATTTCTGTTGTTCACAGGTCCACCTTTCCGACAGCAAGGCGCCCGATATGGAGATTGGAGGTTTTGATGAGTGTAGACTCACCTCTTAATTGATGTTGTTCACAGGTCCACCTTTCCGACAGCAAGGCGCCCGATAGGGAGATTGGAGGTTTTGATGAGCCTGGAATCACCTCTTAATTGCTGCTGTTCCCCGGTCCACATTTCCGACAGCAAGGCGCCTGTTGGGAGATTCCGGGTTTTGAATAGGGTGGAATCACTCCTTAATTGCTGTTGTTCCTAGGTCCAAGTTTCCGGCAGCAAGGCGCCCGATATGGAGATTGGAGGTTTTGATGAGCGTGGAATCACCTCTTAATTGATGTTGTTCACAGGTCCACCTTTCCGACAGCAAGGCGCCCGATAGGGAGATTGGAGGTTTTGATGAGTGTAGACTCACATCTTAATTGATGTTGACACAGGTCCACCTTTCCGGCAGCAAGGCGCCCGATATGGAGATTGGTGGTTTTGATGAGCCTGGAATCGCCTCTTAATTGCTGCTGTTCCCCGGTCCACATTTCCGGCAGCAAGGCGCCTATTGGGAGATTCCGGGTTTTGAAGAGGGTGGAATCACTCCTTAATTGCTGTTGTTCCTAGGTCCAAGTTTCCGGCAGCAAGGCGCCCGATATGGAGATTGGAGGTTTTGATGAGCGTGGAATCACCTCTTAATTTCTGTTGTTCACAGGTCCACCTTTCCGACAGCAAGGCGCCCGATAGGGAGATTGGAGGTTTTGATGAGTGTAGACTCACCTCTTAATTGATGTTGTTCACAGGTCCACCTTTCCGACAGCAAGGCGCCGGATATGGAGATTGGAGGTTTTGATGAGCCTGGAATCACCTCTTAATTGCTGCTGTTCCCCGGTCCACATTTCCGACAGCAAGGCGCCTATTGGGAGATTCCGGGTTTTGAAGAGGGTGGAATCACACCTTAATTGCTGTTGTTCCTAAGTCCAAGTTTCCTGCAGCAAGGCGCCCGATAGGGAGATTGGAGGTTTTGATGAGCGTGGAATCACCTCTTAATTTCTGTTGTTCACAGGTCCACCTTTCCGACAGCAAGGCGCCCGATATGGAGATTGGAGGTTTTGATGAGTGTAGACTCACCTCTTAATTGATGTTGTTCACAGGTCCACCTTTCCGACAGCAAGGCGCCCGATAGGGAGATTGGAGGTTTTGATGAGTGTAGACTCACCTCTTAATTGCTGTTGTTCGCAGGTCCACCTTTCCGGCTGCAAGGCGCCAGATAGGGAGATTGGAGGTTTTGATGAGCCTGGAATCACCTCTTAATTGCTGCTGTTCCCCGGTCCACATTTCCGGCAGCAAGGCGCCTGTTCGGAGATTCCGGGTTTTGAAGAGGGTGGAATCACTCCTTAATTGCTGTTGTTCCTAGGTCCACGTTTCCGGCAGCAAGGCGCCCGATATGGAGATTGGAGGTTTTGATGAGCTTGGAATCACCTCTTAATTGATGTTGTTCACAGGTCCACCTTTCCGACAGCAAGGCGCCCGATAGGGAGATTGGAGGTTTTGATGAGTGTAGACTCACCTCTTAATTGCTGTTGTTCTCAGGTCCACCTTTCCGGCAGCAAAGCGCCCGATATGGAGATTGGAGGTTTTGATGAGCCTGGAATCACCTCTTAATTGCTGCTGTTCCCCGGTCCACATTTCCGGCAGCAAGGCGCCTGTTGGGAGATTCCAGGTTTTGAAGAGGGTGGAATCACTCCTTAATTGCTGTTGTTCCTAGGTCCAAGTTTCCGGCAGCAAGGCGCCCGATATGGAGATTGGAGGTTTTGATGAGCGTGGAATCACCTCTTAATTGATGTTGTTCACAGGTCCACCTTTCCGACAGCAAGGCGCCCGATAGGGAGATTGGAGGTTTTGATGAGTGTAGACTCACCTCTTAATTGATGTTGTTCACAGGTCTACCTTTCCGGCAGCAAGGCGCCCGATAGGGAGATTGGAGGTTTTGATGAGCCTGGAATCACCTCTTAATTGCTGCTGTTCCCCGGTCCACATTTCCGGCAGCAAGGCGCCTGTTGGGAGATTCCGGGTTTTGAAGAGGGTGGAATCACTCCTTAATTGCTGTTGTTCCTAGGTCCAAGTTTCCGGCAGCAAGGCGCCCGATATGGAGATTGGAGGTTTTGATGAGCGTGGAATCACCTCTTAATTGATGTTGTTCACAGGTCCACCTTTCCGACAGCAAGGCGCCCGATAGGGAGAGTGGATGTTTTGATGAGTGTAGACTCACCTCTTAATTGCTGTCGTTCCCAGGTCCACCTTTCCGGCAGCAAGGCGCCCGATAGGGAGATTGGAGGTTTTGATGAGCCTGGAATCACCTCTTAATTGCTGCTGTTCCCCGGTCCACATTTCCGGCAGCAAGGCGCCTGTTGGGAGATTCCGGGTTTTGAAGAGGGTGGAATCACTCCTTAATTGCTGTTGTTCCTAGGTCCAAGTTTCCGGCAGCAAGGCGCCCGATATGTAGATTGGAGGTTTTGATGAGCGTGGAATCAACTCTTAATTTCTGTTGTTCACAGTTCCACCTTTCCGACAGCAAGGCGCCCGATAGGGAGATTGGAGGTTTTGATGAGTGTAGACTCACCTCTTAATTGATGTTGTTCACAGGTCCACCTTTCCGACAGCAAGGCGCCCGATAGGGAGATTGGAGGTTTTGATGAGCCTGGAATCACCTCTTAATTGCTGCTGTTCCCCGGTCCACATTTCCGGCAGCAAGGCGCCTGTTGGGAGATTCCGGGTTTTGAAGAGGGTGGAATCACTCCTTAATTGCTGTTGTTCCTAGGTCCAAGTTTCCGGCAGCAAGGCGTCCGATAGGGAGATTGGAGGTTTTGATGAGTGTGGAATCACCTCTTAATTGATGTTGTTCACAGGTCCACCTTTCCGGCAGCAAGGCGCCCGATATGGAGATTGGAGGTTTTGATGAGCCTGGAATCACCTCTTAATTGCTGCTGTTCCCCGGTCCACATTTCTGGCAGCAAGGCGCCTGTTGGGAGATTTCGGGTTTTGAAGAGGGTGGAATCACTCCTTAATTGCTGTTGTTCCTAGGTCCAAGTTTCCGGCAGCAAGGCGCCCGATATGGAGATTGGAGGTTTTGATGAGCGTGGAATCACCTCTTAATTGATGTTGTTCCCAGGTCCATCTTTCCGGCAGCAAGGCGCCCGATATGGCGATTGGAGGTTTTGATGAGCGTAGAATCACCTCTTGATGTTTTTCACAGGTCCTTCCCGGCAGCAAGGTGTATGCGTGGATGTGCGATTGGTGTGATGGCTAATGGTCCGGAATGATTAAATCGGAAGGCGTAGTTTGAACAAATCTTGTCGGTTTCGTTACATTTACCTACGCGAAGATTTCCAGAAAGTCACGTGTGCCCCTAACATTCAGTGACGCTTAAATGCTCTTTGGTAAGATATGATGTGACATCTTCTCCTCACTGCTTTTTATATCAGTAATTCATTTTTATCTCAGGAACATTATTACAATTTTAAAACAATAAATTCTGGCTGCAAATTTTGATAAGTTTCAAAAAAGAATCAATCAATTTTGTATTATGCAAATTATAATTTGACTAGCTTAAAAGCCGTGTGGACTTTTAAGCTAAATCCTACGGAGGGCTAATTAGGCCACCAGACAGAAATTAAAGAACCCCTGGTGTTGCTTAGAAAACAGCAGTGATAATTTTGAAGAAATAACTTTGAATATCTCAATTCACTGAATAGCAATTTAACTCTGAGTTGGCCTCTAATTCCAACTCCGTCCAAAAGACCGATTTGAGCACAAATCCGATTAGGGCCGATATTCCTATTCAGGTCGGAAATTGAATTTTTAACTTACAAACTCCGTGGAACTTCAATTGAGTTGAGATCTTCAGATTACAAACTGTGCGGAAATTCAAAATGTCACGTGGCGAAACTTTTCCTTTAACTCTGATTCTATGGCATTTTGAAAAAAATCAATTTGATTTACTCAAAATTTTGGAGTTATTATAAACAGAATTTCAAACAAAAAATAAATTGAAATTAACAAAGTTTTTGTGTCACGTTAAACTCAATATAAGTTTTGAAAAAATTACAATAATTAATTTTATTCAATTATTTTAACATTTGTATTTCAAACTGTTCCCTACTCATCCGGACAGAAATCCTAATACTGTGTGTTCAAGGACCAAGTAAAAGAAAGCTCTTCAACCCCGGAATCATCATGATTCCAAAAAGGTACAACATGTCTATGTAGAGGAAGTGTGGTCCGAATTAAAGGGTTTCAAAAACACAGACGAACAGAAAGAATTTTCCGTTTATTTATTAAGAAGATGACAAAATCAAACGCGTACAATTTAAATATTTGTGAATTATTTTAACAGGACGCAAAGTACGGCGCTGAAATCCTAAGTCGAATTGAGATAGTGTAAGATGCCTTTTAAAATCTAAACAAAGTATTAAAAAACTGGAAGATTTTATAAGAAACAAAGAAAAGTGTGATGAATAGTTAGGTAACAACCGTCCTACTATGTGACAGTGAATGCAGGACAATGTCCTCACAGATGAAGAAGAAGTGTGAAGCAACGGAAATGTAGTTCAAAAGAAATATCCTGAGAATGCCATGAATTGAACATATGAGCAACAATGAAGTAAAAGGAAATATAAAAGACACTTATACTTAAAAAACAAGACATTTCTAGACTACATAATGAGGAAAGGGGGTTCGGAAAGTTTGATATTCTGGGGACAGATTTAAAGGAAGAAGGGCAGATAAAACCAACACATAGTCTAGCTAATAAGTTTAAATAAATGAATGGTGGAACAAGGTTAGGAGTGATATTAAAAAGACAACAATAATTAAAATTGCAAGGAACAATGAATTATTTAAGGCCATGATTACGAACAGCACATAGAAGAAGAATTACTATTTAAGACAATTCGTACATTATTTACATTATTCGGACTATTGTCCTCATCTTTATCGCCATATTTATTACAACGTTTCGGCCGTTGTACGCTCCAACCTTCTTCAGGTGGTTGAATTGTCGAACTGAACCCTCTATTTCGCTCACTGGGGTAGACTGTTCTAGTTCCACGTGCCATGTTTAATGGATGTCAGTTATCCGTTGTCTCCTGTTAATCTCCCTCTGAAAGTTCTCCACTGCCTTAATCGGGTATTGAACTCAGACACTTTGGGTCCTGTCACTGAATCTAAGGCCTTTATCCACTGTGCCATCTCAGAAATATAGACAAATACTGAAGACAATTCGCCCTTTCTTCTAGATAATAAATACGAATGTCAGTGTCTAATTGTCACGCTTTTACGCCTTTACCCCTAGAGGCCGTAGACCAACCTATTATACGATTTTAGAACCAGGCCAACGCCGTGAAAAAATTAAAAACGTTCCGGGCTCTATCCAGATCCGCATTCTTGAAATTCTGGATTCCTGCGATTATTTTCAGCGACTTTTAACGCGATGTTTTGCGACGAATTTTTTATACAATAACAATTTTTATAAGTTTGAAATAAATTGGGAAATGATAGAAATTAATTGCAAAATCCAGCTAAAGTCACCCATAATAATTGTTTGTACAGAAAGAAAGGACTTACGTAAATCAAATTGTCTTTAAATTAAGTGGCGGCAAAAGAATTATCGTTGAACTTTTAAACGGTAAGCCTAAATATTAATGCACTACTTGAATGCGGTGATCAATATTGAATTCTTCTGAAGTTCAGTGTTGCCTATCCCATATACTCCTCCCTAACTATTGTGATAACGTCCAAATGAATAGCTCTCTACATGAAAGAGCTTAAAATGCAGTTTTTTTCAGCTAGTGTTATTTATTTTTTCTTTTTGAATATTAACAGTTGCTCATTTCTCATTCGTATTCTTGTTACAATATTCATGCTGTTTACTTGCTACGTCCACAATATTCTTTGTAGTTTATGTTGATTTTAGTTTTCTGTTTTATGTAGACATTGTCTAGCATACAGTTTCCTATGGGAGATAAGAAATAGCAAGTCGCTCACCTCACAAAATAACGAAACCTAAATATTAATTGGAATAAAGAAAAATGCTTTCCGAAAGCTAAGTAAATTAAGTAAAACGAAAACTTTGTTAGAAACAAGCATAGGACAGCTACACAGTTAAGTCCTATCTGTCCTGCTAAATAGCAGTTAATTATGGACAATTTCCGGACAGATGAAGACACTTGAGGCCAAACAAATCTGGTTCGGCAAAACGATACTGGAAATAGCAAGAGACGAACATGACATGAACAACGGTGAAGGTTTCTATGAATTTGGAACATAGCACATAAGACACGCGGATTGCGCAGGGTTAATGGCAGACAGAAATAAAAACAATTTGAACCCCTATAGAAGGTATTGCAGAAAAACTAATAGAAAAATTGAAACATAAACCATATTTGTACTTATAAACAGAAAGAGACAGCTGAAATATTTACGATACCTAACGAGGAAGACAAGTTAGTAAATGTCACACTCACTGTACATATTCAGTCAGTTATGCGGCAAGCGTGATAAACGCTTAGACGATCATGTATCTTTCGATACATGACTGACGAGGCAGATTATTTTCCCGCAGGACGTTGTCTTTCTGCGGTAGACCAGTCGCCATCCAAGGCCACGGTCTGTCCCGCTATTTACATATTCACAGATGAGGACAGTAGAAGACGATTCATACATTTCTCAAGGATATTAGCACGTAAGTGAATGTAATGAATTAAACTGGAATTCAAATTAGGCTCTCCAATTCCTCAATCCGAACCGCTAACCATTACTCTACCGCATAAGTGAGAGAGATAAATAGAGATTAACCACTCAAAATAAGAATGGATGGATATATTTGGGCTTGCGTGTAATAGCGAAAATATTAGTAAGAACGGCATATATAATAAAAAGAAGCATACAAAAGCCTCGTTTTCGATTATTTCAAAATAAATATGTCAGGAAGAAAATATGATATTTAGAAAACGCATGATGGTGTCTTCATAACAAATGGAGTTATAAACAAGTAGTTAAAACTTATTTATGAATATCGAAAACGAAAAGCAAGGAAGGTGATTTAAATAGAAACGTAAAGATGGCAGTAATTGAATTAAGATCAGTAAAATGTAGTATATTAAGCTTGTTCTGAATAAATTCTTCATGATATATATATATATATATATATATATATATATATATATATGCATGTGTGTGTGTTTATATATATATATATATATATATATATATATATATATATATATATATATATTCAAGTTCATATTTGGATTTGTGACAGATCAGCTGAGATGGAATAAAATTAGATGACTATATTCAAAGCCGGTTAAAGAGAAATGGGCAAAGAAAAAGGTTAAAAACAAATTGAACAAAACGTTATATAGTGAAAGAAAGCAAAACCAGACTCCTTACGTCCAACTGATAGCTAGCATGATGTGAATAGTTCATTTATGAATCGGCAGTTTTAAGATGGCGCAGCTTAAACGGTGACACATTCATTTAGATCAAAATATGGCTTCCGGTTCACATTTGTCATTAGACAACAATTCAAACCCGTTTCCGGTTGTAAATCTGAAGAGAACAGGAGTAGATATTTTTGACATGAACACAATAACTAACTAATACATACATATATATATATATATATATATATATATATAATATTAAATGGACAAAGTACGACAATTATTCTAATATATTTTCTGTTTATATATTTATTATATATTTATATATATATTTAAATAATTGAATCTATAGAAATAGAGTATAAACAGAAATATATATATATATATATATATACATATATATATATATATATATATATATATATATATATATATATATAGGTGTGTGTCTGTGTGTTTTTTTGTCAAGTAGAGAATATTATATATATATATATATATATATATATATATATATATATATATATATGTCCGGACAATATCAGAGTATTAAATGTCACGTTTTCTTCTGTAAAAAGACTTCTCATCGGATTAAAGCATTTTTACTGCTGGACCTATATATATGCTGATGCGAATACGCATGAATGCGACGGAAAGAGGGTACTGCTAATTTTTTTTTAAATATGTTTTGGTTGTATAATATAGCTGATCTGAATTTGACATAAAATTGTTTCTTGATATGTGAATATATATATACTGGTATTATTTTCCTGTCGACATTAATTCCGGGCAGAAAATATTAGGTTGGTGCAAAAATAATATTTTCTCACATATGTGAGAAAACATTATTTTTCCACTAACCTAATACCTGCGAATTCGAACGTTGTGAAGTTCTTCATAACCCTGGCACTGGTTGACCCAAGACTTAGTGCTATTTTATTGGCGAAACTGTTTCGAATAAGCCAATGGCTGTTCTAATACCATCTCATATGACATATGTGATCAACTTTTGTAGCCTATTTATCTTCTTCAAATATAGATCACGCCAGCTTAGGCGCTCTTCTCAAGAAACTGGAAAGTCAGCAAAGAATAGTCGGAATGTAAAATGTAAACGAAACTTTCTGTCAGTATTCAATTTCCACTCCCCACAGTTTGTTTTAACATGGGGAACCCGAATGTTCCCAACCGGGATTCTGGTCGATTTCAGGTCTTAGCTAATCAATGCTTGTCTAAACTATATACCAATTTTAATCTCCATATTTCAAGAAGAGAAGGTCGCTCTAAAAAAGGCACAAGGTGCACTACAGTCGCCGGATCCATGGGAAATAACATCCATGTTATTGGATGTATTAGTAATAATGGATTAATTCATCATAAAATTAAAAGAGGTTCTTTCAAAAAAGAATGGACCAGGGAGTGCCTTAGAAAGGCAAATGAAATTTATGAAAGGGAAGTTGACTTAGTTATTGATAACGCTCCTTATCATACTTCAGTTGAAGAAGTTGTGGATGAGGATGAATTTAGGCAACACCAAATTTTCAGACTTGCCCCCTATAGTCCGATGTTAAATCCCATTGAAAGTATTTGGTCAGTCATTAAAGCTGGCGTAAAAAGAAGTATGGCAGACTCAATTGTTGGGATTTTAAGAGGTGATGGCCAGGGATCTTTAACTATTAATGAATTCCGCCTCAGCAAGTTGAAGCGATGATCTCCGAGGCAAGTAATAATATTTCCCCTGAGACTTGAACTAACTTCGTATCTGGAATACAGAGATTACTTCCCTCTGTAATTAACTTAGATGATGTAATCTTTTAAATATTTTTTTTAGGAACGTTTATATTTTTTATATCCCTTTTAAGTAAAAATCAAATAATAAATATTAAATTTATTAGTATTATATTAATTCTCAATTTGAAGTTGATTAATCCATTTTGAAGTTGATTAATTTTTTTACCTGAAAGTAAGTCCATTTTGAGGTTGATTATTGTCATTTTGAATTTGAAAAGGTATAGTCATAGCCAGTCAAAAAAAAAGGGGGGGGGGTTCTATCCAAGCAGCGGAAAGGGGTCCGGTAAGAAATATACAACACCAATTCCTCAAAGACAGGGCGGGTGCTTCTCCAAACGACACTTTGTCTTTTGGGTGCTAAATAAATATTAGACTAATGCAAAAGTTCGTGCCCGATTCTTATAATTAATATATATATATATATATATATATATATATATATATATATATATTGGCCGCATCTTGTTTTGGTGACAATTTCTAGTGTATTCTACATTTAAACCATGCATCTTTCAGTTGCCAGTCAGATCATGTTGAATATTGACGTTTTGTTCACAAGAAAAGGCGTTGGTGATGGAGGATGAAAAGTTACGCTTTTGCGATCTTATGCTTTATGGATTTCGAAAACATTTAAACATGGGAACTGTGACAAAAAAATTAAAAAAATAATTTCATAGGCTTTGATCATGTTTCAGCTCTTCGGATGCTAAAAATGTGCAGAACCCGTGTATAAATCAATGAAGGTGCGTTTGGTGGAATTGCAAAGGGATAATCCAGCTTCTTTCAACCGGCTAAACTGTTTAGCCGGTTGAAAGAATCTCAAAATGAATTATCCCTACGCAATTCCATTAAACGCATCAAACTTCAAAGAAGTAGTGTGACCAACTCATCAATATCAGTGCGGCTATTTTAGTAAAAACAGCAGAAAGAAAAATTGAAAAGATATCATTTTCTACCAAGACAGCTTTAGAATTTTGGCGGACGTTGGTATTGTCTCCCAAAGTTGATATAATCTATAACTCAGCGCCTTAACAAATCAAAAACGGTTAGTTCCGAAACTGAGTTTCATAGTTGAAATGTAAATTTCTAGCAACTCAGGCATATATGTGTTTTTCCGAACGTTTATGATTTCTTAATAAACCTGTTTTTTTTTGGGGGGGGGGGTCTGAGTACGTTTTTTTTTTTTTTCGTTATGAATCAGTCATTTTCTTCCCGTATGTAGATGCGACGGTGTTCCTCAATAACACTATTCGTAACATTATTATTGTTGTCTTTTTCCAGGAGAACCGTCTGTCCCATGATCTGCTTGTGTTAACTTTTCAGCCTTTTGTAGGTGTTCAAGTGATTAATTTGCTTTGTACTTGAGCCTCGCTCAACAATAAATATCCGCCTATCTTCATCTAATGTACATCGCTCAAACTTGTGTGCCAGCTTGTAACGTGAAAATTAATTAAATATTTTGTAAAATTGGATGTCTGTCAGTATGTGTTTCTCTGCATAATCCAATAAAGGTGGATTTAAATCTGTAATTATTGGCTATATCAGCGTAGCGGGTTCTTCCGTCAAAGAGACAACCAATTTGGATATGTATGTCTTTACTAAATACTCATATTTAGCGCGCTTATAGTTTTGTAATTTGTCTCACGTTGTGAATGCTTAGATCACTCCAAAAGTTTGTTGCTATATTAGAAAATTAAAAATAAAATTTTACATAATCACAAAAAGTTGTTACTTAAGTATAAGTTAACTAAATAATTCTTTGCCATTTTGTAAGTCGTGTGGGGAGAAGTGACCACTAGAGCAACCTTGGGGAAAGATGGCGGTTTTGAAACAACTTATTTTGGGTTGACTGCCTTATAAATTTAATGTGGGTTTGTCTGCAGCAGCACCAATCGCCGAATACATCAAGTCTTTGGGAATAATGGCGTGAGTGAACGCACCGCCAGACACTGGATCCAGAATTTCAGGTCGGGAGATCTCTTCCTTTGTGATGAACCGCGTAGTGTCCGGCTATATTTCCAGGATGATGAGATTCTGAAGGGCGGATATAGAGGAGAATAACAGACCAACCTGTGGTGATCTTGCGGAACGCTTCCCGTTTTATGATGACTTTACCTGCACTGCAAATGGAAGACGTACAAGTTGGGCAGGTGGGTGCCTCACACACTGTCGGAAGCCAACAAGCAAAAACGTGTGACGCCTATTCTTAATTACTTTCTTGGTATCGCAACCTACTCATATTTGATTGAGTGCTCACCAGTGACGAAAGGTGGGTCCTGTATGATCCTTTTAAGCGTACCTGAGATTGGTGGTCAAACCACAATACCACCTCTATATCAACGCAAAATTATGCTCTGTATCTGGTGGACCAGTCGACAAATGGTGCACTATAACCTATTAGCCTAACCATCATAAAGAACCTGTACTCACAGCAGTTGAAGCGTGTACAACAGACCCTGAAGCAGAAGGAGCTAGCATTGTTTAATCGCAAGGTTTTACTGATCCTCTATCACAGTGTCAGCCTCGTGTAGCATGGTTGACCAAGGGAGACCAGCCGGCGATTTGTTTCGCTGAGACTCTTTCATCCAACTCAACCCCCGGTCTTTGAGCCAAATGACTATCACCTATTGCATTCCATAGACAACCAATTTTGTGGCAAATCCTTCGCAATGGAGGCAGATTTTGGCAGGGTTTTACAGATTTCTTTACGACCAAGTTTTTAGCTGGATTTCGCTATTAATTTTGATTATTCCCAAATTTATTTCCAAGTTATAAAAACTGTTATTGTAAAAAAAAAAAGAAAAAAAAGATCGTTTAAAAAATCACGTAAATAATCGAAAACAATCACTGTAATAAAAATTTGGGAATCCTAAATTTCAGGATTTCGTGTTCGGGTACGGTCCGGAATGTTTTTAATTTGCTCACAGAGGCAGCCTGATTCCAAAATGGTTTGATTTGTTCTTCTATAGGGACAAATTCATTTTGAAAGACTAATTTGAGAATAGTAGTTTTTCAATTTGAACATGAACTATTGAACGTTAGAGAGTTGTGTCCCTTTAATTGTTTTTATCAGTAGAAGCCAAGATGGCGGATTCAGAAAACATTCGCAGTAATGAAAACAATGGGAACACAAAATTTCAGGATTGTGGGTCAAGATCCGGCCCGAAATGAGTTTAATTTGCTCAAAGAGACAGCCTTATTCCAAAATGGTATATGCTAGTCTACGGCCTAGGGTAGTATAGTTAAAAAACTGACACACACTGACATTCGCATTTATTATATGGATGTTTAAATGTTGTCAGCTTTATATTTAATAAACGACTACAAAAACGTAGACGTCTGGATCTTTTTTTCTTCATGTGAATTTTCATTTTACAAAAAACTGCCAGAAAAATGATCGGTTCTCTGTAACGATCCAAGTTCCTGACTACTAATAGCATCTATCTTTACAAGAGCCAGTTGATACCGTGAATGGAGTACTGCGGCCATATATGGGCAGGAGCATCCAAGTCCTCAATTTCTATTAATGTAGACTCCAAAAGCGTCCCCGCATTCTTGTAGATGACGATATAACAGCTTTGTCAGAGTCGAGACATCGCAAGTTATTTGCCGTTCTATCCGTATTTCCATTGGAAGTATTCAAATGAATTAAGTCCTGGGTATGGGGATAAATTACATCCACGTCCAGGGGAAGAAAAACTACGTCCAACAGCAAGGCCTCTGATCAGGAGGCTTTGAGCAGCGTGGAACCACCTCTTAATTGCTGGTGTTCCCACGTCCACCTTGACCCGGTGTGGTGGCACCTGTTAGGGTCCCAGCTATGGGCGAATAGTTAACCCTGAAACCGAGGTAAAAAGTATTATGAAAATGTAAAATTAGGTTTTAATAAGAGAAATACTTTGTAAAAAAATTATTACCAGAAATAAATTTTTGAAGAAAAAAAATCTATTACCAGCAAAACGTTTTTGAAAACAAAACTATTACCAGCAATATAGTTTTGAAAAAAATATTACCATCAATACGGTTTTGAAAAAAAAATTATTACCAGCAATATGTTTTTGAAAATATTACCAGCTATACAATTTTGAGGGGAAAAATTATTACCAAAAATAGATTTTTGACAAAACAAAAATATTACCAGGAAGAAAATAAGTTGTCGGCATTAAATGACCCATTGAGTTTGATATACCGTAAAAAAAAAAAATAACAAACAAAACCAAATGAATTAAATTCCTTAGTTGATTCTAAACTTCACTGCTATGACTCGCCAAGCCTTACACATTGTAGTGAACCAACATTATTCTCTTCGAATTCCTTTGGATAGTTTAGTTCCACTGGAACAGCTTCTTCCCATGAACTATCATGGAACCGACTCTCAATAGGATGCTTCTCCGACCACTACAGTCTTAATGTATCCGCATAAGTTTTGCCACTTATTCTGTAAGCCACTACCTCGATACACCACGAGCCTTGTACCGGGCGAATACCATTGCAAAAAGAAAGAAAGAAATAAAAAAAAGAGAGAAAGAAAAAAGCTAGGAGCAAATAAAACAGAATTGGCACGTGAATTGTTAGTTATCATTGATACTACATGCATAACATATTTGCCCGTGAAATTTCCTCACCTCGAATAAGATCTCCTCATCAAAAAGTAATTTTTAAATTAGCGCCTTCCTCGAATAAGTACCTCCCATATGAAAAAGGTAAATTGGTGTGGTGTAATTAAGCACCGTGCAGAATGAGAACCCGGCGTGACCATGTCGTTAGGCTCAATTGCACACAAATACAATTCAGAAAGCTATGAATTCGTTTCTTCTCCGCCTCCAAGCTGTAGAGTAAATAGCAGAACAGACTGCATTTAATAGCCTTGGTTGGTAACCATTCTGAGATATTGCCTCGATATAAACAGCCATATCCTACTAGTAAGTCCATTGAAACTCTTCAAACGAATGAGGCAGAGAAAGTGTATGTGTGATTATTAGGTAATTAGGTAAAACCGTATTTTAATTTAACAAAACCTCTCATTCTAAATGGTCATAAGATTGGCTCATATTTGCTTATAGGAGCGAGACTAATTAAACAGTTTGATATTCGGCTAGGTGATTAGAAAATGTAGGAAGCCATTTGCAATATAGTGATTTACTAAGCGTAGCTTAGATGTGGCACAAAGTAGAACGTTTAGCGCACACAGTGAGAATCAAACTATTCGGCAAATGATTTATCTATCGAGACAAGGTTGGTAACTATTATACCAAGTGGAAATGTCCAAAAGCCAGTTTTCAATGGGTTCGTGTATAATTATCTGTCGTTTTTTTTTTTGGGGGGGCGAGGTATTTGTTAATAAAAATTGCTGATTAGTTTACTGTTATTAACAAAAAATATTCTGTTTTCAGGTTATAATAAAGCGTGTCGATAATCATAGGCTCTGGAATAATCATTTAAAAATGTTATTGTTTAATTTTTATGTTTTTT
>OZ010597.1:57602133-57619633 GCA_963932145.1 Acanthosepion lycidas | reverse complement strand
ATAATATTAGTGGTAAATATACATATATATGCAAAATCCACAGGTGCATATACACACATGTATATTTTTGAATAAAAAATTCCGAGAGGTTAGAATCCAGGTAGAACTCAATGTCCAGGACAGAGTAAGGATATAATAAAAAGGCTTAAACACTAATATTCCATAGTCATAATTTAGTCCATTGGAATCGAAAATACGATTCAATTCATCAGACCTACAAATTCAAAAAGAAACAGAAAAAAACTACTCCGGAAATAAAAATAGAATTTAGAGAGAGTGTAAGTATGAGAGTGTGGGACGAATGTTAGTTCATAAGAGAGGGGTAATATAGGAGTGAATTTAACTGAGAGGGTTTTTTGTATAAAACTAGGTGTGAGTGGAAGGGTGGAAACATGATTGTTTTCGGATGTCTAATACAATAAAGATACATTTCATGGTGACATACACACACCATGGCCGATCAAATGTTAAAGAAGGAGGGAGAGGTAAGAAAAGAAGTGGTGGGGAAGAAAGATGGGGCGGATGAAATTAAAATTAAAAGGGACGCTGTGAAATTGAGAACATTTGACAAAAATAATATCGACTACAGGTTACAAATCAAATATAAGCAATAAATATGACGATTATCTAATCTAGCGAGGACCTATATTTTTATGTTCAAAACGCATGCTAATACACACATACACAATAACTTATACACGTATATACTTACACATCGCCGTGTACCTACATACACACATACATATACCCATGTACACATACACATATATGCACATATTCACACAAATACACACATACATATACATACACACACATATACACATATACATATATCTGATTCAATATCTCTGATACTAAGCGCTTTCTAATAATTACCGCGCATATGATATACAAATAATTACACCTACATATATACATATACCCTCGGCCATGGTCTGTGTATGTCACCACGAAATGTATCTTTATTGTATTAGACATCCGACAACAATCATTTTTCCCCCTTCCGCTCACACCTAGTTTTATACAAAAAACCCGCTCAGTTAAATTCACTCCTATATTACCCCTCTCTTATGAATTAACATTCGTCCCACACTCTCATACTTACACTCTCTCTAAATTCTATTTTTATTTCCGGAGTAGGTTTGATCTGTTTTCTTTTTGAATTTGTAGGTCTGATGAATTGGATCGTATTTACGATTCCAATGGAATAAATTATGACCATGGAATATTAGTGTTTAAGCCTTATATATATATATATATATATATATATATATATATATATATATATATATATATATATATATATATATATATATATATATATATATATATATATATATATATATAATTGAAGAAAATGGTAATATAGATTAATTACAAAAGCGGAGGAAAGGATGCAAAAGCGATAAAGGTTCGATTCCTGACAAATGCAGAATATTTCTTTAGTAATCTATTCCGCGATTTATTTCATTTTAAAAAGGCATAAAACCTATTCAGCGCACGCTCACACACACACACACATATACATATATATATATATATATATATATATATATATATATATATTGCAGCTTGCGGTACCTTTGGAAAGTGCCTGAAAACCATATCACGGTTTCGCAGAAGCCTTGTTATTGAACACTTGGGGTTTGTCGATAGCTGTGCTTGCACATAATCACACAAGTCATTGTGACAGAGGGTTTGAGTGTTCAAATTTTTTATCGCGCTAGATAACACGCTCTCTCTAAGAAACTGTAATTAAGGTCTGCCCAGCATATTTACGTTATAAGCCCCAGGTGTGCACTGTGGGTCTTGAACAGATGCTCCTGAACAAACGTCTTCTGTAGGGATTGGCTAGCCGTCCTAGTAGACTGGTATACTCAAACACAAGTGGCCAGTTTTTTATGTATATTTATACACACACATAAACACACACACACACACACATATATATATATATATATATATATATATATATATATATATATACAGAGAGAGAGAGAGAGAGAGAGAGATAAACGTGTCAGCGCGTGTGTTTGTATGTGTGCATCTTTGGGCAGCAATCCCTGTTTTATACAATTTCATTAAATTCAACATACAAATTACTGTGCTCAAGCTTTTTATATCATGTTTCTTTACTACGCCAACATCTGGTGATGCTCTAACTCAGTTTTACTCCCTCTGTCTATAGAAGGCGCAGTATGACTGTTATTCATCAATATTGAAGCCGCTGGCTTAATCGACCATACGTCTGACCTCCTTGCTAAATCAGTCAGCTGAAAGATACAATGATCTGCGCGGCTTAATATGTGCACGCGTGGCGTCGCCATCAAGACTTCCCTTTTTCCTTTAATACGCAACTTACAAATTAGGTTTACTCTCTGATTTATCCTCCTATATATGCATCTATCTTTCCTAGTGCTTCATTGACGTCTGTAACATCGGTTTGAAATGTAACTACGTTTTGGTATTTATTGTGTGATACATTTTATTTTACTTTTCTCAAATTGACTTATAAATTTTGGATATCATGTGATAACAATCAGACAAACAACACACATCGTAACTTTCCCTAACAATGACCTTTTACCGTACATGAATAAAGCACAAAGAGACATGCACGCGGAATTTCTCAGAGTCTGTCTTTGGAGAAAGGAAAAACAATAATATTGAATGCTAGTGCCCTTATGTTGGCTTTTAATTCTACAACCTTACACAGGTTATTCCAGCGTTGCTAGGAAACGGTCAAAATGGATCCAGATTAGATCACCAAAGCCCATATAACTCTGCGAAGGCGACCAGCAACACGGAAACGGACATTAACAATAAGACGTGCGCTGTCTTGCCACCCCACACCGGCACTTACCCGGTGTAATATGCCACCGCGTAAATTGCTCGATATTCACCGCATTGTCGGATGCAAAACCGGGCGTGAGGTGCACTTAATGCAAATAAGAACAAAAACGCGAAATATATTTAAGATTGAAATTTTATCGAGTATGAACGTAACAAGTTTTGTAACATACCTACTTACGATAAAGTAACCAGTAGAACGGAAGGCAATGACATGAAAGTGTTTCAGTTTATGGTGATACATGGCTAGCAGTAGGTTAAATGAGCGGGCATCTAGTCAACTGTTGCTTGAGTAGTGCCGTTAAATCAGTTTTATCTTTAGAGGGAACGCTTCGATAAACTCGAAACAAATATAGACAATAAAATAACTGTCATACAGCTGGTGATTTTTTTTTTTATTAATTGGTTAGCTTTTTTTACGGCTTATCAATCTTTGGCAGTTTATGTAAAGCCCAAATTTTAGATTGTGATTTTTTTTTAATCAGATAATAAGGATCTACTGATAAAAGTCTTACTAATTGTAGAGGAGAAGAGGTGGATTTCTACTTTACCGAAGAGTATATGCGCGGCAGTGAATATAACGAACCCGACCTGAATTGGAACTCAGCTTTCCGATTTTTGATTCTGTGCCGTTATCCATCACACCAACCGAATATTTTTTTTATTTTATTTTAGCTGTAAGGATATTCTTATAAATACAGAATTGCAATTTTCTGTATATCACTCATCCTTGCATTTAAATGTCATTTCTGAAAGCAACACTTTTAAGATTTGTTTTTATAAGACAGAAATACACACAGTGACTTTCGT
The DNA here is from genome assembly GCA_963932145.1 of Acanthosepion lycidas. Taxonomy (NCBI): domain Eukaryota; kingdom Metazoa; phylum Mollusca; class Cephalopoda; order Sepiida; family Sepiidae; genus Acanthosepion; species Acanthosepion lycidas. Next base: position 57,615,973 of record OZ010597.1, on the reverse strand, counting down.
AGAAAAAAAATCCGACATACAATATTTTGCTCCGTGTACTTTAACACAAGTACAAACGCTTGCTTCCACATCTGAAGCAACATTGTGTCTTCGCGGAATCGATACATTAATCATTTGAATTTAGTCCGTTTGGCTCAGGGAAACAGCGTGTGTGTAAATAGAAACATTACATTTTCTTCGCTATAAGAAGAACAGCGGCTGATTTCATTGGGAAATGCGACTCGGAAGCCCCGTCTACTGATATAAGCTAATTCCGAAACGCAAACACCGAGAAGAATTAGCCTCGAAAAATCCACAGTATTCCTGTGAAAATACCAACAATTACTTCCGAATACTTCCTCTACTTCTACGTGTCGTTTCTCTTCAAGACCTCGTTCATTACGATAAGGAAAGATTGCTTGGCAAATTTGATACTCTCAGAACAGATTAAAGGAAAAAGCGAGTTTGAGCGAATTCCGAAACGCAAGCACCAACCAGATTTAGCCTCGAAAAATCCACAGTATTGCTGTGAAAATACCAACAATTATTTCCGAATACTTCCTTTACTTCTACGTGCCATATGTCTTTAAGACCTCGGTGATCACGATAAGGAAAGTTTGCTTGGAAAATTTGATACTCTCAGAACAGATTAAAATTTGAGGGAATGAGTAACGGAGTAAGGTTTGGGAGAGATGTCAAAAAGAGAGAAGTCATGAAAAAGATAGGAAATTGCGGAGTGCCATATTCACCGACGTCCCCTTTTGTAAAATTAATGCTGGATAGTATTCTATTATGTTCCCTCTTTTAATGCAAGATCATTTTGTACCCTATGCAATCTCAGAAAATAGTAGAAAAAAATGAAATAAAATCCGGCCGAAGTGTTAAACCATCCATACCCACGTCTAATCTGATGACTTGACATCCTGGAAGGATTTTAAATAAGACTAGATAAACTGTCAGTGAAAATGGGTGGTGGCCAGAGTCATCATTCTGCCAGAAGTATTTCAGTATGGTTGTCGGTCAGGTACGTTCAGTGATTCTAAACGTGCTAGGGCATTTTAATGTAATGAGCACTGATATCTTTTAAGTTCTTTGTAAAGTAAATCTTCCAATACTTTCAGGTTTATTCGAGGTATTTCAAGGAATTTTAACCTCTTTTACGCAAAACGGTCTTCCTGAGGACTGATACCTCAGTACCATCCGCATGCGGTTCAAGTGACCAGCGAAAACGTTGATAGCGCATCATCGCTATTTCTATGAATTCGCTGAGGTTCTGAAGATTGTGATAAGGAATAGAGAATAGAAAAAGAAAAAAGTAAAACGTAGCATAACACACATACAACAGAATTAAGCTATCTAAGAGTAACCATCAAGCCGCTACCTTTGCTGGTGATATAATGATATGTAATTTAAATATTAGAAGGGAAATTAAAATTGTGTCCTCACGGATGAAGAAAAGACTTGGTAAAGGAGAAATATGGTTCTACAGAGGATTGCTGAAAGTACAATGAATAGAGCATGTGAGCAATGACGAAGTCCTCGAAACAGTGGCAAAAAGAACACATATATAACATCAGGTAGAGAGAAATTTCTGGGATACATAATAAGGAAAGAGATGCATCTATCTCAGTAAATAAGTCTGTGTAGGTATACTTACTTGATTTTGGATATAATTCTACATCTTACTAAAATATAACGCCTAACTTTTCACACGGCTGTTGCTTTTACGATAGTGAAGTTAAGAATTCTATTATTTAGCGGATACTTACTCATTTTAAGTATTCTTATATAGCGATACATTTCGTTTTGTTTTTACAAGTGACATAGCTTACAATAAGCAGAATTTTCACTACTGGGCAGTAAGCAATGAAAGACCTTTTCGCAGCGACGGTGCTATGCTCTGTTATACATGTTTGTATTTTGAGACCTTCGATTTTGTTTTCAGATGAGGACCTGTATGTTTTACTACAGCTTGTTAAAACGCAATGCCACAATGTTCACACCGTTCTTGGTGTGTTGAGAATGAAGTAAAGCAGGTTGGCAGAATTCTTTTATTTAGCTGATGCTTAATCGTTATTTTTTTTTTAATATTCTTATATAAAAATATATTTCCTGCAAATGTTTTTACAACTGACGTATCCCAAATTTCTCTGCGTCAATAAGCAGACTTTTCACTAGTGGGTGGCAAGCAATCCAAACTAACTCAAAGAAGGACTTCGGCGCAGCGAACTAACGAAGGTGTGGCGTGCTGTCGTAAATGTTGGCATTTTACGCCATTATTTATTTTTGAGATAAGGAAGGAGGTCGAGTGTTTGCAGTATTTTCCGACACGTATGCTGAAAGTCTTAGATTGTTCGGAAAATGATGTCCAATTTTGAAATCAACTTTTATTCCTGAATTTACACAGTGTTTAAACCAGCAAAAATATTTAACCCTAAACATCTATATATTTCTGCAATCAAGCTACAAGGATATGCGTTTACAATAAAACGTCTGGGCAATTAAAAGAAAGAAAAAAAAAACTATAATTCCAACAAATGATTTATTTTTTATGGAAATATTTCGGCTACTTTTTTCTTTCTTTTAATTATGCAACTACCAACGGAGACAAGCATCCTAATTTTGAAAACGTCTGGGCATTTTTTTTAAAACCTTGAATGCAGTTTCAGTACCTTTGTTTTTTGAAACGAAATTATCGAGATGCTTGGAAATGTGGTAGTCAGTGGGCCAGAAATCAGAGGTTTATGGTGGATATAACAAATTCTCGTATCCAAACTCGTTGAGTCCTTATACTGCCTGTCCTGGGTATGACGATAAACTACACCCGCATTCTGGGTAAGATGATAAACTACGTCCAACAGCAAGGCCTCTGATCAGGAGGTTTTAAGGGGCGTGGAACCTACTCTTAATTGCTGGTGTTCTCAGGTCCACGCTGACCCGGGGTGGTAGCACCTGTTAGGGTCCCAGCTATGGGCTAATATCTAACCTCGAAACTGAGGTAAAAAGCATTGTAAAAGTATAAAAATAGGTTTTAGTACTAGAAATAGTTTGTAAGAAAATATTATTACCAGAAATAAATTTTCGAAGAAAAAAAATATTACCAGCAATACATTTTTTTGAATAATATTACCAGCTATACATTTTTTTTCAAGAAAAAAATATTAACAGAAATACATTTTTAACAAAACAAAATATTACCAGGAAAAAAGTTGTCGGCATTACATGACCCATTGAGGTTGATATACCGTAAAACACAACAAACCAAACAAATGAAACCTTATACTGCCATCCAAGCGAAAAGTGGCCGACACTGTCTTTAAGTAGAATTGGACCTCGTCGATTAAACAATGCTGGTCATCATGAGCTGAACTGAATGTGCATTTCATACGGATGCTATCAGTAAGCATCTGCATATTCTCCAGAAAGCTGGAACGGAGAGCGCCAATGTCAACCACCAGATAGTCACTATAATCTCGATTTTGGAAACTGTTTGCATACTTATGATGAAGAACCATTGTACCGATCGATTACGATTGTCATCACAAGTTACTATTCGATAAAGAAATGGATCATTCGATTTTTGCAAATGCAGTATCGAACACACTTCAAAACATCGAACTCTTTGACTTTCATTGAGTTCATGTCGAAACCGTCTATCGAGTTTCTTCATCTTTTTTTCTTGAGATGTTCCGATATTCTTGAAATGCTGATACCCATTATCAGAGTTACTTTTCTGACACGTTTTTTTCATTTGACTAGTGTCTTTAGATTTTCATTGGGAATTGCAGATGGGCGCCTATACGACCTTGATCTTCAAGACTCGTAACTCCTCACTGGATATTCAGAAACAGGAACCGTAATGTCTGATCGTAAGTGACCCCCTCAGCCTCTACTATGATAATGCTGGCGGCATTTAAAAAAAAAAAGAATTAGCGTTAATCTTGACATCATACCAAAAAAGCAAAAATATTATTCTCTGTTTAAGTTCAATAAAGAGTATATTATGTTTAAATTTAGATTCTGAACGGGATTGATAAAAAAAAAATAACAAAGTGGACACTTTACACATTAGGAATGAGCAATATATTTTTGTATAACGATTATAATCGTATATTAGAACGCAAAGGTTTTGTTGTCTAAAATTTGACATTATTTTTCGAACAAACCAATAGTTACATAAGCTGTTCAAAAGAGTATATGTATATACATATGGAATAAATCCTAAAGCAAAATGGATGTTCCGGATAAGCAGGCTTATATATATATATATATATATATATATATATATATATATATATATATGCCGACTTATACATAGTAAAGTTAATAACGTTGTTCGTATATAATACTAGTAATCTAAAATATATTAAAACTTATCCATAAAAAGAGCTCAATGTATTTATTATAGACAGCAGATATTAATTACACAATAAAATCCCAAATGACATCATATGGGTAATAAACTTATTTCAACCGACAAAAAAATAAAATTCGACAGTCTTATTCAAATCCAGTAGAGACTGAGTTTCTTGTCGGAATTAGAAATTTAATGTAGTTAAATTTCTAATTCCGACACGTACTCCGTCTATAACGGGGTTGAATAAGACTGGCGAATTTTATCTTTTCGTCAGTTGAAATAAGATTATTCCCCATATGAGGTGATTTGGGATTTATTGCGTAGTAATTATATATATATATATATATATATATATATATATATATATATATATATATATATATATATATGGGCACCAACATTTCTTTTAAACATATTTCATTAAATCATTAAATATGCCGGGCAAGAAAAACCTATTAATTTTGTTCTTAGTTTTTTTGTTTTGTTTTTATTTTTCTTACTTTTTTTGGCGTTTGCCGGAAGTGAAGTATTATACAAACTGTCCATACCGTCCATTTTCCAAAAGTCTTTCGGCCACATCCTTTGACATTTTAAAGAGGGTTTTGCTTTGGTGTTTTTAATTTCTCTTTATATCTTGACTGTTTGAGATGTATTTTTGCGTGGTTTGTATGTCATTAAGTGCGTTTATTCTGAGCCTTGGTGTGTTGAGCGCGGCTGAAAGTGAGTGTTTTTTTTTTAATTTTCATAAACCAATTAATTACATCGGACAAGTTACCATTCTCTTTGTGTAGACACCTCCCGTGTCACACCTATCTACTCGCAATCTACAACACCCCTTAGGAAAAATAAAATTCTATGTAAATCAAATTACGGAAAACATCTCGCTATAACAAAATCCCTGTGTATTTAACATCTCTCTCCTCCATATCAACCTCACCTTGTTTAATAATGGGAGTAGCATGCTAATAGATTTTTAAAAAATAGAAAGAAACTCACTCGAATTCCATCCGCTCTACATGCGAAGACTCATAACAATAACATAGAATCCAATATTCGATGCACGGATGAATGGCCGACGTATAAATGAGTAAGATAACGTTCTGGCGAGGCGGAGATACAGGGGCCGACACTATTTTTCAGACACTTTATTTTTTCAAGTTTTAGGGAGCACAGGTAGTCTGTACTGTTTTAGTGTAATGGCAATAACATTTAAAAACTGTTTCAATACTACAAATGAAAAAGCAGAATTCAAATTAGAAGTATTTTTTATTTTTTTACAAATTTTCACATTACACAGTATTTTTCGGACATTGCAGAAACAATGCTAATAGTTTATGGCAGCACCCATTTTTTCAATGACTTCTATCAGTCTATCTTCATAATGTTCTTACATATTGATAATAACGTCTCTTCGTGTTTCTAGCAGTCTATTTTTAGCATCTTGCATGCGCTGCCACAGTTCAGCCTCTCTGGTTATTTCTGCCCTGTCGTAAACAAGCTGTGCAAGCATTTCCCATATGTTTTCAATTAAATTTAAGTCTGTACTTCTTGCAGGCCATTCCAGAGTAGTTATATTTGCTTCACACATCCAATCTTTCATTGATTTGGCCACATGGATGCTGCAGGTATCTTGCTGCAAAATAAGATTACTTCCCATTTCTTTTTCTATGAGTGGTAGGGCTCTCTTTTCCAAAAGTTCTTTGTAGCTCAAGCTATTTTGACGTCCTATTAACCACTCGAGCCACAAGTTTTCGTTCGGAAATACCATACCCCAAACTATGACTCCTCTTCCTCCCATATGTCTCTTGATGAGAATAACAGGTTCACCTTTTCTCGACCATGTACACCACCCGTCAGGTCCATCGAACTTAAAACGTTATTCATCAGTAAATGTCACTTTCTTGAAGTCGACATGGTTTGTTATCCATCTTTTGGCGCTTCCCAGCCTTGCCTCTTAGTGTTTTCTCGTTAGTGTAATTCTTTTCTTGATTTTACCATACTTAAGTCCAATTTCGTGTAGCTTTCTTTGTACAGTTCGAACACTGACGTCTGTTAGACATTTTCATGACGGTCGTCTTCGAGTATAGAATCCAGAGGTTGACAGTAGGAAAGCGTAGTTGAGGTTCGCAGTGGATATTTTGTAGCAAAGTAGCAGAGCGTAGTTCTTCCTTCTGTCATCTTCGCCTGGTCAAGTTGCCATTGGTCCTTCGGTAGGGTAAACAAAGATGGCCGCCTTCATACACGATGGATACAAATGTTCTGCGGCTTCTGATTGGTTAAACTTCTATTGATAGACTATAAAGGAAGTTAAGTCATCTGGATTGTCTCACTAGTCATATATGTATATATATATACCCCAAAAACCGTAGCAACGTCAAGTTCACACTTCTCCTTTACTTTCTTTGCTGTCAGCTTTTCTCCAGATGATAACAACCTTGTAACACTCCTCTTCATTCTTCTTTCTGTTCTCTTGGAAATTTGTTTGTTTTTTTCTTTTTTTTTTGTCCTCGCTTCTTCTTCTGCTCATAGTCTGTACTTAGCATCTTGACTTCGGTAGCTTCATCTCAGCGGCGATCTTTCGGATGCTGAGCCCGTCTTCTTTCTTATTTTGGACCAAACTGATGACTTCTTTTGAATGCATTCTTCTTCAGAATTTTAATACGTTTTCGCAGTGAATGGTAAAGATACTCAAATGTAATGGTCAGGGTACAATTTACCTGGAGAGAATTTGCATATTGTAGACGTTCGACGACTAAATCAGTAAAAAAAACCGGAATTTGTGTCATGTCCGAAAAACAGTGTCGCCTAAGTTGAAGTAAAAATAAAGAAAACATGAAACCAAAGACAAACTCATCAATCAATGTTCATACCACTAATGGACAGTTACTGCTGAACTACCTACTCATCAACACAAAAGCTCTCGGCAAAAAAAAAAACAAAAAAAACACCTTTAAGCACACTTTTAAAAGTGCCCCAAAAATAGTGTCGGCCCCCCGTATGCAAATTTTTTTTTTAACAGGAGGCTATATTGCCGGTCCCGGTAAAATAGACAAACATGCGTTAAATTTTGCCGGTACATACTTTTATTAAATATATATATATATATATATATATATATATATATATATATATATATAAACAGACACAGACAAACACACACACACACACACACACACATATATATTATAGAGTAAAAACAGAAAGAACAGTAAGATATATAATCCGGTGTTCTTTTATTTTTATTATTACTAAACAGTGCTCAATGTAAATTTACGGAGCATAACTATTATAAATTAAACGATTTAAAAATATGGTTCCCTCGCTACACAGGAATTACCATGTTTCAAAATAAGAAACTAACAACTTCAAATTCAATTATTCCAAAATTCGTTTGAAAATGAAATCGAAATATTTTAATTAAATAATTGAAATTGAACTTGTAAGCTTCTGCTTATGTAACATGGTAATTTCTGTGTAGTGAAGAGACTATATTTTTAAATCAGTTAATATACACGCAAACACTCTCTCACAATCACATACACACACAAACACACAGACACACACACACACACACACACACACACACACACACACATATATATATATATATATATATATATATATATATATATATATATATATATGCACGTTTCTCTGAAAACGACTGGTAAGGCGTGCTAGTTAAGTTGTTTATATATATTTGTTTTTCTTTTCAGGACAAATTAAAAGGTTCGGCTATAATTTAACCATTATTTTTTTCATTTTTAACTAACTATATGCATTGTTTTATGGATGTATCTAGACTTATAGGAAAGGTTTATCTTTCAAGCATGGTCAGAATATTGTGACTGTGTTCGTAGTTATAATAAACTAATTTTAGCCTATCCTTCAACCTGAGAAATGTTTATTGACAAAAATATAGATGAAAACTTCATTCTTGTCAGCAAAGTAATTTAATATTTATAGATTCAATGATAAACGTCTAATATTTAACTATGATTGAAACAAGGAAACGTTTATAGATTAAAAAAAAAATAATAGATAGATATTTACCTATATTCGAAGTAAAAATATATAGATTCTGTTATAAGGGAAAATACCTTCCTAACCTAATATAAGTAAATGTTTGTAGACATAAATAGAAATGATCAATATTTACATAACGGCGTAGTACATTTGCTTATATTCGTAACCGCATAAACAGACTCAAATATAGACGACGAATATTTGTCTATTCTGAGACCGGCTTATAGTATAAAATATAAATGATCTATATTTTCTTATCTTCAGAATGTAACGAATGCATATAGCCTCAGATATAAACGATCATTACTTTCCTATAACCAAAAAAAGCAAATGTTTAAAGACAAAAATATAAATGACCAATATTTACCTATTCCAGAATCGGATAAATACTTATAGACATAAATATTAACGATCTATATTTACCTTTCTTCGGGACCCTATTAAGGCTTATAGACTTATATATAAACGGACAATATTTACCTATTTTCAGAAACGGAAAACTGGGTATATCATCAAATATAAATGACTAATATTTAACTATCTTCGGAAGGGGAAAAATGTTTATAGATACAAGTTTTGACGACCAATATTTGCACTCTTCGGAACAAGAAAATTGTTTAAGGACTCAAATATATACGACAAATATCTACAGATCATCAAATGCAAATTATAGAATCAAATATAAACCACCAACACTTTCTTATTACCTAAGAAAATAAAGGTTAATAGTCATAAATATAAGTATCAGTATTTTACCAATTCTGGGACCAGATAAATATTTGAAGACTCATATATATATATATTCAATAGTTACCTGTCTTTGGAACCAGAAAATCTTAATAGACTCAAATAGAAACCACCAACACGTTCTTATGTCCTAAGAAAGGAAAAGTTAATAGATAAAAACATAAGTGCCAGTATTTACCAATGCTGGAACCAGATAAATATTTAAAGACTCATATATATATATATTCAATAGTTACCTGTCTTCGGAACCAGATAAATCTATAGACTTAAATATAAAACACCAACACTTTCTTATGTCCTAAGAAAGGAAAAGTTAATAGATAAACCCATAAGTGCCAGTATTTACCAATGCTGGGACCAGATAGATATTTAAAGACTCATATATATATATTCAATAGTTACCTGTCTTCGGAACCAGATAATCTTTATAGACTCAAATATAAACCAAGAACATTTTCTTATGTCCTAAGAAAGGAAAAATTAATAGATAAACCCATAAGTGCCAGTATTTACCAATGCTGGGACCAGATAAATATTTAAAGACTCATATATATATTCAATAGTTACCTGTCTTCGGAACCAGATAATCTTTATAGACTCAAATATAAACCAAGAACATTTTCTTATGTCCTAAGAAAGGAAAAGTTAATAGATAAACCCATAAGTGCCAGTATTTACCAATGCTGGGACCAGACAAATATTTAAAAACTCATATATATATATATTCAATAGTTACCTGTCTTCGGAACCAGATAAATCTATAGACTCAAATATAAAACACCAACACTTTCTTATGACTTAAGAAAGTAAATGTTAATAAACCTAAATATATGTACCAGTAATCACCAATTCTGGGACCAGGTAATATGTATAGACTCATATATACGTATTCAACATTTACCTGTTTTCGGAACCAGATAAATCTTTATATACACAACTATAAATGACCAGTATTTACCTATTCCGGCACCAGATATATGTTCAGAGACCCAAAGATAAACGAGCAATTTTTATCTATCATCAAATAAAAACATTAGGTCATATATAAATGATCAGTACCTTCTTATTAACAAAAGAAGTGAATGCTTATGAACCCAAATAAAAATAACGAATATTTTTCTATTCCAGAACATGATTTGTCTAACCTCGGACCCCGATAAAGTTTTACAGACTTAAATATAAACGAACGATATTTACGTATTTGTAATGACAAAAACAAAACAAAAACGCAGGTGCCAGTTTTAGGAAAGTTTAATTCAACTGAAAATACAGGGTTCGCGTATAGTGCCCTTTTATAATCCTAGTAAACAGAAATAGCTCTCTTAAAGAGGAGATTAACAAACAAGGGTCGAACACTCTTGATTATTCATAACACTGTTTTCGGAATCTGAAAAATGAGTCTAGAATCAAATATACGCCACTACTGTTTACCTATTCCAGAAACGGATTTGTCTGTCTCCAGAACCAGATAAATGTTTATAGACTCAAATATAGATGACCGATATTTGCTTTCTTCTAAGCAGAAAACTGTTTATAGTCTCGAATATAAATGAACAGTACTTGATGAATAATGTAAGTTAACATTCATAGTCTGAATGATAAATGACATTTGTTGAACCAAGGAAACATTTAGAAACGCAGATATAAATGAGAAATATTTACCCCTATTCGGCGTAACGAAATACAGACTTAGATATGAACGACCAATTCGTTTCTATCCCCAAGGTAAGTATATGTTTATAGACTGAGATACAACCTAGCAATGTTTACCTATCTGCTGATCTAGACAAATGCTTATTGACACAAATATGAACAACCAATAATTTCCTTTATCCAAAAGGAAGTAAATGCTTATAGACTCAAATGTAAAGGAGCTGATGGTACCTATTTCAGAACCTGATAAATATAGGCTCAAATATTAACCACCAATATTTGCCTAACTTCGGAAGGGTTAAACGTTTATAGACACAAATATATACGATCAATTGTTATTGTCTTGGAAATCAAATAAACGTTTATTTACTCATTTATATACGATCAATATTTGCTTATCTCCCGAAACAGAAAACTGTTTATAGACTCAAATATAAAATCAACAGTGCTTTATTGTAACAAATATAAGTTAACATTTATAGACTCAATAATAAGTGACGAATATTTATGTAATGTTGAGCGAAGGAAACATTTATAAGTTCAAATATAAAAGAGAAATATTTGCTTATCTTCCGAAACAGAAAACTGTTTATAGACTCAAATATAAAATCAACAGTGCTTTATTGTAACAAATGTGAGTTAACATTTATAGACTCAATAATAAGTGACGAATATTTATGTAATGTTGAGCGAAGGAAACATTTATAAGTTCAAATATAAAAGAGAAATATTTGCTTATCTCCCGAAACAGAAAACTGTTTATAGACTCAAATATAAAATCAACAGTGCTTTATTGTAACAAATGTAAGTTAACATTTATAGACTCAATAATAAGTGACGGATATTTATGTAATGTTGAGAGAATGAAACATTTATAAGTTCAAATATAAAAGAGCAATATTTATATATATATTCGAACTAAAAATGTATTGGTATATAATTGACCAGTTCTTTCCTATCCTCAAGGTAAGTAAATGTTTATAGAATGAAATAATTGATTTATATTTATTTATTGTGGAACCGGATGAAAGTTTATAGTATAAAAATAGAAGCAGCTAATATTTTTCTTATTTCGGAATCGTATACATTTATATAAACGCAAATATAATTGCGCACAATTTACCAATCTTCGAAACCAGACAAATAGGATCAATTATAAACAACAATATTTTCCTATATTTGGAAGCGGATGAATCTTGATATAATCATATTTAAACGACCAATATTTGATAATTGACTAATATTTCCCTATACCTGAAAAAACGTAATATCTACAGGCTTAATATAATATAATGTAATAGAATATAAACAAATAATAAATAACTATCATTTGAGCGGAATTAATTCTTATAGAGGCAAATATAAACAATCAATATATACCTTTCTTCGGAACCGTGTAAATGCATCTAGAGCCATAAAAAAAAGACCAATACCCTGCGATCTCCGGAACCGAATATATGCTTATAAGGCTATATAAATAGGACCAATACCTTGCGATCTTCGGAACCGAATAAATGCATATAGAGCCATATATAAAGGACCAATACTCTGCGTCTCCGGAACCGAATAACTGCTTATAGAGCCATATAAACAGGACACATACCTTGCGATATTCGGAACCGGAGAAATGCTCATAGAGCCATATAAAATGCACCAAAACGTTGCGATCTTCAGAATTGAGTAAATGCTTATAGAGCCATGGTAAGCAGGGAAGTTTTTTCTGTAGTGCTTGAAGTAAAGCAGTTTATTCTTCCTCTATGCGTCGTGTTCCTGTAGGATGTTAGCATTCATCGCTTTTGAAAACAACGTCCTCATTCGGGTGTATTTCTCCAACAGGCCTTGCATTTGTTTGTTATTTAGGTAATGCGCTGCTCACTGTTTATTTTGCTTTTAATAGGTCCCGTTAGTGTCCCATTTTCAAGGCCTCTTTCCTTATTTTGTGTCCCAGAATCCTCAAATTTTTTTCTGATTCTAAATATCAGAGCATTTTTTTCTTTCCATTTTCCCTAAAACTTCGTCGTTTCTTACATGTTCAGTCCTTTGGATTCTCAGCATCCCCCTGGAGAACTATATTCCTTCTGCCCCAAGTCTAATTTCCATCTGTTAGGAGATTCTCCAGTATTCACTGGCCAGAGGATGGGCGACATTACATTTTCCTGTTTTGTTTAATATTTGGTTAAGCTTTAGGAAGGCATCTTTCTTTATTTCCATTCGTCGGATTTCGGTGTCACGTTTGCAGTATTCTGTTAAAACCATTTCTACGCATTTAGATTTTTGTACTTGCTTGATTATTTTTTTTTTTTTTTTTTCGCAGTTTACATCTTCGGTTCTTCCTTTTCCTGACAACCAACATTTTTTCTTCTTACAATTGATGTTTAAACTTCTCTTCCTTTCTTCTTGCTTTCCTTTACTGTCATCTGTCAGATTTCCTGTTGATTTGTCTCTGCGTCTGCTATCAACGCTTTTTCATCTTCATATATTATACTACTGAGGATGCGGCCGCCAATAACGAATCCTTGTAGGATGTCTAATTCTCTCAGTATGGCTTCACTGTAAGGTTTAAAAATGGCCGGAGAAACGTAACACCCTTGTCTTAATCTTCTTTCTATCTTTTGTTTAATTATTGAACACATTTTCTATCCGTATGCAGCTCAGTATAAGTTCTGGATTATTCTAATATCCTTTTGAAATAAATAAAGCTTATCTAGTAATTCGAACAGTAATTGTGATGTACTTTATGTGACGATTTTTCCATAATTATGAACAATGCTACATCAAGCACACTATATCAAATGACCAGGTTTTATAAAAGCAATACTTAAAAAATCTAAAATATATCCATTACTACAACCCTGACAGACATGTTCAAATAAATCATGCTGACAACAACCATACATAAATAAAAATGCCTACTAGACACACACATAACTTCACAGGAACAGTCTCTCTCTTGCACACACACACATAAACACAAACCACTATATATTATCATTACAATCCAGTATTGACAACGTGCAATCATGATAGACATTTTCATATAAATATACAAACGAACGCTGCTTGACAAGAAAAATACTA
>OZ010597.1:57597133-57599633 GCA_963932145.1 Acanthosepion lycidas | reverse complement strand
ACGCGTCCCTTCAAGGTGTGGGAAATCATGGTTTCCTACAATGCCCATCCCTTGTAACTTTTAGTAAGGTCCGTCTTTTCCTCGTCTCTCCCAATCAGGGATTTGTTGTCTATTCATGTCGTTTATGTTGGTTACTTGCTGCTTCGTTTGTTCACGAAGCATAAATAAACAGTTCTGTTCGATAAAAGTGACTCATCTGATTTTTTTTTTTACTTAAATTTTTTCGTCGATCGTTTTTGGTGGCAATCTAATTTTTAATCTTACTAATATAAAGACCTCTTCCTGACCACCTAGTAAAAAAGTTTACTCACCCTAAGGTATACTATTGATAATTATAATTTTTGATATTAATGAGATTTAGGGAAAAACGCTGTGCAAAATAAGTGACTCACTTATTTCCTGCAACTAGTAATCAGTAGAAACATAACCGAACAGTTTTAAATAAAGAATAATAGAGGTATAATTTATTTATAATAGGTAATATAGCTCGAAATATTTAATAATCTATGGGTCCTTCTTTATTTTTAATAACCTTTTCAACCCTTTTTGGCATTGACTTGATTAGGTTCTGGCATATCTCATCTCCAAGCATTGAATTCCATTTGGATATGAAATTCATAATCAAATCCTCAACTGCTTTCTCGAGAGCCTGTAACTTATAATGCTCCATAAGTTTTGTATGGGGTTGAAGTCAGGAGATCGGGACGGCCATGTCATAACGCTCACCTGTTTCTCATCAAGGTATTGCTTCATCAAATTTGATTTATGACAGGGAGCATTATCCTGCATAATATTGAGCTTCGTGGGGTCGATTTTCACCCTTTCAGAAGAAGGGAGCAGACAAGACTATAAAATTATTTTGTACTGCTCGCTCCTGAGGGTCTTTTCAATAGGTTCTAAGAAACCAGTTCCATGAAAAGAAAAGCAATCCCAGAACATTATACTGAACGGATGCTTGACAGTACTTAACGCTAAAGTCAAAGAGCTTTCAAAGATTATTCTTCGGATTTTAGATCGCTTATCCTTTGAATTTAGCTCTACTTTCGTTTCATCGGAGAAGAGAAAATTTAGTAAAAAAAAATCAGGTGAGTCACTTTGATCGAACAGCACTGTATATATATATATATATATATATATATATATATATATATATATATGATGAACATGTCATCAAACAGCACTCTATATAGTTTTATTTGCTTAGTGCGTGGGCAACAGTTCTGTTTAAATGAAACTAGATAGTTTTTTTTTTAATATTATTTTTATTTTTTACTACCTTCTTGTATGAAATTCATCCTTTCTATATATGCCTCGAGAATGATCTACTTATATGTCACTGTGATAACATTAAACTATATCTAAGAATATTCGGTAGATGTATTATAATGTGGCACAAGTCTGTGAAGAGAAATTTAATCCCTGGATTATCGCATATTTTGAATGCACAAGGATTTCCTGTTCTGAAGGCGTTCTCCTTGAATCATGAAACAGCCTCTGAAACCTGTATCAATTCAGTATTATTATGAGTCATCAATATTCTTCTGATCTGCGATCATGGCTCTCCACAACTGTCTGTTCCATGTAGCTCATAATAAATGTTGTATATTTTGTAATCTCTCCTAAACTTTGTAACAATGCATTTCATATCTCAAAATTGACATAATTATCTCTCCTTTTTACTGAAAAATAAACAGTGATTTGTTCTGTTTTCGACCTACTTTACTAATTTCCGTATAAGGGCACGTGGTCGAGTTGTTAGAGGAAGCCAGTGAGAAGAGGTTACTGGATATTCGTAGGAGCCTGCGTGTAAATTACCGTGAATATCTAGGTAACTAATTTGATCTAATATGTAATGAGCGTGATCTCATTTGTCTAAGTAGAGCAGGTGTCAACTTTCAAAAAAGATGTCCAACAGTCATCATTATGCAGAATTTCTGAACGAATTACTAAAAATGACACTTAATATTGCCTCATTTGAGCAAGAGAATATAAGACTCTAGCAGAACGAAAAAGCGACAGTAGTATTTGCCATATTAAATAGTTCAAATGAGTTCATTGATTGCAATCAAGTCGCAACCATCTTATATATATATATATATATATATATATATATATATTTATATATATATATATACACACACACACACATATATATATATATATATGACACATATATTTAAATGACTCACAAACACACACACATATATGAATATATATATATATATGGCTTGTATGCATATATATATATATATATATATATATATATATATATATATATATATATATATATATATATATATATATATCAGGTCATCCCATAAGTTTTGTCCAAATTTTGAATAAAGTAAACCAGTGACCAAATGTTACGTTTAATTACAGATTCAATCAACAATGTATTTTGCCTGATAACCTATGACTTCTTTCCATTTTATAAACAAGCTTACTAATTCCATTACTGAAAAATTCTTTTGGCTTTGATTCAAAGAACTCACAAATGTCA